>OZ010591.1:60777307-60819807 GCA_963932145.1 Acanthosepion lycidas
ATAGATAGATAGATAGATAGATAGATATGAATAGAATGAGATAGATAGATATGAATAGAATGAGAGATAGATAGATAGATAGATAGATAGATATGAATAGAATGAGATAGATAGATATGAATAGAATGAGAGATAGATAGATAGATAGATAGATAGATAGATAGATAGATAGATAGATATGAATAGAATGAGATCCAAAACCAAAACTATTTCTTTCCTGTTCGTAATTTTATTATGACCAATTACATTACACTTACTAACCTAGACTTATTTTTATGATTTTCATTTATAACCGGAAGCTGCGTCAAAACCCTGCGCTATTGTAACACTCCTATACCATAAAATCAGCACGCTGAGTTGAGTCTGGGGTACTCGCGGGTCGCCACCTAAATATAGACCTTGTGTCGCATGTCGTCCAAGTGGGGGGACAAAGTAAATACTTACTCGCGGATACTTTTTTTTCAACAATGACCATTAAGACCAATTTTAACCAATAGCCTGAGGGGTTGCGCTCGGGTTCCCCACGTTAAACCCTGGCCTTGTGACTCATACCGCCTCAGTGGACAGGCTGTAGATATCTTACCGGAGGGGGGACTTTTTTGCCACCACAATATGTTAGCTTAAAACTAATTTTGACCAATGACCTGAGCATCCGCGCTCGAATTCCCCACGTTAAACTCTGATCTTTTGTCGCATCCCGACTCAGTGGGGAGGCTACGGGTGAATACTACTCGGGGTGAGGCAGCTAGGGTGATTCGGTATTATCCGGGCCAGCCTGACCAGCAGCGATCACCACCAGCGACCTGAGATCACCAGCAATTATCAGCGATCACCAGCGACCAGCAACGATCACCAGCGACCAACTGACTCCCACCGACCACGTCTTCTACCAACCCACTCGCCGATTCAGGTTTCATTCCCTGCTGCCCATCATCTCGCAGATCACCATGCTTTCAACCACCTACCCTCAGTTAAGACTGTCTACTAGTATCAGATCAACACGCCGACTGTCTATCGACCTTCGCTGACTACCTATCGTCCTTCGACACCTCTCAAGTAGTTTCGTTTTCATCTTCTGGTTACCAACAATCGTCTGCTCTGGGCTATGACTGTCAGCTAGTACCAACCAAATAAGCAAATGTTTGTTAACCTTCGGTACCACTCAAGTTGCTTCGGTCATCTTCAACTGTCGACGCATCCAAGACTACCAGCAGGACCATCCAGGGTATTTAAAACATATTGGTTCTTCGATTGTATTTTTCTTTTTCTGACAATAATAAATATTGGCATATTTTATCTAAACTCCTTGTTCTCGTTATTCTTTCTTTGGCCTGTGTCATTTCTTCAATTTTAATGTTTACAAGGTTCGTCTAACATCGACATTCGGACCTTAGCTATGAATAGAATGATATAGATAGACAGATAGATATGAATAGAATAAGATAGACAGAGATGAACAAACTGAGATAGATAGATAGATAGATAGATAGATAGATAGATAGATAGATAGATATGAACACTGATATATTAACATTGAGATAGATATTTGCTAGTTGCGCCAAATCAACGTGCATTAGGCGAAGGACGTGTGTGTGTGTGTGTGTGTGTGTGTGTGTGTGTGTGTGTGTGTCCTCGCTTGTATGTATGCGTATGAGGATATAACCATAACTAATCCATGATCTTTATTACTTTTTTCTTCATGACGTAAACTACGAAAGATGATATTATGACAATAAAGGTTTGAACCATTCCACAACTAAATTTTTGTCTTGTGGCATGTAGCAGAGCAGGAGTCTCGTAAATGGTATACGACATGAAAATTTCTATATCACTGGATTAATTAATCGGGAAAAAATACACCAATTGACACTTGTTGCACGTTTACAGAGACCAAACAGAATATGTGAGCACAGTTAACGTAGGGCAATGCGATTTTACAGTGTCGACTTCAATATATGATACCAGTCACACACCGGGTAGCTCTGAGCAGTTGCCAATCCACGACGTAGGCTTTTGGTCATCGCTGTAGAGAAAATGTATCGTTAATGGTGGTGTCAACGTAGAGAAATTCTGTTTAATAGCTGAAACTTACTTTATTTACTGGTGTTTTTTTTTATTTTATTTTATTTATTTATTTATTTTTTTGTTTTTTGGGGTCCTTTATTTTTTGGGGGTCCATGTAAACAGAGTTTCTGTGAAAATAAATAGACCTTACTTTAGGTGTGTATCCTAGTTTACTCATGGCGACAAAAATGTCAGTAACATTTTAAATTTTGATATGTCATAATTACAATGCAGCAACCATACTTCTTCGCACCTTGTAGTTTGGCTTTACAGAATCACAAAGAGACACAACGAAATAACAGATACTACAGCAATAGCAATAACTAAAATGGATCGCACATATAACTCGAAGGGAAAATAATAACATAATATGTCGACGTTCTACATTACTTCAAAGGAGAGGTTAAGAAGGAAGTCTCCGTTAATACTGGAGAGAACGATAATAAATAACCTGAGCAATGCAATAAGAAAATGAGAGAGTAAGAAAGAAAATAAATCAAAAATTAATAATAATAGCAATGCCTTTGACTAAGAAATGTTGACCTATTGTGTCTTAGTATAATCAATAAATAGAAATAAGATGAAAGAAAGACTTGACAAAAATTAATAATAATGACAATACTTCATCTAAGAAATTTGGACAACTTGAGACTATTGTATTATTATTACTAGGTACAATGTTTCATCTAAGAAATTTGGACAACTTAGGACTATTGTATTATTGTTACTAGGTACAATGCTTCATCTAAGAAATGCAAATAACTTACTACTGATATATGTATAACTCCTACTATGTGTAAATCAGTGACAGAAATTAAATAAAATAAGAGTAAACAAAATGTTTAATAATACAATGCTTTATTTAAGAAATTCATTGACAAATATACTTGAAAGAAATTTTGCAATGGATTTATATAAAATTTATGTGAACTATATCTACCGGCTTTCGCATTCAGGAGACTTACGAAGAAAAATGTGCTCTCCGACAGAGTTTGAATCTGTATCTCCCTTCGTAGGCGGAAACCGCCATCTGCTCCAGCTCTGTAATTGAGTAGTCTAAAGAATGCTGGATCAGACAGTAGTTTCCATCATGAAGGGAGACACAGGTTCAAATTTACCAGACAACACATTTCTCTTTATTAAGTGTCTTCAATTAGCAACTACTCAAATACATTTATCTTCAAAAATAATATTTAAAGCTTTTAGTGCTGGTGACCTTGTATTTTAAAGCATCATAACTGACAACTGATTGTCATTCAGTTCTGAACTTTATTTGAAAAGATATATTCCCAGCCTTTAAATGTTTAACCTAGTTTTAAAAGTATGGTCAGGTATAGTTTAAGTTTAGGAAGGAAGCCTCCATTAATATTGAAGAGAACCACAACGGATTATCCTGAACATTGAAATAAAAAATGATAGAGTAATAGGGGAAATAAATCAATAATTAATAATAATGACAATGCTTCATCTAAGAAATTTGGACAACTTAAGACTATATAATAATAAAACACTAACCTTGTATGTATGTATGTGTGTTCCAAAGACACAGCTTAAAAGATACACAATACCCGAACCAATATAACTAGATGAGAAAATAATGACATAATCAACATACCGACGTTCCACACTATTTCAAACAAAAGATTAGGAAGGAAACCCCTTTTAGTACTGGAAAGAGCAATAATAGCTACTGGCCATAAAAACCCAATTTACCCGAAAAATTTTTTTAAGAAAAATATTTCATAAATTTCAAGCGAAAGTAGCACTGACTGCTCTGGTCAATGAATGCCGAATGTTTCTTTATAATAAAAACAGCAAAATCTTTATGTTATTATACTGTTTGTTAACTTTTTTTTTTTTATATATATTATTGATTATTTTATTGTTAGTTGTTGTTATTACGTTTACTTGTGTTTATATTTTCCTTCGTCGAGTGTTAATGTGTTAATTATTTACAGATCTTATTTAGTTATTTTTGTTTCTTCTTGTCCGTTTTTAATTTTCGATTTTTAAGTAACGTAGTAAAAATTTGTTTTTGTGTCTGCATTTTGGGATGAGTTCTGATCGTTTATTTAGTAGTTTGTGTTGGTTTGGGAAGGTAATTATAGTTATTTTCTCCCCCAGACAAAGTTTACAGTTTTTGCATTTATTGTTGAAAGGCGATGCTACTTTCCTTATTTTCTATTATATTTTTGGTGTAATTTGGTTTTTGTTTTTAATCTCCCAGATATATTTAGAAAGTATTGTTCTGTTCGCGTATTTACTATTTGTAAAAGATATTTTGGGTGCGTAGTTACTTCGATTCCAGAGTCTTTCACTTATATGTATGTATGTATATATATATTTCTTCGTTATCTGCTGATTTTACAGTGGCTTGACATATTACATTATTCTGCAAGCAGTTGCCGTTTAAGGGATATTCGTTCTTTGTTCTGCAGTTATACGTGCACATATTGCACGTACATATATTATTTTTTTCTTTCAGGTGTTATAAAAATAGTGCTAAATTTTATATAACAGAGCTATTAAGTACATATTAGTGAATCCGAGTCGGCTATTATGTATATTCACACACACACACACACGCACACACGCAAACACACACACACACACATATATATATATATATATATATATATACATATATATATATATATATATATATAGAGAGAGAGAGAGAGAGAGAGCGAGAGAGAGAGAGGGAGAGAGACAGATAGGCAGACAGACAGACAAACAGACAGAGAGAGAACCGTTTCCTAATTGCATAAAAAAATTCAGAATCAAAAGAATCAAGAAGCCGTCCTTGAACAATTTGAACCTTATCAATGTATATATGTATCTATGCGTCAGTCTGTGTGTCTATGTTCCTTAGGGCTTATGAGACGATGCGCATGCGTATTTATGCATGCGCAAATCGGTAAACAGAAAACAAACATATGTAAATTAACACGGATGTCAATGAATCAAACAGAATTAAGACTTAATAAGACAAACGATCACGAGCAAAAATTTACAGGAAGACGTAAAAAGATAAAACAATTAAAAATGATGAAATCAGGAAAATAAAATTAAAAATAAATTTAATAAGAAGGATAAATGGAAAATAAAGATATTTAGACAAAACAGTTTAACGCATGAAAAAAAAACATTTTAGAATGCGAGCAAAACGTCCCAGCGCCTTTCTCTTTGAAAACTAAATAATTTTTTACGCTATTATTCCCACAATACAAGGTCCAAGAGCCACTCAAAGTAGAGTTACTGAAAGAAGTTGTTTTATATGTGAAGTAGGCTTATGAGAATAATACTGAATAATAAACGATTGAAAATCGATATTTTAATAAAAATGATAACTTTGCGCACATCTAATGAATAGAAAATTAAAATAAATAATATTTTTCAAAAAGATATGTAGAAGATTTCTTGTATGAAAGTATGTCTTCACAGTCTAAAATGGCAATGTATATAGCAGCCATGATTTACATAGGCAAGTAATTATTCATGTACTCACTATTATATGAAGTCTTATGAAAAAAGTATCGGGACCATTGCTATGGCAACGGAACTAAAGTACTCAGAGTGAAGCCACTTGGCAGCCATTGAACTTGATCTCTGTCGCTCATACACATTAATTTATAATGTTCTTACTCTCTTCAATTGTTTATAGCAGTGCTTGGAAGGAAAGTGTGTAGAGTGTAGTCGTCTTAACACATCACAGAGTTTCCATCAGCGACCATGGCTTGCGCAGAAATTGTTGGCCAAGAACAGCATTTTCCAGGACCGAAAAACTATATTCACCAGATATCGTCCCTTGCGACATTTTCCTCTTCAAAAATCAAATCCTACTTGAAAGGAACGAAATTTCAAGATGTCGAGGAAATTCAAGAGAATGCGATGTGGCTGCTGTTCGCTATTCTCAATAAAGGAGTTCCATGAATGTTTACACCAATGAAAAAGACGATAGATAAATTGTCTGACTTCAGAAGGGAAGTACTTCGAAGGAGATTTAATGCCGAATTGTTATGTGATGTAGTTTTCTTTTTATAGCACCAGTCCCTATAATCTTTTATCAGATCTCGTATACTTTTCTCTGATGAGCATGACTGGTAATAGGACAGAGCACAATGAGAAATTGATTACATACGATTGCTTGATTTTTACAACGTCAACACTTTGTGTGTTATTTAATATCGAATTTTTGCACGGAGCACCGAATGTAGATTGGAATCTCAACTCGTTAGTAATGGAAAACTAGGTTGGGAACATTAGAATCAAGCAGACGCAAAAGTTTAAATATCTGGGAAGCGTATTGACAGAGGACGGTAAGTTCGACACTGAGATCCGTAGACGTATTAGGATGGCCAAAGACACATTCTAAAAGCTGAGCAGAGTAATACGAGACAGTAGAATTTCTTTGGTAACTAAGTAAAGAATACTGAGCTGTTACGTGACTCCTGTTCTTCTTTACGGCAGCGAATACTGGACGATTTCTTCAAAGATGAAGAAGAGACTTGAGGCGACGGAGATATGGTTTTACAGAAGGATGCTAAGGATATCATGGATCGAGCATGTGAGCAACGATGAGGTCTTAGGTTACAAACAAGGAGAAGGCTTATACTTAACATCAGAAAGAGGCAGCTGAAGTTTTGGGGACACATAATGAGGAAGGAGGGCCTGGAGTAGCTGATACTCACGGGTCAAATAGAGGTAGAGAGAGATAGCACGAGACATACCTGATGAAGAGGTGGATGACAGAACGTGGTCTTGGGGGGGGGAAGAAGAGGGAAGGAGCTTTCTGGGAGTTGCAAAGGATAGAGGGAGGTGGAGAGCCATGAAAGGACATGAACCTGAAAGGACATAGCGCATAAAAAAGAAAGAAGAAAAAGACAAGCCTCGTTAACCATTGCCCAACTCTGATGGGCCTGTGAGTTGAATTCAGGTTCTTCCGAAAGTTGAAAATGCTAATGTAATCTCAGCAGTCACGACAGGGACCCGAAGTCACTTCCTCGATTTCGATTGCTAACTAGGATACAATGGCGTAGTGGAGGGTGGGGAATCCACCCCGGGCGACACTTTTATGAGAACGGCACTTTTATGAGGGTGGCACTTTTATGGGGGCGGCACTTTTGTGTCTGCTGTAGGCTATAAGTTTGTATAGGCTGTATTGAAATAAAAGTGGTTTTAATGACTGAACAGTACTCACAGTTGAAGGACCTATTCGATTTCTATTAACTTCAACTATGTCATATATATATATATATATATATATATATATATATATATATATATATATATATATATATAAGCAAATATATGGATATAGATCCGACAGTATGAAGAAAAATATACGGAAAAAACAAACAAAAATCCTAATATGCAATTATGCTGTTTTAATGTTAATATAATGTCAACGTCGGACGTTTCGGTCTAATAGACCATCTTCAGTACATATTCATAAAACATAATTAACATTAGACCATATTCAATTCAACATGAAAAAAAAACGGAACGCTGATCTTATAAAAGATTTCAGTTAACTGTTTGGATTGGTCTTGCTCTTATCGTCTTTTTCTCTTTTTCATATATATATATATATATATATATATATATATATATATATATATATATATTAGGTTGGTCCAAAAATAATGTCGTTTTCTCACATATGTGAGAAAACGACATTATTTTTGCACCAACCTAATATATATATATATATATATATATATATATATATATATATATGTATGTATGTATATATATATATTGGCCTATCTACTGTCCATAGAGCAACAATTGACAGATGAAATCGTTTTATTGATGTCATTGAAGAATTTGCCACCAAAAATCAAGAAAAATTATTGTGCAGAAAGTTGTAATTTTCAATTCAGAAATAAAGATGTTCCTAATTTTTTACATTTTTCTTTCGCAATATGTCACTGTTTAACTGTTACTGATATGGTTTAAGTATGTTTAGTGTGTATTTAAAGCATACTATATTTAAGTATGTGAAAACAATATTATAATGATACGCAAACTACAGTATTTACATTAGTCGGACTATTGTCCTCATCTTTGTCGCCATATGTTTCGGCCGTTGTACGCTCCGGCCTTCTTCAGGTGGTTGGAATTTCGAACTGAACCCTTTATATTCCAACCACCTGAAGAAGGCCGGAGCGTACAAAGGCCGAAACGTTGTGACAAATATGGCGACAAAGATGAGGACAATAGTCCGACTAATGTAAATAATGTGCATAATACCTCATCTCAGAAATATAGACATACGCAAACTAGTTTATAACTTTAAGAATGAGTCACTGTGCAAGATGTATTTTTTTGTTGGTGCCGGGTAGAAGGCGGCAAACTCAAGGGCTGCCTCGGGCGGCACACACTCCATCTATGCCACTAGGATGTCAATTTGCTAACAATCTCATAGAAAAATGGGCTTTTCAATAAAAGTAAAGCGTTTAATGCAATCAGATTGTTTAAATTCAAATTTGAAATCTCTTATTAAAATTTGAGGCTTAAAATTCTGATCTCAAGTAACGACAGTTGTCGAGATTAGTTTGAATTTGTGATCGGATGTTTATAGGATGTTACATCATGTTTTTCATTCTTCACCCACCCGATCTTTTTTCTCTCGGATTTTGTTTTTTTGTTTTTTGTTTTTCTTTTTTTTTTATGAGTAATATCTCTTATCAATCCTTTTACGTCTTAATGTTCATTCATAGTCTCGGCTGAATTCGTTCCATTGTTTTTTTTATTCCGTGTTGCCGTCATTCTTTCTTGCTGTCTGTCTCTTGTGTCTTTCTTTCTTTCTTTCTTTCTTTCTTTCTTTCTTTCTTTCTTTCTTTCCCTCTTTCTTTCTTTCTTTCTTTCTTTCCTCCTTTCTTTCTTTCCCTATCACCTTCCCTTTTCTTCTTACACATTTCTTTCATTTTTCTTCTCTATATGCGATCCTCTCTTTCCTCCTTTCCTTTTTTATTTCTCTTTCTACTATAAGTACTTTTGCTTCTCTTACATTTTTCTTTCTTTCTTTCTTCCTTTCTTTCCTTCTTTCTTTCTTCCTTCCTTCCCTCCTTTCTTTCTTTCTTTCTTTCTTTTTTTCCCTATCACCTTCCCTTTTCTTCTTACACATTTCTTTCATTTTTCTTCTCTATATGCGATCCTCACTTTCCTCCTTTCCTTTTTTATTTCTCTTTCTGCTATAAGTACTTTTGCTTCTCTTACATTTTTCTTTCTTTCTTCCTTTCTTTCTTCCTTCCTTCCCTCCTTTCTTTCTTTCTTTATTTCTTTCTTTCTTTCTTTCTTTCCCTATCGCCTTCCCTTTTCTTCTTACACATTTCTTTCATTTTTCTTCTCTATATGCGATCCTCACTTTCCTCCTTTCCTTTTTTATTTCTCTTTCTGCTATAAGTACTTTTTCTTCTCTTACATTTTTCTTTCTTTCTTCCTTTCTGTCCTTCTTTCTTTCTTCCTTCCCTCCTTTCTTTCTTTCTTTCTTTCTTTCTTTATTTCTTTCCCTCTTTCTTTCTTTCTTTCTTTCTTTCTTTCCTCCTTTCTTTCTTTCCCTATCACCTTCCCTTTTCTTCTTACACATTTCTTTCATTTTTCTTCTCTATATGCGATCCTCTCTTTCCTCCTTTCCTTTTTTATTTCTCTTTCTACTATAAGTACTTTTGCTTCTCTTACATTTTTCTTTCTTTCTTTCTTCCTTTCTTTCCTTCTTTCTTTCTTCCTTCCTTCCCTCCTTTCTTTCTTTCTTTCTTTCTTTTTTTCCCTATCACCTTCCCTTTTCTTCTTACACATTTCTTTCATTTTTTTTCTATATATGCGATCCTCTCTTTCCTCCTTTCCTTTTTTATTTCTCTTTCTGCTATAAGCACTTTTGCTTCTCTTACATTTTCTTTCTGTCTTTCTTTCTTTCTTTCTTTCTTTCTGTGTGACCTTTTCTTTCATATTTTCGTTGTTCTTTTAAGTCCTATATATGCCACATCCTCTTTCTCCTTCTCTTTCTTCTTTATACTTTAACTTACATTGCTTTTACTTCATTCATTCATTCATTCATTCATTCATTCTTTCTTTCTTTCTTTATGTGTGACATTCCCTTTCCTTCTTATACATTTCCTTTATATTCTCTCTATCTTCTATATATGCTGTCTTTTCTTTCCTTCTCTCTTTTATTTCTCTCTTTCAAGTATAAGTACTTTTACTTCTCTTACATTGTTTCTTTCTTTTTATATGACCTTCTCTTTTATACTCTCACTGCCCTTTAAACTCCTTCTGTGTATGCAATATTCTCTTTTTATCTCTTTTTTTAACTTCACTTGTTTTTATTTTCTTTCTTTCTTTCTTTCTTTACTGCCTTACATTCCCTTTCATTCTCTCTCATTTTTATTCTCTCTCTACTTTCTATTCTATATTCTACTGCCCCTTTCCTTTATGTTTTTTATCTTAATTTCTCTCCTTCTTTCCTTCATGCGTATTAACTTCTTTTCTCTTTCAGTGGCTTGTGTTTTTCTGTATCTTCTTTATATACTGCTTTCTGTTCCCTTCTTTCTATCACATTTCCTATCTTAACACGCCCCATTTAAAACTAGATTAATTTCTGCTGCAATAATTTTCTTGTTTGCTTTCAGGACTTTTTCTTATCTTGTTTCTTTGTTTATTCTCCATTTTGGTTTCTTTGCCATTTATTCATTAAACGAGGTTTGTTTCTGCGTTTCATCCCGTGCCTCTCTTCTTTCTCTTACATCATTCTGCCATTGACTTGTTTTTCTCGTTTCGTTTTCCCTCGATTTCTCTTTTTCATTATATCCATTTCCTCGGCGTCTTTTCTTTCACTCATCTTTCTCGTCACATAGCTTCCGATATATTTTGCAATCCACTTGGCTCTTTTCTATTCTATACATTTTTTATCTTTCTTTCACTGCGATTTTCCTCTATTTTCTTCATTTACCTCTGATTATATCCAAGTCTTCGCCAATTTTTATTTCTCTCTCTCTCACTCTCTCTCCCCTCTCTCTCTCTCAATTTCTACATTATCTATCTTTGTCTGTTCACATCTATTTATCTATCTCAATTTGTTCACATCTATCTATCTACTGGTATCTATCTCAGTATCACGTAGTGTAGGTTAGAAAAACAGTGGTTAATGTCAAGCAGATAAAAGATGGTTAAAATAAAAGAAAAAAATGAAACGTAGCTTCCCTCTGCCTTTTCTATAAATATTTTAATGGTAATTGTCTGATAAACTTTCCTCTATGGTACCTTGACTTTATAAATTTAAACGCAATTCTATATTGTCAATGAGATTTCATAATTTTACAGTTGAAATGGCTAGACGTAACTATAAGTTCTATGCTAACAGTTTCTTTTCCTTGCCCTTCTCGCTTCAGTCTTCATGCTTTCCAGCCAACATTGATCTTCAAAAATTTAAATGTAATGTTAACTGTTATCTTCTGTCTTCTTAATTCTTTTTTTTTCACTTGTATATATATGTATGACAAAATATAGTTGTAATATATGCGATATTTATGGGTTAAAGTGCTCCATCTCAGGGATAGAGCTTATGTAAATATAAAAGTGAACATTGCGGTCAAAACCTAGTAACGACGATCTGTTTTATGCATAATCGAAATCTTCAGACCATGTGTGTTGTTTCTGGGCCCGACTATTTATATATGCTGGTAAATGGTGCATTATGGGTAGAAAGTCTAAGACACAGTCATCATCAAGGTACATAGCTGATGACTTAAGAAAATCGAAACTATGGACCATATTTCTTCTTAAATGAACTTTGAACAATTTCTTACATAATTTCATCCTTATCTGAGAAGGATTATTCGTAATTTGGAAGAGTTGATAAGTAAAATTAAACGACACAAAATGTATGTTACCCTTAATAACATTTACTGCCTAAATACAGACATACACACACACGCACACATATATATATATATATATATATATATATATATATATATATATATATATATATATATATAGATAGATAGATAGATAGATAGATAGATAATTAATATATATTTGGTAGCAACCTTTCTTTTAAGCATATTTCGTTAAATATGACAAACAAGGACAGTTCAATTAAATTTATTTGTTACTTTGAATACTAGTATCTAATCAGATCAAATTCTGGTCGGGAACATTAGAATTCTATATAAATCACGTTACCGGAAACATCTCGCTATAAGTGATACCCTGTATATTAAACATATCTCTTCCACTATCAACCTCATTTTGTTTTACAGTGGGAATGGTGTGTTGAAAGTTTTTAAAAATAGAAAGACGCTTGCTCGAATGCCAGCCGCGGAGGCTCGGAATAAACGCACCTACTAGTATTCAAAACTACACAAAATACTTAATCTTAAACAGTCAAAACATGAAGAGATATTAACAACAATCAAACAAACCCCTTGAAAATGGCAAAAGAAGCGTCCAAAAGCCCTTAGTATAATGTGGACTCCCTTACTCCCACCAGACGGAAAAATGTAAGAACGCTGGAAAAACAAAATAGAAAATCCATCAAATTCTCCTTGTCTGCCATATGTAACGATACTTACTTACTTACTTACTTACTTACTTACACACACACACACACACACACACACACACACACACACACACACACACACACACACACACACACACACACACACACACACACACACACACACACACACACACACACACACACACACACACATATATATATATATATATATATATATATTCTCTCCCACCTCACTTTCTCACTTCGTTAATTTGCATATGCTTAATACGGCCCCTCAAAAATGTGTAAATTTCTTTTCATTTCAACCCTTGGACGTATAGTCTGATGATCCAGAGCCCGTTAAAAGGGCTGTGGTGAAATAATTTATTACATGGAACCTTAAAATGGTCTGTTTTTATTTAAATTATTTGCTCTGAATTTACATTGAGCTCTCTGGATATCATCCTCCTTGGGTCTACCCATACGGATTACCTAGTTTTGCATAAACTATATGTGGTTTAGTGGTTAGAATGCTTTCATTCTGACCATGAGATCCAGGTTCGATCTCATCATGGTCGATTTTCTCAACAAGGAGACTTTCTGATGTTATCAAACTGGAGTAGGGAACTTTAGAAAGTTTTTTTTTTTTGTTTTAGCATTTCACCCCAAGCAAGGCGGAAAGCCACTAGGACGCAAGGGGTTACAGATAATTTAGAGCAAGATCAGATAGGAGTGATAGAAGAAAGGATGAGGGTAGTGGATAGATCAAGGCAACTGGGGATGTTGATTGACATTACACTTGAATAGCTGGAGATTATAGCTCACAGGGAAACAGGAAAAGGGAAGGGAGTTCCACAGGCGAGAGGTGCGAGACATGAAGCTATTAGAGTAGAAGAGACGGCTACATTTAGGATTTTCGACAGTGAAGGGGTGAGAGGTGGATGCCAGCCTCGTATGGCGCTGGAACTCATGACGTCTGGGAACCAGCGAATGCAGCTTCTCGGAGCAATTTCCATGAAAGTATTTGTAGAACAGACAGAGGGAGGCGACGGCGCGTCTGTGACTGTAGACGAGACCTCAGGGAAGGGCCAACTACATTGCATATCCGCCTCTGGAGCCTATCAAGAACCCCGAGGCAAACAGAAGGGGCACCAGACCATATATGGCAGCAATACAGTGCCTGAAAACCATAATCACGGGTTGACCCAAGCCTTGTGAGTGAGATTGGGTGGTCGGAACCCTTGGGTGCCATCAATAGCTGTGCTAGTATGAAGTCACAAGTCATCGTGGCTTCAGCGTACTGGTTTTATTCAATTTGTTGATCACACTAGATAACATGCTCTTTTCCAGAAACTGTAACTAAGGTCTGCTCAACATATTTGCAGTATAATCTACAGTTGGGCTCTGTGTGTTGCAATAGGGAGTGGCTAGCCGCCCTAGTAGACGAGTATCCTTGAATACACACACACATATATATATATTAGGTTGGTGCAAAAATAATGACGTAATAATGTCGTTTTTTGACGTATTTTTTAACGTAAAAAACGACATTATTACGTCATTATTTTTGCACCAACCTAATATATATATATATATATATATATATATATATATATATATATATATATATATATATGTACCTGTATTACGTGTCTTCTTACGTTTTCAAATTAGTATCTATACGCATAAAAATATCATGTACGCATATATGCAAGCATGTATGCATAAAAATGCGTAGGTTTTCCCCTGTGTGTATGTACACATACAACGTATATTTATATTGTTACGAACACGCATGCGAGTGTGTGCGTATATGTGTGTACGTGTGTCTGCGTGCATGTAATTAGACGTACTTTCATTAACAAACGTTTGTGTCTGACTAAGAAAACAAACGTTTAAAGGGATTCTCGTATTTTCTGCTTTCTGCCTTTGCATTGCAAGGAACGATTTGTTGTTGTTGTTATTTTGTCGTGCATATCTGTGCAGCAGAGGAAGATGTGGAGAGAGTTTTTTTTATGTGTGTGCACACGTGTATAATGATTCATTGGGAGAAGGACTTACAGGATTTTAACAATTTTCAACATCAAAGGAGCGCTGGTAATAATTCCAGTTCGTGGAATTCTTCATGTCACTAGGTTCGTCCCGCCATGTTTGTCAGACGTGCCGTATAACGCTAATGGTTATTGCATCACAAGCCCCAGTCAGAGCGACGTTCTTCACGTAAACGAATCAAATTTGACGTTAGGATGGAACCTTTAAAGTCTTCTTTTTTTTTTTTTTTTAAATCTATTTCTGTTTTTATCTCTTTTTAGCTTTCTGTTCGTTATTTTATGCTCTTCACGAACATAATACTAACAGTAAAATCACAATCAGAAGCCTGCATGTGTGTCCGTAAAGATTCACGTTTAAACACTTGCTACCAAAAAAAAAAAAATAGTCCGATATATTTCTTGCATTCCTTCGTGGAAACATCGCTTTCAAAATAACTTATGTTAATTGACGCCAGCTAAATTTTAGAAAATAATTATTTTCTTAGGTCTTACTCTATATCGTAGCAAATAATTATTTTCGCAACTTGCGGCGGTGAAGTAATGGGAAAATTACTCGTCTTGAGAAATCGAAGAGCAGAGTTCGAATTCCAGTCGAGTTCATTGCATTCGCTTACATTCTAATACACTAGGGAAAGATATGAATCCATTTCTTTTTCCCCAGCTATAGGTAAATACAGACCTATAGCCTTGGTCTTTATGTGCTGTTTCTCCTCAGGATGTAAGCGATCATGGCTCTCCACAACTTCCTGTTGTTTTTGTTATTTCCCCACTACCCTATTCCGCCATTCATTTGCTCAAGCTCACTATGTATGCCATGCGTTCTATTCCTCTGTTCGTTTTGTCTTCAATCTGTCCCGTGAGTATCAGATTTTCCAAGCCCTCTTTCCTCATTAGGTACCCTAGAAATTTTAACTGTCTCTTCCTGATCTTAAATATAAGTTTCCTTTTTGTTTCCATTTTCTATAAAACTTCGGGGTTGCTCACATAATACGTTCAAAGAATCCTCAACATCCTTCTGTAGAACCGCATTTTTTTTTTTTTTTTTTGCTTCAAATCTCTTTTTCATCTTTGAGGAGATTGTCCAACGCTAACTGCCATACAGGAGGAGAAATATTATGTAACAGTTTAGTACTTATTTTTAGAGAAGCTTTTCGATCTCTTAATACTTTGCTTATCTTTTGGAATGCATCTTTGGCTATCTCAATACGTTTTCGGATTTCAGTGTCGCGCTTTACGTCTTCTGTTAAAAGACTTCGTAGAGTTAATAGTGAAAAAGAGTTTCATTCTTTATTTTTCGATAGCAGTCACAAGTTGCATATCTAATAGTCAGAAACTTGAGTTCTTCTTTCTTGTAGAAAAGGAGCAACACTCTTATAGAATAGAAGGAAAACTCTAAATTCAAACCAGCTACTAGAGCTACTGCGGCTTTAGTAAATATGGTGCCCTTACGACCCTAATGGGTTACAGAAGTCGTGATCGTGAACTTCCATGTACTACATCTCTTCAGGACGTGGTCGATCATGATGTGACAGTGAGGCTGTGAGATGGTGAACATTAATTCAGAGCAGAAAAAGGGTTAAGCCCAAAATGAGATATAAAATGTAAGATAAAGAGATAGAAAGATAGAGAGAGAAGGGAAGACATTTTCCCTGGTAATTTGGAAGTGAAAAAAGGGCCATCTGGATTGTCTCCCCACGACATGGAACGATGAAGAAAGAGTTTACTTTTTTATCTATCGAAAATCTAACATGTGAGTAAAACAAAATGGGAAATGGCTTTATGTCTTTCTTGAGAAATTAGAAAAACACATGTCATTGGCGAGAAGAGAGGCAGACGGGAATTATTGTAGAGAACCGTGTGGGTTAGCGTGTGTTGAATTACAGACACGTGCTGTTTATTCCTGCTAGAAGGTCCAACTACAAGGACAATGCCAGACTCAAGTTAAGTCCAACCGAAGATGCAAAGAAAGTAAACAAGACCAATATATATATATATATATATATATATATATATATATATATATATATATATATATATATCAGCAAATATATGTATTAAACAAGAAATTTACAAGTGACAAAGACATCAATATTTGCGTTTGTGTGCGAACGTAAAAAGTTTGTATTTTGGTGAATGTTCGTACGTACGTGTATGTGTGTTTCATGGCGTTTTCCTACAAGTGGGCGAAAACGTGGATTTCTATGAGAGATCACATTTTTAAATGTGTCAGCTGAAATGCAAAGTAGAAAAGAGAACGAAGCAAGAGGTTGCCCAGTATTTATAGTGTAGGTAGAGCTACCCCTAGTGAACAATTGGGGAATTAAGGAGGAGCTAACTCCGACATTATATGTTCGTTGGCGAAAACGAATTGAGAAATGAAAACAGGGAATGAACCCGTTGTAAGCGTTATGATTTATGGAAATCGATCCTGTCGTAATAAGCAGGCGGTCTGGTTTGTGTTTAAGTTAAAACGGCGATCGACTCAATGATGGAGAACAGCGTGTATCCTTGTTGAGATTTTAGGTAAACAAATATATGTTCGTTGGCGAAAACGAATTGAGAAATGAAAACAGGGAATAAACCCGAGAGATAAGATTATGAAAATCGATCCTGTTGTAACAGGTAGGTGGTCGGTTTGTGTTCTCGCTGACAGAAGTGATTTTAGGGAAGTGGAAAGGAGTCAGAGAACTAAAATTTAGGAGGAGAAAAAACTACGCCCTTTCATCTACGCATTTTAAAAATTAGATTTGTCCTAAAGATACCTATCCAACCTTGAGAGGTGGTCAGAGTTACGATACTGAGAAGGAAAGCGGAAGAGGGAGAATTTAGCCCGCCTGTGTGTGGTTGTGGTGCGAGATGTGAAGTGAAGAAGGTTGGAGTTAAAGGAGTAGCAACTCCTGTGACTACTCCCAAGGAAGATGGATAATTCTCCAAATTTGAAGAGCTGACTAGGAAATTAGAAATAAGGAACAAAGAGTCATTATTGTGATTAATTTAAAAATTTGGGAATCACTGAATCCCCAGAACTCTTCGCCACCACACCAGTTTTAGGCCGAAGTGCATATAACTAGATGACTTTGGGAGCTCATAGACTTGGACTGAGAACCCGCATCATGCCTCTGGAATTCACGTCAACTGACACCAGATTTCCTGATTCCAAGAATTTTGAACCTAGCTCCTCTAGAAGTTTAGACAAGGCCCATTGTCACTATAGAGATTGATGCGGTAAGGGTTAATTTCTGTTTTACGAAGACTATATAAATCAATTGAAGATTAACTAGATGAATCTTTCATATTTTTCGTCGTGAAGATATTATTTTTCCTTAATATAGCACCCACCACGGCTTGAACCAGCGCTGCGATTACGACGACCTTCAATCTTCCACTGCTCTGAGATGAAGAACACAGCGTGGGCCGTTTGGTGAGGATCGAAGCGGATAGCTACCAACAAACAGCTTGGACCAGCGTCAGCATTGACTAGCGTAGAGTTAGACCTGTGGTGAATACGTCGTCCTAAGAGCCTAAGGACCGGACCGCTAAACGTGGTTACACCACCGAGTGTGGGCGGCTTAAAGGCGTTATTTTAATTGGTGACCGTCATTATGGATATGAACCTGTTGGCAGATGGTGTTATATTTTTTTGTGTCCCTGACGAAGGATTTGATTGTTTTGCTGATGTGCTTGTATTAATTAGTGTCCAGACCAAATGCCAGGCTCAACCAAGCACCGGAGAAGAGAAATGGAAAAGAGTAGAGAGGGCAATTTATTACGGGAGTAAAAATAAACAGATTTTAGTCATTTGACTATATGGTTCTGAAATTGCTTGATCGTGTTTTCCGGTTTTATCAAATCGAGGCCACGACAAGTCAAATAACAGGTAGGACACTTTTTGGGTTTCCCTGTATTTTTTCTATCGTGTTGATTTCTTTATGTATTTGTGACCGTGATCAAAGATATGACCCTGTTGACAGGTAATGTTACAATATCTCTCCACAACATTTCATCCTTTGTAGCTTTTTGTCTTTTTGACATCCCCCCACATCGCGCTCCCTTATCCATTCACACAAGCTGGTCAGATAAAATTCCTGCTGCCATACCTCCGTCCCTTTTATCGCTGATATATCCTGTGAGCGTGCTCATATTATCTACAGGGTATCCAGTAAAAAAGCAGAAAAAATTATTATCACTGTTTTATCTTTCAGGAATAATTGACCTTGAATAAATTTATTGAATATTCATGACCTTGAATAATCATTCGCCCCAGTGAGCGAAATAAAGGGTTCAGTTTGACATTCCAACCACTTCAAGAATGCTGGAGAATACAACAGCTGAAACGTTGTAATAAATATGGCGACAAATATGAGGGCAATAATGTAAATAGAGTAGATAACTTTCGACTTTCGTTCTGCCCTTCTCGTATGGCTAAACAACTCACTAATTCTGAGCGTCAAGTTATCGTATTCTTCAAAGAAACACATCCGATGTGCAGAAATTTTCCAGAAATTTTCAGTCACATCAGTCAACACCAGTTTTCAACGGTTTTTTCATGTCTTTCTGAATTTACCGCTTTTTTTTTTTTACTAGGCACTTTGTATATCTGGGAACGAGTCCACAAAAGGAAAATTTCACTTTAAAATAAGGTGCAATTCAAAGAATAAAAAACTTTAGTTCCCTAAATACAATAGTTAATTTTCACATTTCACAAAATTATTTGATAATTAGCCCGTTGATACTCATTGATTAATATGACTTTTTCAATATTATTTTCGGGGAAAAGCCATTTTTAAACCTTAATTGATAGAAATTATTTTTTTAGATAATTAAAAATTCAATGACAAAATTGTATTTCGAGCGAGAGAGAAAACAAAAAAAAATTTATTAATTTTGACAATTATTAATTATCTTTCATCATGAATTTAGTTGCTTTTTATCGGGGCTTCATCGAAATGTCAATCTTCGGATTGCAAAGAGCGCCGATCAAAAAGGAAAAAAAAATCCCCGATGAGACTGGATTTCACATTTTTGTCTCAAGAAAATCTGGTTAACCGAACCAGCTGCTGAAGAAAAAAACACTAGAACACTAGCAAAACACATAAACACCAGAACACTAGAAAAACATATAAACACTAGCAAAACATTTAAACACTAAAACACTAGCAAAACATATAAACACAAGCAAAACATTTAAACACCAGAACACTAGCAAAACATATAAACACCAGAACACTAGAAAAATATATAAACACTAGCAAAACATTTAACCACTAGAACACTAGCAAAACATTTAAACACCAGAACACTAGCAAAACATATAAACACTTGAACACTAGCAAAACATTTAAACACCAGAACGCTAGCAAAACATATAAACACCAGAACACTAGAAAAACATATAAACACTAGAACACTAGCAAAACATTTAACCACTAGAACATTAGCAAAACATATAAACACTAGAACACTAGCAAAACATTTAAACACTAGGACACTAGCAAGACATTTAACCACTAGAACATTAGCAAAACATATAAACACTAGAACACTAGCAAAACATTTAAACACCAGAACACTAGCAAAACATATAAACACCAGAACACTAGAAAAATATATAAACACTAGCAAAACATTTAAACACTAAAACACTAGCAAAACATATAAACACAAGCAAAACATTTAAACACCAGAACACTAGCAAAACATATAAACACCAGAACACAAGAAAAATATATAAACACTAGCAAAACATTTAACCACTAGAACACTAGCAAAACATTTAAACACCAGAACACTAGCAAAACATATAAACACTTGAACACTAGCAAAACATTTAAACACCAGAACGCTAGCAAAACATATAAACACCAGAACACTAGAAAAACATATAAACACTAGAACACTAGCAAAACATTTAACCACTAGAACATTAGCAAAACATATAAACACTAGAACACTAGCAAAACATTTAAACACTAGGACACTAGCAAGACATTTAACCACTAGAACATTAGCAAAACATATAAACACTAGAACACTAGCAAAACATTTAAACACCAGAACACTAGCAAAACATATAAACACCAGAACACTAGAAAAATATATAAACACTAGCAAAACATTTAAACACTAAAACACTAGCAAAACATATAAACACAAGCAAAACATTTAAACACCAGAACACTAGCAAAACATATAAACACCAGAACACAAGAAAAATATATAAACACTAGCAAAACATTTAACCACTAGAACACTAGCAAAACATTTAAACACCAGAACACTAGCAAAACATATAAACACTTGAACACTAGCAAAACATTTAACCACTAGAACACTAGCAAAGCATATAAACACTAGAACACTAGCAGAACATTTAAGCACGAGAACACTAGCAAAACATTTAACCACTAGAACATTAGCAAAACATATAAACACTAGAACACTAGCAAAACATTTAAACACCAGAACACTAGCAAAACATATAAACGCTAGAACACTAGCAAAACATTTAAACACCAGAACACTAGCAAAACATATAAACACTAGAACACTAGCAAAACATTTAACTACTAGAACATTAGCAAAACATATAAACACTAGAACACTAGCAAAACATTTAAACACCAGAACACTAGCAAAACATATAAACGCTAGAACACTAGCAAAACATTTAAACACCAGAACACTAGCAAAACATATAAACACTAGAACACTAGCAAAACATTTAAACACTAGAACACTAGCAAAGCATATAAACACTAGAACACTAGCAGAACATTTAAGCACGAGAACACTAGCAAAACATTTAAACACTAGAACACTAGCAGAACATTTAAGCACGAGAACACTAGCAAAACATTTAACCACTAGAACATTAGCAAAACATATAAACACTAGAACACTAGCAAAACATATAAACACCAGAACACTAGCAAAACATATAAACGCTAGAACACTAGCAAAACATTTAAACACCAGAACACTAGCAAAACATATAAACACTAGAACACTAGCAAAACATTTAACCACTAGAACACTAGCAGAGCATATAAACACTAGAACACTAGCAGAACATTTAAGCACGAGAACACTAGCAAAACATTTAAACACTAGAACACTAGCAAAACATTTAACCACTGGAACACTAGCAAAGCATATAAACACTAGAACACTAGCAGAACATTTAAGCACGAGAACACAAGCAAAACATTTAAACACTAGAACATTAGCAAACATATAAACACTAGAACACTAGCAAAACATTTAAACACCAGAACACTAGAAAAACATATAATCTTATATTTAAAATTTACATTTCACACTTTCTCAACAATGTCATGGCCCTATGTAAATCATAAAAAAGTCATCATAGGAAACCTGAATGGTTTGGTAGAAAACTATGAAATAATTGTCTGCTTAAGACTAGGATCCAAAATGAAAGGTGTGTCCAATGGTGTACAGCAAACGACCGGGTAATCACCAACAACTGATTTCAGTAGCCCCAAAGACGTCTGTGGACATAGTGAAGCCCAAGAGGATACACAATGAACCAGATTGATCATGTAACTATGAACAAAAGATTTAGAAACGCAGAAAACATACCCAAGTGCCGACTGCGGGGGCAATCATCATCCAGTAGTGTCCTACGTCAGTGTAAAACTAGGGAAACTAAAGAAGGAAAAAGCAACACCTAAAATGCGATATGATAGACTCCTGAAAGACCCAAGTTGCAAGTAGACATACAAAATCAGAGTTATAAACGAATAAAACCTGAACGAGAATATAAAATCAAAATGGGTCACTAGTGACGTCGGCGAACGAGATCATTTCCCCAAAAGAAGACAAGAGAGGAACGAATTTATGGCGGGAGAAATTCAAGAGATGATAAAAACCGACAAAAAACAATACCAAGGAATAGAAAGAATACCTAATACTAAACATAAAAATTAAATACAAATGTCGGTAAGCTAAAGAAATAATGAGAATGAGCAAAACAGACAGTTATGGTAATTTACAAACACGCATAGACTCTCAAATATAGGAGCAGGTACTGTCTTTTGGAGTGTCAAGTTTCCAAGAGTCAGCTCAGCTAGTCGGACCGAACATTCTTGCTGTAACACTCCGGTTCTATGTTTATATTACTGTTACTGTTAATATATTTGTTTAAATCAATTCCTGTCTTTGTGTCTTTATTTCTGGCCCTAACAAGGCCAAAACACAAACAGAATAAAAGAAATAGCAGGACAAAAGGTAAGCCAATCAACAGGCGTGAAACAATAGCAGACTATTCTTTTTAGACGAGTGTATTTATACCCTGACTTCCTCAGTTTGACATCTGAGGTTGGATACAGGACAAAACGAAGCCGATTTTGATTGGCTGAACTAGCGTGGGAATGATTGATAGAGAAAGGTTTTCAGGGAGTCGAGTCTTACACGACATGCAATGTAGGCGTGTTCTTTTCGTGGTTGCAACGTCTCCTAGTGCAGGGTTGTCTAGTTAGAAGATTTAAACGTCGACGGGTTTTAATAAAATAGCTAAGTTTAAAGTTCCTTTGTTGAAGTTCTTTTTTATCTTCGAACCAAAAACATCTAGCGATTACCGCCTGTGAAAAAAAGAAGGCAGCGTTATTATTATCGAATGGACCCTGTCGCCAAGACCAAACCCCACCAGGTGGGGGAGTGCGATTCAACACAGGCTCTATAAAATCAAAGAATGATCACTGATGATAGAAAAAGAAAAAGAAATACTCCAAAGGTTGAGTGAATACGTCAAAGAACATTTTCATGTCGCGAGTGAGAAATCTACGCTTGAAAAAAAGAGAGGGATCAGAAATACTAAAAGACTAAGTAAGATCAGCACTGGGGAAAATGAACAGGAAAAAAAGAGCAGCGCGTGACGGAATTGTAGCAGAAAAGCTCGCACCTTTAGACGAATTCAGCATCGACAAGATCAGAGAAGCAATAAACTAAATATACAACAATGGCGACATGCCGGAGGACCTCACTAAATCTATCTTCGTAACATTACCTAACGAATGCGAACTCCACAGAACAATCAGTTTAATGAGCCTCGTAACCAAACTAATGATGGGAATCCAGATGAATAGAGTCCAGAATTAGGACAAGAACAGTGCAGCTTTCTCAAGGACATTGGGACAAGAACAGTGCGGCTTTCTCAAGGACATTGGGACAAGAAATGTAATATTCATGATCAGAATTTTATCAGAGGAACTAATACAAATGCAGAAGAATGTGCACATATATTTTATAGATTACGCAAAAGCATGTGATACAAGGGTCTATTTGAACTGGTAGGAAAACTCAATATAGATATCAGAGAGAGCAGTACAGGTGCTAATGATGTGCACTTATGTTTTATAGCATTATCTCAAAAGCATTTGACAAGTTACGGCACAAGGACTTATTTGAACTGCTAGGAAAACTCGATCTATTTGGAAAGGATGTTAGATTAATCCAAAACTTATACTGGGAACAAACCGCCTACACACAGTTGGAAAATAAATTGTGTAGCTATAAAAGATAGAAAGCAGCGTGAGACAAGAATGTGCATATCTTACTTTGTTAAGGTTATATCCAGCAATATTAAATCTTGGTAGAACTTCTAATTCTCGCGGGATCGCCTTGTAGTAAATATAGCATATATCTGGCGAGAAGATGCATCCTTGTACTGAAATCATGAAAGCGTTACCTATTATTTTTCTCCATATTTGGAAACCTCATCTCGGTACCTATGATGATGGCAGCCACTATTAACACCAGTCTTAATAGTAAGTCCGATCAGGTCAAATTGGTAACTGATTTCATAAATGACTTACAGTACGTTGTTAACTGGGGCAAGGAGTGGCTTGTTAATTTTAACACCTGAAAAACGAAACCGCTCCTTTTTAATCGTCCGGGAGAATCCATTTTGCTTTCCATTACCATGGTTGATGCTAACCACCAGGAGAGTGACTCGTTGCATCATCCACTAACATAAGTGGAAAGATTATATTGCTATATTTATCAAAACTTTTCGGCCGCTGTACGCTCTGGCCTTTTTCAGGTGGTTGGAATGTCGAACTGAACCCTTTATTTCACTTGCTGGGGTAGTTCCACGTGCCATATCTAATGGATGTCAGTTATCAGTTTTCCTGTTAATTCTCCTCTCCAAGTTCTCCACCGCCTTAACCAGGTATTGAACTCACACTCTTTGGGCCCTGTCACTGGATCTATATCCTTTATCTGGATCGGGATCCTTTATCCACTGTGCCATGTGTCCTTGAGGACATCTGTGTAAGAATTTATGGGTATTATAAACCTAATATTTAAATAAAGAGCGAAATAAAGGGTTCAGTTCGACATTCCAACCACCTGAAGAAGGCAGGAGAGTACAACGGTCGATACATTGTGATAAATATGGCAACAAAGATGAGAAAGGTATTAGGTTGGTGCAAAAATAATGACGTAATAATGTCGTTTTTTGACGTTAAAAATATGTCAAAAAACGACATTATTACGTCATTATTTTTGCACCAACCTAATAGTTCGAACAATGTAAATTGAATACAAACTGGCAATGAAACTTTTGCTCGCGTATCTTGACGTGTGCGTTCGAACCTAACGTGAATCTCTGTCAAGACTGAGATGAGGTTATTTACTCCCCCAGCCCTGCGAGGGCAAGACGTGGCACAAGGTCTTTTTCATGTGAAGCTACCTTCGGCCAATCCAAAAAGGGTCCAAACCCCGCGATCACTGTCACGCTCGCATCGATATTCCACCGATCCTCCCTTTTTTACTTCAATGGGGGAGGTGTTGCTTGCAAAGTTGGAAACTCCGAGACCACTAGCCTTCTCCCTTGTAAAATGAGGAGAACAGATACTACGCATTGATCCCAGCCCCAAAACAGAGAAGAATGGGACGAGAACAGCTGAAAGAAGAAATTATGACTTTAGACACCTTTCGTTTTTCGGATTAAATTCTACATTGAAATCTAAAATCATCGCATGTTAAATCATGATTTTCGGATAACTGATCAGATCATAATAAAGGAATCCATAATGATCATGTCAAAAATTAGTTTAAATGATTTGCTTTCATTCAGTCAATAAAATGATTAAAAAGAACAAAATATTGCTTTAACCGATATCTCCAGGTGTCACTTTAAACTTACGCCTTGTGTTTTTTGCGGCCAGTTCTCAGTCCGACCAAGTAACCCTTTCATAAGACATGAAATTTGGTCATTTAGCCAGATATTTGAAAGTAGGTCAGCCCGAGAAATTTTCAGCATGCCTTCGTAGAAGTAAGCAAACAGATTGATTAGAATGACCACAATGAACAGAAAGGTTTCTTCAAAAGATTATTTTAAAAATGATTTTTTGTCACTGAGAGATGTAGCTGTATTTCCAAGTTGACTTTAAACCAAAGTCCAGTTTCATTGTTTATAGGTTTTTTATTTATTTTATTTTTATCTACTTAACGCTTTAATTTAATATATTTTATGTTTATTACTGTGTATGTTAGCTATACCCCCTGCCAAAGAAAGGGAGTTCAGGCAGTGTCGAAATTACAGGTCAGTAAGTTTGATCAGTCATCCTAGTAAAGTCCTGCTCCGTATAATTTTGAATCGTTTGAAATCAAAGGCTGAAGAACTGCTGTCAGAGGAACAGGCAGGTTTTAGTACCGGACAAAGTACAATGGAACAGGTCTTCAGTTGTAGGATCATAGTAAAAAAAACACCTGTATTATCAGAAGGACGTGTCCCACAACTTTGTTGAATTCAAGAAAGTATTTGATCGTGTATACCATAACGGTCTTTGGCAAATTCCTTAAGGAATTCAATGTAGATAACGGAATTATTCAAGTCATTCAGGCCACCAGCGCAGTTCTTCTGGGAAAACAAATCGGAGGATTCTTCCGGACAACTGTCGGCGTGAAACAGGGATGTGTAATTTCATCCACATGGTTCAACCTATTTCTAGAGAGAATCATGCAAGCAACCTTGAACGACCATGATCCTTCAATCTCTATTGGTGGCAGACCCGTCTGTAACTTACGTTTTGCAGATGACATTTGCCTCATAGCAGGTAGTAACAGTGAACTTCAGGACTTGACTAACAAACCTTTTGAAAGATCAGGGGCATATGGAATGGAGGTCAGCTCCGAGAAATCCAAAGTAATAGTGAATAGCACAAACAGTAACGCCTGCGTCGACATTACAATGAACGAGAATTTACTGAAGGAAGTGTCCAGTTTTAAATAATTAGGAGCAATCTTGTCTAAAGCGGGTACCTGCAACTCGGAAATTCGCACAAGGATTGCCGCAACCATGTCAGCGTTGCCAAATTGGCAAGAATATGAAGGAGTAAAATCAGCTTTCAAACAAATTACAGTCTGTACAAATTGTTGGTAGACTTCATTCTCCTATATGAATGTGAAACGTGGACACTGTTGACAGAAACAGAAAGAAAGATCCAAGCCTTTGTGAACAAATGCATGAGAAAAATCCTTGGCATCTTCTATTGGGAACATAAAACCAATGAGTTTGTGCAGAAAAGGGGTGAAAGTTTTGTGGGCCTCCAGGAACCTCTTCTCCGCACTGTCAAACGGAAAAAAATGGCGTAGTTTGGACACGTTACAAGACACGACAGCTTGTGTAAGATCATCATGCAAGGCACCGTTGAAGGTGGACGTAGGTTGAGGATGCCAACGTAAAAAGTGGTTGGACACTGTCAAGCAATGGACAGGTATGACTATACCAGAATTTCTGATGGCTACCGTTAATGGACCATTGTGGAAGAGATATAGCGTAGCTTCTGCATTTGGATCCCCACCACGATTACAACGTCAAGGGGATGATGATGATGATGATGATGATGATGAGGATGATAGCTATGCATGCATTGATAATCCTTATTATCAACAAAGGATAATCCTCGGTATTGATCTCAACTATTGGCTTCAGTGGATGCGCGGTGGTGTAATAGAATGAGAAATCGGGAGGTAAAGTTTCAATTCCAGTTCAGTTACATTCATTTACGCCCTAATTCACTTGGGAAAGATATAATCTCTTCTACCCCCACCCTATCCCGCTGTGCGTAAATAGCGGGACAGACTGGGCCCTATAGCCTTAATAGAGCATCCAATGTAGGAGAAGGAAAAGTCTGAATTCAAATCGTAATCCAGTTTCTGGGAGAGAGCGTATTATCTGACATGGTCAGCAGTTTGAATAACGCTTGTACGCTGTGACACTCGGTCACGAACGTTGGAGCGTACAAGTGTTATTCAACACTAACACAACCATCTACTTCTTCTGAACAGTTTCATCTACCGAATTTCAATCACAAGACTCCGGTCAACTTGTAGTGTGATTTTCAGACACCTTACAAAGATGTCGCACGCTGGTATTGCCTCTCCAAACCAATAAAATCAAGAAGCCAACTTAGTGACAAATCAACCATAGTGAAATTCGATTAAGATTTTCATTTGATTAGTCAAGCAGCGTTCGTGTGTATAATTTACGTCTGTAAGTGTATCATAATTCTAGTTTGTCCATGTGGGATTCGGATGATAATACATATTCCTATGTATGTATATGCGTGTTTTTGTGCGTGTGTGTCTGTAGCTAGTATTATTTATACTTGGTGGTTTTCCGCATATTGATTTGGGGAAAGTTTTTACGTAGCACCGGTTGTGGAAGTGGTAGTTAGATTATTTAAGAATGGATTTAATAATGGTTGGTGATGTAAAATAGTATTTTAGACTTGTGTTCATAGTTGATAAAATATTTATCAGGATTCCCACGAATTATTTTCGACGTAAAGAATTATATTTTTTTTTAATTGGGGTGGCATTTGTAAAATCAAAATTATGTCCAGTTTTGATCCTGTGTATTACGAGCGAGTTTAAAGGGTTGTCCAAATGTATACCTCTCTTATGCTCGTAGATGCGATCTTTTAGATTTCCAATGTAAGTATTTCTACATTACAAATTCTTTACTTGATAAATCCCGACATCTGAAGTAGTGTTGAACCTATTTTTATTCTCAATAGATAAATATGGAAGAATATGATATATAAATATCTATATATCAGAAGAATGATAGACAATTGAATTATATATATATACGTATAAATGACAAAGTGGAAAAATCCTGTGTAGCACGTTTCTTCCTCGCGAAGTACTTCATTGGAATAAAGTAATAATTTTATTGATGGAATGTTATATGCGTGGGAGGAAGATGAGATATATAAACGCAACCGTGGGTCATAATTATGTTCCGAGGGGAAATTTTCAAAATGTGGAAACGTTAAATTTAAAATTCTTTAGCTTTAATTTTAATTTTTATTTTCGACAGACATATTAGATAGATAGATAGATAGATAGATAGATAGATAAACAGAGAATATATATAGACGAACAGGGAAGATAGATAGATAGATAGATAGATAGATAGATAGATAGATAGTGTTATGGTTCGGTTCCTTGTACCACGGGGACAGTCCAACGTAGAACCAATAAAGAAGAACTCGAAGGCGGATATGCAATAACACAGATATATTACAAACAGGAATATATACAGAGAGGTAGAAAAATGTTGGTACGAACAATCAGGTTTAGCAGTAATTGTCTGAACGCGACTCTGTTTCGGACTGCCTCTGACTCGACTGACTGACTCCTGACGGACTTCACTCCAGACTTCAGACTGAACTCAGACTTCAGACGGAACTCACTACAGACTTCAGACGGAACTCCCTGCTTCCTCTTGAGGCGCAGTATTTATTACGTATGGAATAGTCCATTATGTTATTATGGGTAAGGTCCCATAACAGATAGATAGATAGATAGATAGATAGATAGATAGATAGATAATAGGTTGGTGCAAAAATAATGACGTAATAATGTCGTTTTTTGACGTATTTTTAACGTCAAAAAACGACATTATTGCGTCATTATTTTTGCATCAACCTAATAGATAGATAGATAGATAGATAGATAGATAGATAGATAGATAGATAGATAGATAGATAAGAATCGATTGAGGTAGTTCTGATAAGGTACGGGAGATGGAGAAAATAAATTACATACGCAATTTTTTATACATGCTCTGTAGAATGTTATCCTTGGTAAAGACATATACGTATAAAGTTCCACCAGTACACCACCTCGTTATAGATAGATAGATAGATAGATAGATAGATAGATAGATAGATAGATAGATAGATAGATAGATTGGGAGGGAGGGATGTTGCTGAATCCGTAAATTTGAACAGCCATATATTTTAAGGCATTTTACAATAAGGCTATATTTTGGAATAATTTGCATTATTTCAATTATTGCACATAAAGACCTCAGGCAAAAATACATACAAACGCATTCACATACGAATATTCCTGAACAGTTTCCAGTGCAGTAATAATGCCACAAGATGCAGAATTCTGATTAAACCAGTAGATATGTATGGTCGAATGAGTTGCCTACGAAGGGCTTCCTTCTCTCGGATGCGGCAATGTTCCGAACGCATCATTTTAGTTGCAATTCTTAACTAATAACGCAAAACCTCGGATGATTACGCTGCGTGTGAGCTATGGCTTCTCTATTCAATCATCTTTCGTAGCTCAGGTGTTTATCGAGCAGAAGAAACCTTACAAAAGAACAATTATTCCTATGGGAGTATAATCTCACATCCAGTACTTTGGTACATTTTGTAGTTCAAATACGCAGTTTGTTGCTTAGGAGGGGAATATTTTATTTAATCGGGGTAGGGTATCACGCTGAATATCAGATACAACTATTGAACAGAAATAAATATGCATTTTTAAAATGTACTACATTTACTACAAGTCAGTCATTAAATTTGAGTAAGAAACTGTTTTAAATAATACGGAGGAGTTTTTTTTTTTACATTTGCGAAATACGTGTGGAAAGTATTCTGCTATTTTGAATATATCGAGAATCAGTTTTGTGGCTTTGATGTAATTAATCGAAGGAGATCTTATTGCACATGGGAACAAAAAACTATCACGACGCTATTAAGTGCACTTGTGTACTTTGTGACCTTCAGATTCTGAGTTATTGGATCAGCGAAGCTTTTTAGCAAAACAGCGCATCGCCTAGGAATGTCAGCCTCTGCTATCGTTCAATTTTAGATCATTGTGGTTTATGGCTAGCGTCGTTGAAAAGATTTCAGTGCGTGGATGAGATTAAGGGGAACGTGGTAGGATGAGCTAATGGCATTCTTAAAGGAAATATTGTTTTAAAATGTAGAAGGAGTAATCCAGTAAATTTTATTGCTACCAAGGGGGGCGTACTTTTGAAACATTATATTAGTAAAATCGGAAAAAAAAAGACTAAATGTTTCACCCACAAAAAAATTTTCTATTCACTTATAGACTCCATCAAATTAATGTCTGCCGAATTAAGGGTATGTGATTTTAGGTTTTTCTTTCTTAATGTGTGTGTGTGTGTGTGTGTGTGTGTGGTTGCATGTCTGTGGAGAGAAAGAAAGAGAGAGGAGGAGAGAGAGAGAGGAAAGGTAAGGTAAATACATATAAGTTTCAGACTGTGGCAAATATTAACGATCATACATATATATCAACAGACTGATCGGTTTAGATAAAAAAAAAACTGTCAGTAGATCTATATAATGAAGAAGTGATGTCTGTTCATTCAACAACACGCATACACATACATACATATACATCATACACACACGTACATATACATCAGAATATATATATATATATATATATATATATATATATATATATATATATATATATATATATATATTATATAGTTGAATTATATATATATATATATATATATATATCATAGTTGAATTAAGATTTGTTGATTATCTGGAAAAAGAGACAATTTTTCAAAATATTATCTTAGGGGATCACTTACTTTTGCGCAGAACTGTACATATATATATATATATATATATATATATATATATATATAGAGAGAGAGAGAGAGAGAGAGAGACAGAGAGAGAAAAAGAGAGAGAGGGGAGTGATAGTGAGCATAATACGCAACACAACATGGTGATTGTTAATGACTTAGGATCGTACTGAGGTTTGAAACGGACATTCACCAGTGTTTATGTCTTGAAACTTTGTTTCCAATACTGAATTCTCTTTCCCTATAAATATACCAAACTGAAACTGTATGTATATATATATATTTCTGATATATATGTATTTCTAATATATATAACTCAAAGTTTTTTTTTAATAAACAGAGCAATATATTTCATACAGTCGGAATTAAGATCCCATTATGTGAATGATCATTTTCACCTTGTAAAATTAAATTTACAGGATTTTTCAATCAATGCATTGAAAAATCCTGTAAATTTAATTTTCCAAAGTGAAAATGATCATTCACATAATAGTATCTTAATTCCCATTGTATGATATATATATATATATATATATATATGTGTGTGTGTGTGTATATATATATATATATATATATATTTCAGATGTGTATGTATGTGTGTTGTTGAATGAACAGACATCAATTTTTCAATCTATAGATCTACTGACACAGTTTTTCATCTAAATCGATCAGTGTGTTCATATTTATGTATGATCGTTAATATTTGCCACAGTTTGAAACTTATATGTATCTACCTTACCTTTTCTCTCTTTCTCTCTTTCTCTCTCTCCACAGTCATACAACCACACACACACAAATACAGAAAGAGAGAGCTTTGAAATATTTATTTTATTTTTAGTGAAAATGATAGCATTTAAGGATTTCTTTCGTTTCATTTCGTCTCAGCTCAAAGGTTGTATTGAGAATCATGCTTGAATTTCGATTTGCTTTTGTGTATTTTCACGTAATATTGTGTGAATATTAAATTAAATACGTTTCAATTTTTTTTTCCTCATTTCTTTTTCTTCTTTCGCTTTCGCATTTGAAAAATATCGGCAAATCGTTTCTCTCGAACCGAACACATTCTCCCAAGACTAGTTAAGAAATTGCCTTTATATCTATGTTCTCTCAACGCATGCATATATGATTTTTGTTTTCACACAGATAATTTTCTGTTTTCTCACATATCATTTTTGTTTTCTCACATATTTCTGTTTTCTCACATATCATTTCTGTTTTATCGCATGTGATTTCTGCTTTTCTCACATAGGATTTCTGTTTTCTCACATATCATTTCTGTTTTCTCGCATGTGATTTCTGCTTTTCTCACATAGGATTTCTGTTTTCTCACATATCATTTCTGATTTTTCGCATGTGATTTCTGCTTTTCTCATATAGGATTTCTGTTTTCTCACATATTATTTCTGTTTTCTCTCATGTGATTTCTGCTTTTCTCACATAGGATTTCTGTTTTCTCGCATATCATTTCTGTTTTCTCGCATGTGATTTCTGCTTTTCTCACATAGGATTTCTGTTTTCTCACATATCATTTCTGTTTTTTCGCATGTGATTTCTGCTTTTCTCATATAGGATTTCTGTTTTCTCACATATTATTTCTGTTTTCTCGCATGTGTTTTCTGCTTTTCTCACATAGGATTTCTGTTTTCTCACATATCATTTCTGTTTTTTCGCATGTGATTTCTGCTTTTCTCACATAGGATTTCTGTTTTCTCACATATCATTTCTGTTTTCTCGCATGTGATTTCTGCTTTTCTCACATATTATTTCTGTTTGATTATAATAGCCAACAATATCAGCCGTTTAATTTTGCACGTCAATAGATCGAATTTATTTATTTTATCGTTTCCATGCTAATGAATGCAGTTTTAGCGTCCACTTTTAAGATTTTGACCAATTTCAACGAAATCTTTGTTACTGTTAGGTGAGGATTTATTGATGTGATTCTGCTTAATGGAGTCAGCACCAACATCATCATTATCATTTTAACATATTGCTGTCTTCCCTGTTTTTAGTATCATAATCGTCACTATTAATGCTATCATCATTGTCTTCATTATAACTAATATTTCATCAACAACGTTTTAATTTCTGGTAATTCTGTGCTTCCATTAATAAATAAATGTCTATTTTCCTGCGCACGTGTGCATGTTTTTCAAGCTGAAATCAATACCCGCGTTACCATCATCATTGTTTTCATTATCACTAAATTTTTTTATCAGCAACGATTTCATTTTTGGTATTTCTGTGCTTCCATATATAAATCAGCGAGTGTCTATTTTCCTGCATGCTTTCAAGCTTAAATCTAATACGGAACAACGAGCAGCAGTTCAGTATTTTCTGTACTTTTGGGGCTTCTTTTGCTTTATTGTATTTCAATACAATAGTTCTAAAAGTGCTGAAAAGAAAAAAGAAATATTTGCAATTATTGCAATCCTCTTTTCCGACAACATGGCGTCTGGTGGAAGGTGGAGAGATTTAAAATTATCGAATGGATTTGTCCATTTTTGTGGGCTTTGCATGCTAAAAAAAGGTGCCATTCTTTGCTCTTTTCCTTTTGTGAACAACGACAATGTAGGCTGAAATGGAATACTCTGTTCGTAGCGGCTGGGGAGACTGTAAAGTAATGAAGAATACGGAAAGAATTAAAAGAGAAGGAAGAAAAAAAATAGAAAAATAGCGGAGAATGAAAATAGACGTGTAGCTGAAGAAAAGAATGTTGGCTAATCCTCGTGTGTAATATAGAAACACCAATGTTATTCTGCTGGGAATAGTATTGTTTCTATGGCTCCCACTGCTGGGATTGTGACGAGCTGGTCGGTATGTCAGACACTGCTTGTTTCTTTTTGCACACTTTTCTGCTAAAAAGAGTCCCATCTCATTATTTTAAGATTGTGCACTTTGAGAACCTGTTTTTTTTTGTTTTTTGTTTGTTTTTTTTTCAAATCACACAAATGTTTTTATTACATGTTCATTATTAATAAAAGAGAAATTATAGTCTTTCACTGGACGTTAACAAATAAGAATTGTTACTATAAAATATATCTTCGCATTAAAGAAAAGAATATGTAAATTCCAACAACTTTTCTAAAACAATTTTTACGTTAAAACGTTTGTCCCGGTTCAGGAAAATTTGACGGTTCTATAATAATTAAATTGTTTGGCCAAATTATATAAGTTAGATTAAGTTAGCCACCCTAGCAGATGGTCATACTCGGAAACAAGAAATCACCCATTAGATTATTATTAAAGAAACGTCAAATATATAAAATTTAAATCCCATTACTACCTTCAGCTTAATAATAAATAATTATATTCGCAAGGTAGCAAAGGTAATTTTCAGCACGAAGCCTGTTTTGAACATACAGTGTAACCTGGATATAAGAGACCCGGATATAAGAGACCCTGATATAAGAGATATTGTCTCTGCTCCCAAATTAGAGCCATACTTACCTAAACAAAATAGACCAGACCCGAATATAAGAGAAACCTGGATATAAGAGAAACCCGGATATAAGATACTTTTTCTCCGGTCCCGACAACTCTCTTATAACCGGGTTACACTTTATAAACATTAAACTTAAGGAAAGTTATTTGAAATTTTAAGAATTTGGAATGATGCTTTGCGAATTTGTTACAACCGTGTGGATTTGGTTTGACACTTCCCGTATTTGGTTTGACGCTTCGCAAATTTAGTATGACACTTGGCGAATTTGGTCTGATGATTTGGTTTGACACTTGGCAAATTTGATCTTAAAATGGTGTAGAGGTCAAGTTGGGATTTGAGTTTTGGACATGCCTCTTCGCACAGTCATTGTTTGTTTTACCTTCTCATAACTTTATAGCATGTCGTATTCGTTGGGTTCCTTTCGCCTGTTCAACTATTTCTGGTGCTAATTGCAAAATTTTGCAGAAGAGATATTTTCTCTTCTTATGTTGAGGTTGGACGGGCTCCTCAAGGCGGTTTAATGGTTAGCAAGCTTGTCTCGTTAGAACAATGACGACTGAGTAGTGAGTTCGAGCCTCACTGGTTGCCCCCTACTTTCCGCCTTGTGTCACATCTAAGCTACGCTTCGAAAATCACTATGTTGAGTTTGGACAGCATGGTCTGACTAGTCTTCTTTTGAAATACTTACGGATTTAGGGGCGAACAGACTCTTCCGCTTTATGACGCACTAACTTTATCAAGAATGCAAAGTGGACAACTAAATTTGGAAGGGAAAAGAAGGGTCTTGAAGATGACCAAATATCAAAGCGTCCTGCAATTGGCACCACCGAAGAAGACATTGATCGTGTTCAGTATATGGCACTAGATGACAGGTGATTGACTATAAATCAAATAGCCAATGCTATTAGCATATCCCGTGAGAAAGTTTAGAAAAGTTTGCCCAATGGATTTAAAATGACGAAAGTTTCTGCTCAGAGGTTTTACGTCTTCTGACACCTGATCAAATGTACATTAGGCTGATCAAATCATCGGAAAATTTGACATTGTTTGAGGCAGATCCAGCTGATTTCCTTGAACGTTTACGAGCCCAGGATAAATGTTCGATTCATCACTTTGAGCCAGACAAAGTGACAATCCATGCAGTGGAAACACCTCTCCTCACCTGCTCCAAAGAAGGCATGGTCATTTCATCTGCAGGGAAGGTGAAGGCCTCCATTATTTTGGCTGCAAAAGCATTGTGTTTATTGACTATCTTCAAAAGAGCCACACCATCAATTGAGAGTACTATACCAACTTGCCGAGGCAGTTAAAAAAAACCCCAAAAAACAGGAAAACTTATGAAAATGGTTTTTCATCAGGACCATGCTCCAGCACACAAGTCCTTAGTTTCAATGGCTTGTGCATGACTGTGGCTTTGAATTGGTTGATCAACCTACCTATTCTCCTGATTTAACTATCATATGTTCACCAACATGAAAAAATACTTGGCTGGGAACCAATATCGCAGTGATGAGGATGTCATATCTGCTGTTGATAACTTTTTTGTCCAACAGGATGAACAGATTTTTTTGAACAGTCAGATGTCAGTTTACTTTGAAAGAAACAATGCAGTTATTAATAAGAAGAGTTGTAATTAATGCATGCAAAGTTTCATAGCTTTAGCATCACTCTTTCATAGTTAGCCTATGAACTTTTCAGCCCATCCTTTCATATATATATATATATATATATAGAGAGAGAGAGAGATAGATAGATAGATAGATAGCTTTAGCATCACACCTTCATCGTAAGCCAATAAAATTTTCAGTCCACCCTCGTAGCACTTCAACTCTTTTTCCTTTGTTTCTCATTTTTTGGTCAACTAAATATCTTTTTCTTCCTGTGAGTGTTGAATTCTCCAAGATCTCTTTCCTCGTTTTATGCGTCAGAGATTTTAACTCTTTGTGTAAAAAGTAAAAGTGCTTTTCGTTCTCACTTTACTTAAAACTTCCGCTTTTCTCACGTCTTCTGGCCATGTTATTCGCAGTATCCTTCTGTAGAGCAATAACTTTGTGGCTTCAGTCCTCCTCTTCATCTGTGAGAAGATTGTCTAACACTCACTGTCATATTGGAAGATAAATATTACATAGCAGTTCATCACTCTTTTCATTGATTCTAACGAAATTTTAAAATCTGATTTGGATAACCCTTGAACTTTTTCCACACCATCCTTTTAATCACGAAAAGAATCACGTTTGATGACCTCTGATTTCAAAGGATTTATGAAGAATCTGCTTTTTTTTTAGAAAGGCGGGTAATGATTGGTTTAAATCCCTTGAAGAAGTCAAAATGTTAAAGATTATCTAGTTCTTAAAGATTAAGCATTTTAGCATCCAGTTTAAAATATCAAATTGCAAAGACTTGACATGGAGGTCATATGCTTTGTGTCTCTAGAATTTTGAAAATAAGGATTTTTTAAACAGAAAAATAATTTATGAATTCCTCTTCTGTTAAGTTGGGGCGTACCTAACTACCCTTCAGGGCGCATTAATACTCCCGAGTGAAGCGGTTGATAAACGCTACTTTCGATCAACAGTTGTCCTTTATGCGAGTCAAGCAGTTGGACATTAACAAAATCACTGGTAAAAAAAAAAAAAAAAAATAAAAAAAAACGATCGTACGAAGACTTGATTACTGAGTGCTGCACTAAATGCCATATGCTCAATTAAGAAGTTTATGGGAACCTAACAAAGACACAAGAACTGTGCGGTTCAGTCACCATTGATGCAAAAGTAAACAAGTTGTAAATCAGTGGGAACCAAATTAGGGTCAGGGTCATATAAATTTTACGATTTGGAAGGCACTTTTCGCTATTTCTACAAGTTTTCGATATTTTTTGTCATATCAAAATGCTAATCGATTCAATAATAACATCCCATAAAGCCATAATCTAACGAGAAAATGTCCTCAGAAATTTCTATCGAAATTACTCCGTTCTGCCAGTAAACAAGGAACACAAGATGATTTCTTCGCTCATCTCTATTCAACAAATCATGCTTTTCATCGCGATTTGTTTGCCCATCTCTAGTGAAACATCTATCCGGATATTGACGAATTGCCACGGAATTCGTTGAGCTATTGATTTTCCAGAAAGGAAGGATCCTATTGATTTGAATAACTCTTGACATTCTCCACAGCATCGTTTTAAACACGAAAATAACGAAATCAGAAGAACTAGCAAAATTTATCCATAAGAGAGCCTTAGAAGCTATTCATTATCCAGCCATAGATGTTGAAATAGCGAAATGTCATCATCACTTCTACTCCATCAGTTTCGTTTCTCAAACTTCTTACCTGTGGAAATCCCTTCGTTTTGTTGCTTCCCTGATAACTAGAATCTTCAAAAATTTAAATGCAGCGTCAATCACCATCTTCTGTCTTCTTGAATCCCCTTCATCTTTTGTTTTATATATATATATATATATATATATATATATATATATATATATATATATATATATGTTTGTGTGTGTGTGTGTGTGTGTGTGTGTGTGTGTGCAGTAGGGGGGGAGAGAGTCTGGTTAGCATGGTCGAATTACTGCTTTTAAATTGCAAATTTCCACGATTTTTCTCGAACGTTCATATCATTTTTTAACCATATCACCCGAAGTAAGGCGTGAGTGCCACTAGCTCGCAAGGGGTTACAGAAAGTGAGAGCAGGAGTAAAGAGTGTTTTTGAGTAAAAGACACAGAGAAGGACGGAGATCAGGATCAAGGTATCAGATTATGTCGATTGAATATTTGAAGATTGTAACTATCAGGGAAGATAGTAGGAGGAAGGTAGTTCCACTAAAGCTGTTGGAGGAGAAGAGACGGCTGGATTTAATCGTTTCGAAAGTGAAAGGGTGGGACCGAGGTGCCAACCTAATAACACACTTAAATTCATGCAGTTTGGGAACCAGTGAAAGCAGATTGCCAGAGCAGTTGCCATAAAAATACTTGTAGAAAAGACAGAGGGAAGCCACAGTACGTCTGTGAGAAAATGACTGTTGATATGATGCCAAATTAGGACCTATCACATTGAATATCCGTCTGGATTTTGTCGAGGACCTCGAGATGAACAGCGGGGGCAACAGACCATATATGGCAGAAGTACTCCATGCAAGGACAAATGGTTGAGTTGTAGATTTGAAGGATGGATTCAAGAGAGAAAAACATTCTGGCGCGACACAGAGAACCAACTTTCCTTGCGATAGATGAAGCTATTGATTCAACAGAGAACCAACTTTCCTATCTACACGAAGCGTATCTTAACGTAAACAATTGACGTCATATATTATGAAATGAACTACGCCCGGCAATTGTTTTAATATATTTATTGTTAATACGTTAATTTTATAAATACAAATATTTAGGTAAATACTCAGTTCATAATAAACAGTATTAACAACATTTACTGGCCTAAATGTTCGAGAAATCTCAAAGAAAAAGGAAGGATCCTATTGATTTGAATAACTCTTGACATTCTCCACAGCATCGTTTTAAACACGAAAATAACGAAATCAGAAGAACTAGCAAAATTTATGAATTTATTCCAACAGGAATCGAACCTGTATCCTACACGGAAGCGTCATATAGCCTGACGTGCTATATCATTTAGCTACAGAGAAGGCGTCTGGTTAGCACGGTCGAATTATTCTTTTAAACTACAAATTTCCCATTAAATTTAACCTCTGTAGATAAATGGTATAGCACGTCAGACTATATATATATATATATATATATATATATATATATATATATATATATATATATATATTTGTATGGGTAAGCATGTATGCTACTGTCGGAGGGTCGGCGACTAAAACGGCTACCCCAATCCAATTTCTTGCAAGTAAAGCGGGTTTTTAGCAATCCTGTAGGGTGAAAAAAAAAGACCTATCAAAAGGCGGAAGAAGTCTTGACGAGTCAACGGCCAGCTAACTGGAGGTGGTGTCTCAATAAATCACCGTGGAGAAAGGAGCGGGAAACCATTCCGCTATTAATTCCGAGAAAATCGCGACGCAGATAGAGAGAGTATGAAGGAATTTTAAAATGCAAGCTTAGACAATGAAGAAGAGTAAAAGTCGAATGGGTAAATTAAAAAAAAGCGAAAAGATTTACAATTTGCGTTGATCTATAAGGAAGGCAAGGTAACTTGGGCGTTATACCTCGAGACTTGCGAATAACCTCAACCGGGGTCGATCTGAATAGGATGGTGTACTCGACCTGAAGGTATTTCAAACTAGGCCCCTCCGACAAGGTTATGCACAGTTTTATTTTTTTTTATCGAAACCTGTCACCATATCTTGCATACTTGGCTGTAAAAGCATGTCCTGGTATATCATTGACTTGGTATCATTATGGCTATATTAGGCCTTGCATATTGTACGACAGAGTACAATTTTTTGGAGTGCAACACCCAATAATAATAATAATAATAATAATAATGACGCAGCCGTCGTAGTTTGAGTAAATTAGATTATGTAGTCGGGATAGGTTGAAATGATTGTCTAAAGTTTAAAAAATGTTTACGATAGCCCCACAGGGAATATCGAGGCCAAGAGAGATAGAAGAAGGCTAGGGTCACCTACCTGACTCGCATGTGTGAATGGATGGCGGAAAGGAGGTGAGGATGTGGGGGTGGGGTGGGTTATTGTTGGTCTTGGAAAAGAGAGAAACGCTACTAAGTGTCACAATGGATATGAAGGTGTGGAGAGCCATGATCACCCACGTACTGAAGGTACACGACATATAAAAGAAAAGTGAGTGTTGGGGACAAAATTAGCATAGTGAGGCCTCAACTTTGCATATAAGGCCCAAGGCGATGGTTTTTGCAATTTTCTTGCATTTACGATGTGCATTCCAGAAGTTCTAAGACTCTTTCAGGAGAGATGTTTATTAAATTCAAAGAAGTACAAAACTCTGATCTCCCTCAGAGTAGGATCCTCTGACTTCAAAACAATTTTTGTAGCGCTACGAGCACTTCGGGAAGGTCCCATGGAAGTTATTCAAAGAGAATGGACCCTTGTCACTCACAGCCTAACTTCATTTGCTCATTGTCTTCACAACGATTGACCCTTAGGTTCTCCTTCAGCCTGGGAACAACCACAAGTCACAGGAAGACAGGTCTGGACTGTAGGGAGGGCAAGGAACATTTTTAAAACATATCTCTGTCAACACACAGCTTTATTGCATAGTGAGCTTCCAAATTGACTTTATGTCTCGATTCTGCATTCTGCAAACCAGTCAGCTGTGACAAGCAATGTTTAGCAGATTGTTTTCAAAGAGCTGTTACAGCCATCTTCTTCAATTTGGCATAACAAAAGTTGGCAGGTCCGCTTATTAGACAGTAACGATATACTAAAATTACAATAACTTAGAACAGTTAGGGTTGCCTCTATTAAAAAAAAATCACAAAACTGGAATGCAAGTTATATGCAGTTAAATACTGTTAATACCATTTTCAAACGTAATAAACTTATTTTAAAAATTGTATATAATAATATAGTTTAATAACAAATGTAAAATCGTCGCTAAAAACTACCTTTATTAAATGCAAATAAGAATCTGAAAACATCTTACGTATAAATAGAGAAGTTTTTTTTCTGCTCCTTCTTTCATCAGACGCAAATTCAACGCTAACCTTTTTCAATAATCTGATTCCAGAATCCTCTTCCGGTTTTCATGGAGAAATATTTAACTTTTCTTTTGTTAAGAGGTATTTGGGAGTTCTAACGATTTCTTGAATTACGTAATCATTTCTTGGGCACGTACGATGGATTGTAGCTCCGTGAAGGATTGTCTGTATGACGTACTGCAGTTGTTGGGACTGGCTGGGGAGTTTAGAAAATAGATATGGACAGATGTTTAAAAATCTACAAAAAAAAAAAAAAAAGAAAAAAAAGAAAAAAGGAATATTAAAAGTTGCAAGAAATAAAGTTTAGAATGTATACGTAATAAACAAATGAGAAATTGGGTTGAAAAGAAAGATATGAAAAAGAGATGAGTGAAAGTGAAATGAATTGACTCAAGTTGAAAATCGACCAAAGAAAAGAATGAATGGAAAAGAGAAAAGGAGAAATTGACTAATAAAGCAAGCGAGGATAAAATCTGAAAAACAAATGAAAAAAAAAAGGAAGAAGGTGAAAGGAAGAAAGAAATTTGAATTCGAATAGAGAACTTTTACATAGATATATCAATAAGCCCGTAGCCAAATGATGAAAAAAAGCACTTCATTTAGAAAACAAATATGTACGCTCAGATGTCTTCTTTGTATAGTTACTGTTGTTAGCATGCTATTTTGTCCGGTTCATTCTTCAGACTTCATTAGGTTTGATCTCTACGAACAAGAGAAACCTCAAGAAACAAGGGCTGAAATGTGTTAACAGCGGCAATTATATTCGAACGCCTGAAAAATTGTTGAATGCTTCTCAACCAAAAGCTAAAGACAATGCAGTAAATATTTATTTTTCAACATGATTTTCCCTCTTTATCTATATTCTTCCCCTAACG
>OZ010591.1:60824807-60844807 GCA_963932145.1 Acanthosepion lycidas
TTTTTTTTTTTTTTTTTTTTTTGTTTGGAGGTTCACTATTTTCCTATAGCTGAGACCCTAACAGGTGCTACCACGCCGGGATATGGTGAACCTGGGAACAACAGCAATTAAGAGATATTTCCACACTCCTCAAACCTCCAGTCTCCCGATCAGAGGCCTTGCTGCCGGATGTTGTTTATCGTCATACCCAGGAATAGATTAATTAAGAAATTAACTTAGCCAATTATGGGGAAAAGAATTCCCGTAAATCACTTGTGAGATGTCAGAAATAAGAATCCTAAACAATTTTAGGCTTGACCTCAGAAGGCATTGAACGAATGATATTTAAAAAAAAACATCTTCAAAGCTAGTTAACGTTTCTGCGAAGGTTATTATTATTATTATTATTATTATTATTATTATTATTGTCGATATATTTTCATTTGATTTCTGTTGTATACTCATTTCCTCATGGGTTCCAACCAGAGACCTAAGGTCAGAAATTGTGTAAAAAGAAAAAACTCTTCAAATGCATATACATATTACATAGTCTTTTGTTAGAATTTTTTTATATATTTCCTTAAGATATGGTTTCCCAAGAATCCTTTCAATAGGTCTATAAGAACCTTTTTCCAATTAAAACCAGACCACAAACACCTAGAATTATTGATGTCTTCATGTGCCATTTTCTTGTAATTTTCACTTCATGATTCTTGTATTTTGATAGTTTTTTGAAAATTTCCAAAGCTACATAACAATCTCCAATGTCAATAAGAAAGCAACTTATGTTTATGGGTTTCTTTGTTTGATCAACAATTCATTATTATGATTATTATTATTATGAAATAAAATATATAGTCAAGATTTTAACAATATAATAATTAGTCAAGGAATTTCGAGAAATTCTGATGGAAGGTCGCCAGGTGAAGTAGAATGATTAAATATCGAAACCGGTTCAAGAAATTAATCAATTCCTTTGTATTCTCGATAAAAGCAAGACACGTGTTTAAAGACGGTCTCAGACTGCATAAAAAAAAACTATCTTAGAGTAGAAGAAATACAATTTATAACCCAGACAGTCTCTGGGCCAACACCATCTGCTGTATCAAGTTACTGGACTGGACATGGATCGAAGAGGTAGCTGTAGTCTGCTCCCTGGCCCAGATGACCCAGAAGTGACTGGCTAAAAATTTTCCCCCCTCAACATATATACTCTTAGGTATTCTGACTTGAATGGCCTCGAGTACTACATGCGGAGTGACATCGAAAGAGAAGCCAACTAACAACCATGAGATACCGAAACTTCATTGAAAGCCTCTATTGTGGAAGAGATATGAACGAGAACCAGCGTAGCCATCTGCGAGATTGGAGATGATTTAATGAATAACCACTTCGCTCGTTATTCTAAGTTGAACATATATAAAAGAATTTATAATTTGCTTTCAGTTACCTGGAAAATCACACACACACACACACACACACATATATATATATATATATATATATATATATATATATATATATATATTACATTCACTTACGTGCCAATACTCTTGGGAAAGGTATTAATCCTCTTCTTCTTCCTCTAGCTATGGGTAAATAGCAGGATAGCCTTGGATGGTAACTAGTCTAGGAGAAGGACAACTCTGAATTCAAAACTTGCGGAGGGTCGTTTGGGGAGCTTGTGGCACGTATTGCACCAGGTCTCTGTATTCCGGCCTTCAAAAAGTGTAATTGGTTCTGCACAAAGTCTTCACCACTATAATCAAATCATAAGTGCTGGTGTCTGGGCTGTCAGTTCCCAGGAAATGAGCTGCTTGACCCTCATATGTTGAATACGATGGGGGAGTCCACCAAATATATATTAATTGGGATCAAATACAGATCAAATATGTATCGGAATCCGACCAAATGATAGGCTAAAGAACAAATAGGAAACATTTATAAATCTAACATATTTCGCTTTTATAAAAGCTTCACCAGAGAATGAAATATTGAAAACATTTTCTGGTATTTTATTTTTTTGCTGTTTGTTTTTAATTCTTCTTGGCTGGTGCTAATGCCCATAGCAGATGATTCTCTCGATAAATTCAACTGTCATGTGCCCGTGATCAAGATGAGCCTTCATTTTGGAGGACATCGATTAGGGAGTATATTTTGCCCAAGAAGCTTTCAATCCATATATATCGAACGACCAAGAAGATATATATATATATATATATATATATATATATATATATATATATATATGGTGTAGTCTCCCGTCGTATTCGACGTATGAAGGTCAAGCAGCTCAATTCCTAGGAACCGACTGCCCAGACACCAGCATTTGATTATTGTGGTGAAGGCTTTGTGCAGAACCAATCGTACTTTTTGAAGGTTCCCAAACAACACTTCACAGGTTTTGAATTTAGTTTTCTTCTACACCAGTTGCCACCTAAGGCTATAGAACCCAGTCTGTTCTATTTACCCATAGCTGGAGAGAGAAAAAGAGTATTAATACCTTTCTCAATTCGAGCGAAATTCGAGCCACTAACCTCCAAGCACATTTTTTTTCTCTCTCTCTCCCTCTCTCTCCCTCTTTCTCTCTCTCTCTCTCTCTCTCTCTCTATATATATATATATATATATATATATATACAGAAGGTAAGAGAGAGAGAGAGTAAGTCAATGCAATGTATTCGACCGGAATTCGAACTCGGCTCTCCGATTCCTCAATCCGAGTCACTATCCACTACGTAACCCCCCCTCTCTCTCTCTCTCTCTATATATATATATATATATATATATATATATATATATATATATGTGTAACCCCCCCCCCTCTCTCTCTCTCTATATATATATATATATATATATATATATGTAACCCGCCCTCTCTCTCTATATATATATATATATAAATATATATATATATATATATATATATATATAGAGAGAGAGAGAGAGGGGGGTTTACGTAGTGGATAGTGACTCGGATTGAATTCCGGTCGAATACATTGCATTGACTTTCTCTCTCTCTCTCTCTCTCACCTTCTGTATATATATATATATATATATATATATATATATATATATATATATAGAGAGAGAGAGAGAGAGAGAAAGAGAGAGAGAGAGATGGGGAGAGAGAGATGACGAAGAAAAAACTGCATGGTCACTGTCATCTTGCGTCTAGAAATTGCTTGATGCGTGAATCTGAGAATCAACATGCAGTGTTGATACCTACGCCAGCGCATTTTAAACACTGTATATGTTCTTGCTTTGTTGTAGGGGGGGGGGCTGATTCCGTTCGAGTGCAATCAACTGTCAAGGTCATAATCAAGAATGAAATGATTTGTGTGTTATATACGAGGATTTTTGGAACGCTAGATATTCATGCTTTGTATAGAATTATTTAATCGAGAATGATCGTTCCAGAAAACGAATATGCTAAATATTTTATAATATGATATTTTAAAATGCCGTCTCTTGTAGTGAAAAGCATTTTATTTAATGCAGAAGTTTCCTTTGTATAATATGTGGCTCGAGTATGTTGTGTTTTTCCTTGCAGTGAGTTCTATATAGTATTTTGGTAACATCTATTAATATTCGTTTTAATTAAATTGACAATAGCAAGAACCCGAACAAAATAAGAACAAAAAACATGAAATTTGAGCAGTTTATCGACAATCCTGGGAAAATTAGAAAAATTTAATAAAGAATTAAATAGACGATCTTTGTTGAATTTAAACAAATTTGTTTATAAATATATATACATACGTAACAACACACACAAACACACACACGCACGCACGCACGCGCGTGCACACACACATATATATATATATATATATATATATATATATATATATATATATATATATATATATATATATATATATATATATATATATATATATATATATATATATATATGCGTTAAAAACTATAACATAGTATAATGCTGAGAGGAGTAACGCTGTTATACTTGGGCGAGAGCTGCCCAATCTTCACTTTCTTGTCTCGGGAGAGTTCAAAAGCGTCTCGGGAGAGTTCAAAAGCGTCTCCGCGTCTTTGTGGGTGACGTTATTTTTCTAACTTGCAACGCCTCTCTCACAGACGAGACATTGCAAGCGTCTCACTCCTCTATCGCTATTTCCTTGGAAAGTGCTCGGACCAACTACGTTCCTAGCTTCCTTCATGTCTAACCTTCACGGTTAGGAGCTACCATGACACATTGTGGCCAGCCAACCTCATTCCCTCCGTATTCCATTGGTAAGAAGTTCCACTGGAACAGTTACTTGCCGCAAATCACTGATCTGTGAAACCGACTCCCAAGAGGATGTTTCCCTGATTACTACAATCGTAACCTGTTCAGAGTCTAGGGTTAACCATTATTTGCATAAAATGAGCCCCTTAATTTATAACCCTCTACCTCGAATGGCTCCCATGCCTTGTACAGGGTGAACATCACTGTAAAGTAAAAAAGAAAAAAGTTCAATGTAAAATAAAAAAATGTAAAAAACACAATACAGTTGCTGGAATTGAATAATAATAATAATAATAATAATAATAATAATAATAATAATAATAATAATAATAATAATAAAAACCCGTACCCATCAGTGGCTACGCAGTGCAGGGTTGAAAGCGGAAGCTGAAGGTTTTATCCTTGCTGCGCAGGACCAATGCTTGCTAACTAGGAATTATCAAGCACATATACTAAAATATTGTGTCAGCCCAAAATGCAGATTCTGTGATAAATATCCAGAAACGATTGATCATCTTGTATCAGGTTGCTCGATGTTGGCACCCACTGAATATAAAACCCGACATGACATTGTGGGCGAATATCTGCACTGGAAAATCTGCAACTTCTACGGGAAGGAAACTGAAAGAAAATGGTATGAACACCACCCAGACCCGGTTACGGAGATAGGACCTGTTACAATTCTATGGGACTACACAATTCACACTGACAGAACAATCAAAGCCAACCTCCCAGATATTGTTATTAAAGACCACAAACAAAAACGGTGCCTCCTTATTGATATGGCAGTCCCTGCTGACTGCAATGTATCTTTGAAGATATTCAAAAAGCTGTCAAAATACAAGGACCTTGAAATAGAAATCTCGAAAATGTGGCATATGGAAACATCAACAATCCCTGTTGTAGTTGGAGCCCTAGGACTGGTTGGAAAATATTGCAGTAGACTAATTGCAGGGATTCCTGGAAGCCCATGCCTCAAGGAGATACAAAAAATTGTTCTGACAAGTACAGCCCACACTCTACGAAGGGCTTTATCTATGTAATTTTTATTTTATTTATTTTATTTTTATTTTTTTTTTGTCAGTGAAAAGTGTCATGATGCCATTTCTAACCTTAGGTCCCTGGGTGGGACCCGGAAAGAAATGTCTAAACGCCAGAAAGCAAAGAAAATAATAATAATAATAATAATAATAATAATAATAATAATAAGTATGAGTACAGCCCATACCTTACGGAGGGCTTTATCTATGTAAAATATGTGTGTTTTTTGTTTTGTCTTTTTAATTGGTCAGTGGAAAATGTCATGATGCCATTTCTAACCTTAGGTCTCTGGGCGGGACCCGGAAAGTAATGTGTACTCACCAGAAATCAAAGGAATAATAATAATAATAATAATAATAATAATAATAATAATAATAATAAAAATAATAATAATAAGAAGAAGAAGAAGAAGAAGAAGAAGAAAACCATAAAAACAGCATGTGTTTTCTTATTGGCATAGCAGTCACTGCAGATTAATGTATCTTTGAAGATCTTCAAAAACTATCAAAATACAAGGACCTTGAAGTGGAAAGCTAAAAAATGTGGCACATGGGGACATCAATAGTTCCAGTTGTAGTTGGAGCCGTCGGATTGGTTGGAAACGGTTTGGATATACTCATTGAAGGGATTCCTGGATTTCTGGTAGCCCATGCGTTAAAGAAATACTAAAAAATGTACTCACAAGCATTAGGTTGGTGCAAAAATAATGACGGTTTTTTACGTATTTTTTAACGTCAAAAACCGTCATTATTTTTGCACCAACCTAATACAACTCATACGTTACGACGAGATTTATCATAAAATGTGTGTGATCATAGATTTTTTTTTATTATTATTTTGTTCAGTGGTAAATATCATGAAGCAATTTCTGACCTTAGGTTTCTGGTTGCGACCTGGAAGGAAATGTGTTTACAACAGAAATCAAAGGAAATAATAATAATAATAATAATAATAATAATAATAATTTAAAAAAAAAAACTCTTTAGACACGTACAGCTATAACTCCGCAACAGGCAGTTTCACGACATTACGCAATCTTCAGGCAGGTATCTGGAACGCTGAAAGAGAATCATTTCAATTTTTTATCCCCACCTGAAGATTGCGTCATAGGATTAAACTGCCAGTCGTGGAGTTATAGCGGGTTTGTGTCTAAAGAGAGTTTTTAATTATTATTAAAAATTATATCTATTAGGTTGATGCAAAAATAATATCGTTTTCTCACATAGTAACATATGTGAGAAAACGACATTATTTTTGCACCAACCTAATACAATCATGATTTTGCATCGTGAACGAGTATTCTGTGAGTAGGAGGCTCTACGTCAGTTACAGAATACCCCAGTGGATGGCAGGACTTGAGTGAGACAGGTGCAGGAAAACTATTAGTTGCTGAAGAGAGCGTCAATTTTACTACACTGCTTCCTCTCCTTCGCCCTAAATCTGCGTATTGATTCGGTTGATTACAAACGTGACGCACACGCATGCACACTTTAAACGGTAAATATTTTAGTGTCGAATACATATTCTTAATTTTGGCTTCAAACAATTTTTAATTTAAGGGTAAAATTTAGACGCCAAACACCTCACAAGCACAAAATATATAATTAAATAACGAATGTTGTTTTCGTATCCTCTTGTTCGTCGAAGTAAATAAAACATTTAACGAACAACAAAGAAGAAAAAGGTTAACTGGGTAAACATATATGTGTTTTACTCTAACTACTTTTTACTTATAGTTTTATTTTTACTTATAGTTTTTACTACAACTAGTTTGGTATCTGACAGCAAGGTGATCAAATTTTGAATCTAAATTGTCTGTCCATTTAAATTACTATATTTATTGGAAAATATATTCAGTATAAATTTAGTTGTGGTAAAAATGTCCTTTTTCTTAATTATTTTACCACAAGGAAGGCAATAAAACCACTAAGACACAGGGGGTTACTGAGTGCGAAAAAAAAGAAGAATATAATAAAAAGAAAACATTTTTTGTTCTTATCTTGTTCGGGTCCTTTCGATTGTTTCTGTAATTAAGACAATGAGCGAGGACAATTAAAGAACACGAAATAAAAAGATATTAGATAACGATTGACATTGCATTTTAATTTTCAAAGATCAAACTTGACTGGAACGCAAGAAGCCGGAAGAGAGTTCTACAAATGAGAAAGGCGAGAAAAATAACTGTTAGCATAGAACTTACGGTTACATCTTGTCAATTCAACAATTAATTGATAAGACCTTGCCGCTAATTTATCACTGCCCTTAAATTTATAAAATCTAAATAACATAGAGAAAAGTATTAGTTTGGTGCAAAAATAATATCGTTTTTGACGTTAAAAAAAATACGTCAAAAAACGACATTATTTTTGCACCAACCTAATAATATTTATTTTGAAAATACAAAAATGTGTTACAAGGCCAAAAGAGGGGATGTGGAAATCTGGTCTTCTATCTAGTCTTATCTTAAACTTAGCTAGCCACAATTACTGACCCAAAACATATTACAGTAATCCTTACATTAAAACAATAGATTCTTACTTACAATTTTTACTACAGCCACCATAATACTTCAAATTGTCTATAAAGTCCTAACAATTTCTCATGTGTCTGATTTACCTGCTGAAGGATGGGGAATAAAAATAACTTTTAAAAATGGAACCCCAATACTATAGAGGAAAGTTCATAAGAGAAATTACTATGAAAGTATTTATAGAAAAGACACAGACGAGATACATTACGGCGGTGCGAAAGAGACTGACGCCGAGATATCAAGTTAGAACCAATAATATTGCTGATTCTTCTTTGCATTTTATTAAGAATCTTTAAGTATTTAGAGCACTAAACTGTATGTGGCAGCAATATACAAAGCATGGACTTATAAATATTCAAGATAGATTCCGACAAGAAAAAATGTCTAGCATGACACATTAAACAAACTTTCATAGCAGCAGACCTACCAATTGACTCAATATGATCAAAGGGTCTCACATTTAACTCATGCTTTTTTCCTGTTACCCAGGGGTTGTTACCAGACATAAATGGAAATCAGTTCTTGCAACATAAATATCTATTTCAGTTCATTGAAATAGCGTATATCTACGTTTACGTGCGTGGACGTATATTTTCTTTCAATGACCAACCTAGAATTATTTCTAATTTTTTTTTTAAATCTTTAAAAAAATAATTCTATTTATTACGGAATAATTTCCGAAAAGTTCAATGAAATATAATAATTATTTGATTTTTTAGGGTTTACTTTTTTTACGCCCAAATTTATGATTTGACTGATTCCTCCAGGGTAGGGATTGTTCAGACTGAATGTCTTATTTCAAATTTAAATTGTGTGTTTGCGTCCCTATGAGTGCGTGCATATATTAAATGACCCAAGCACATATAAGTCACTCACGCACAACACAAACATACGCATATGCATTATATTCGCGTATACAAAGTCACACGCAGATCGAATCAGCACTTGTTTTATAATATAGAGGACAAAAGATAACAGATAGATATATTGAAAGTAATTGACTGTAGACAAAGTAGAATTCTTCATTTATGTAGACAAGATGTTGCAAGCCTCTCGCTGCTCTGTCGCTATTTCCATGGAGTGTGTTCAGATGAACAACACTCCTAAATTCTATCAGTCTTAACTTTCACGTCTAAGATCCGTCATGCTACGCACATTGTAGCGAATCACCCGCACTCTCTTCATATTTCATTGGTGTGATATAAGTTCCACGCGAGCAGCTTCTTCCCACGAACCACTGCCCTATGAACCGACTTCCAATTGGATGCTTTCCCGATCACTACAATCTTAACCCATTCAAGTCTTGGGTTAACCGTTATCTTCTACGCATATCCATAAAAGTTGTGCCTCTTATTCTGTAAAACCCGCCACTTCGAGTGACCATCGTGATTTGTACAGGATGAAAACAGTTGTAAAAATAAAACGATTCCTTTTTTGGAATTCGTACTTTCAAGTGCGAAATGTTTTTTTGTTTTTTTTTTGTTTTGTTTTTTTGTCTATGTACAAGGTTTTGTGATATCAACGAACACTCGTTGCCACTTTTGTGATATCAACGAATACTCGTTGCCACTTTTGTGATATCAACGAATACTCGTTGTCACTTTCGAAATGCTCGTTGTAGTAGAGACTTTGTAATCGCAGATGCACCTATAGTACGCCGTTGAACAATACTGGTGTCAGACGTCTTCGAATATCACTTGCACTAATAACACTTGCACAATGATACTCACTAGTAAAGCAACCACTTATATAGTGATCTGAATAGAGACATAGTATAGTGAATAGAGTAGAGAATAGCTTTTCGTATAGTCATAGAGGATAGACTAGAAATGCGATCCTTTTGACGTCACGCGACTTCCTATATATGCGTTTCCTTTAAGATTATGTAATCAACTTAATTCAATAATGGGATCGCCTGTGTTTGCTCACTGGCGATCTATGTTCAAACTCAAGTGTCGGCAGTAACACTTTATTCCTACATAACACAAGATGTGATAGGAATGACTTACTGGTTGATGAAGGTGACCTAGTTTAGGCTCCCTGATGCCTATGCTGTAGTTGTTACTGTTGAAAGAGAAATAGGATTTTCTCTTTAGGCTCTGACTACACCAGAGTTACTTCTACTGAGAGAGAATTTTTCCCTGGCTTCTGGCTATTTATATTCAAATTCGAAATTGGTTCTGGCGATTATGTTTTTTTAAAGCATTTTCATTAATCAATTAATTAAATGATACGTCACGTGTGCTTTTTTTTCTGCTACGTCTGAACTTATCAGTAGTAGGTGTTTAAAAAGAGGATCATACGCTAAATTTAAAGAGTTCTTTTTAATGATATACCTACAAATCTTATGTTAAATTTAAGTTATAAGCGAAAATCGGAATAATCCAGCTTACCAATAAGTAAATCGAGATCATATATATTAAGCTCAATAGTTGAGCTTATTATTTATTAAAATTATTTTAAATTGATTGCCTTGGACGAAATCTCTGATTCTGGACCCGCAATTCTTGTTCCAAGATAATGATTCTCGTGAAAGAAAAGATTTATTGCAATCAAGAACAAACGTTCCTACATTCGAGATTAATTTAGAATAACCTCGAAGTAAAGATATATACTCGCTGACAAGAAGACATTTTGACTTAATTGTGTCATTTTAGAGCCTCTCGCCTATGCTAACTACGCTGGAAATTAATTTCTTGTATTGTATGAATTGGATGAATATGTGTGCGCATGCGTGAGGAAAAAGCTCCTGTGCAGTGTTAATAACCGATTTTATGTCGTATCGTAGCAACGATTAAATTGATTCGTGCTCATGTGTGTGAACGTTGAATAATATATGTATGAACTTTTTTCCCGTTTTTAATTTATATACTTATTTCTTAAAATATTTCAGGGAATTTCACGTTCTGTTAGCGAACCGGATTACAGAGGAAGAAAGGGCATCGTGAGTAATAAAAAAAATTATCGGGATCTCAAATGCTAGAAATAAAAAAATGGATAAATTGAGGACGTGAGTAAAATAATATGAACGTAAATTCGATAACTGGAGTGTAAGGTTGCCGGCTGTTTTCTTTTTCTTTTTTAAATAACAAAAACACTCATTATTGTTTTTAGACACATACACACATACACTTGAGACATTAAAATTATTTCAAATCTTCCGCAATCTTGAATGTTTTACTACTCGTTTTATAAGAATTTTGAAAGGAATAAGTAAATAGGCTAACCCTTTAACACTCAAAGATCAACCTTGAACTTGAAACCCTTACTCATCTGGGAATCTGATTGGCTAACTACTGTCCAATCAAAGTCCCCTCTTGGGGCCACGTGGCAAATTCGATCCTGAAATCTTCATCTTTTGCAAGTAACAGTGGAAGTGACCACACGTTTATTGGAGCCGTTCTTTCCGGTGTTAATGAAATATAGAAGTCACAAGGACGCAAATTCCACTTGTTCCTTGGACATTCTTCTAACAGTTAAAACCGCAAATTTAAATTATATTTGCAAGCCTTCTTTTATCTCTGTACATTAAACTCGTTGAATTTAATGCTGTCATTGAGTTACTATTCTTCTTCAAATGTTTTCGTTTTTGTCTTTGACTTTATGGCATTAACTACACCCGAGACAAATCTTTATAGTTCCCAAGTCTACCCGTCTAAGAGGGTAGCTAGCAAATTTCTACTGCAAGCGTCTACTCAGACACATTTGCATTTCTCCATCATCAAGTGAGCCAACAGTTAAATCTCCAACTATGCTGAGATGACCTTAGTTATAGTTTATGGGAAATGGTATCATCTAGTGTCATCATCAGTTTGAATGTTCAAACGATCGGTCATCTTGGCTGGTGCCCTTTGTGCTGACATACCCGGCATGCTGTCTATCGAGATCGTCTTTTTGAGCTCGATATTCTCAGAAAAATCGACTTTGCTGAGATTCGAACCCGGGACTCCTGTTCGGAACGCTTACGTTCTAACTAATCGGAATGTACTCAATAAATATTCAAAAAAATATTAATGCTGGCGCTCTTTTTATGTATAAATTGCTTTATAGCAACAGTTAAACTGGATTAAAAGTAATAAATAACAACTATCATTGACTCTGAGAAATTTCACGTATAATAAGCTATCGCCAGATTACACAGTTATTATATAATATTATATTATATTTATTATATTATGTTTATTATATCATATTATGTTATATTTATTATATTATATTATATATTACAGTGTAATCCGGATATAAGAGAGTTGTCGGGACCGGAGGAGAAGTCACTTATATCCGGGTTTCTCTTATATCCGGGTTTGGTCTATTTTGTTTAGGTAAGTATGGCTCTAATTTGGGACCAGAGAAAATATATCTTATATCCTGGTTTCTCTTATATCCGGGTCTCTTATATCCGGGTTACACTGTATATTATGTTATATTTATTATATTATATTATTATATCATATTTATTATATTATATAATATATTATGTTTTATTTATTATATTATTATATTATATTATATTTATTATATTATTATATTATATTATATTATATTTATTATATTATATAATATATTATGTTATATTTATTATATTATATTATCATATTATATTATATTTATTATATTATATTTATTATATTATATGTAACTTTTAATCCGATGCATCAATATATTTGTTTCATTCCATTTTTTGCTTTACAATTCAGAGAAAATTTTCTCTAACTGTCTTGTTTAACCAAAAATATTTCAAAATTTAAATTCTCCGATGACTTTTCATTATAAATAATATAAAAATTAAATGCAGCAATAAAGAATTTCTCGAAATTTCATAAAATTAAACAAGTTGGGTTTAACAAATGTAAAAAATATGTATACAAAGATTTTCTAGAAAAAAGAATTCATCTGTGAATAAGTCCTGAAATTTTCATTAAAATCGAATAATTTTTTCTTAATCAATTTACCCCAAGGAAAGTGATAATGTCACTAAGACGCAAGGGGTTACTGGAGTGAAAGAGAATGAGAAGACTTTAGAACACACCGTAAACCCAATCCTAAGCAGAAAGTGAGAGATAAACCTCTACTCCTGTTCAAAAAACAGGGAGGAGTTTGAACCCGATCATAGGCGAAATTATTTGTTTTTTGCAAAAAGTTCCAAATCAGTTATTCTTTCACTGCAAGGAGACGTTAAAATTCTCATACTAATGTATGGTCACCCGCTGACGCAAAAAAAAAAAACTAATTTTTTAGCCAAAATTTCAAAGATTCCAAAAAGGATAAAAAATATAATTTAATAATCTAAAAAATCGTTTGCTCTTTCCTTTTAATAATAACATAAAAATTTTGACGATTTTATTAGGTTGGTGCAAAAATAATGACGTAATAATGTCGTTTTTTGACGTTAAAAAATACGTCAAAAAACGACATTATTACGTCATTATTTTTGCACCAACCTAATAATAAGTTTATGGCATTTTCCATATCGTGAGTGCTTATTTTTAACGAATTTTGGAGATAAATATCTACAGGGTGTATCAAAAATACGTTTACAAACTTGGGGTGGGTTCTTCACACCAAAACAAAGACAAAAGTCCATATAAACATATGCCCGCAAATCATTCGTTTTTGAGTTATTACGTTTAAATTTTACGGTAGACGCTGTTAAATGTACAACCCAAAAATACTGACACCGAAACAATCTAAAATGTCCAAATAAACAGATGTCCAAAAAACCATCGTTGTACCTCAACACAGCAACTCATAATAAATATTCAAAATGTCCTCCGCTTGCTTCTACACACTCATGCACATGTCGGATCTTTGACTGGCGGACCCTTTCAAATATTCCCACACGATGTTCAATTGTTTCGCAGGTCCCCATTTCACTTTGATGAAGCGTCTCTGCATTATCGTTTCAGGTCAAGGATGGCCAACCTGTGGCGCATGCGCCATATGTGGCGCATTGAATGCTTACAAGTGGCGCATTGGATGCTTACAAGTGGCGCATTGGATGCTTACAAGTGGCGCATTGCATCCTTTTGTTGAAAAGAAACTAAGCCACTTCTACTCATTCATTTCAGTGATTTTATATTTATTGCACGTCCTTTGCGAAAGTTTGATTTGTGTTTGTCCCATTTCTTTTTGTTAAAAATGTTGACGTTGTCCTTTTGGTTGACTGAGTGCTTAACTAACTGGTAGACTGGATTGTGTTCTAAAATGGTTGTCATTCTTTATCACTGCATTGGAGAGAGCGTTTGTGTCTGGATTTCGTTAAATTAAGGTAAGAATAATTTCATGATTTACATTTCGCTGAATCGTAGCTTCAATATTATGAGTGCCTATACTAATTAGAGGCTGCATTATACCAGCTTTGTAATGTTGAGGGATTTATGACTGACATTATGATTAGGCCGACATGTAAATTGTGTATAATATATATAACATGCAGCTAATAGAAATTCTATGACTATAATTAATTACACATAGCTTTTAAGTGCATTAACATTAGGAATATGTATAAACACCAATTTATTTTATTTGCAGTCAAAAACTGCTCAAAATCTGTTGAACTGCTGTTAATCTGTTGAACTGCTGTTAATCTGTTGATCCGGTGTTAATCTGTTGATCCGGTGTTAATCTGTTGATCCGGTGTTAATCTATTGATTCGCTGTTGATTGATTACCGCTTTGCTATAATTTTACATTGTCTACCCGTCCTATCTCCCCTTTTTTCAATAAAATCTTTCCAACTATACAGTTACAAAAGTAAGGTAGGATCTTAAACTTTGTAGCATTGCTCTGTTTCCCAGACATTTGCTGTGATGGCGACATTGCATGCCACGTATAAAGTGAGAATACATTTCTGGTAAACAAGTGTTTTTTATTTTTTGCAGTTTTTTTTTTTTTTGGCCTTCATAATGAAGAAGAACCTGGCACAAAAGAAAAGCAGGAAGTGATAGCAAGCGTCAATTTAATGAACTATGGGAGGATGAATTTCTATTTATTGCGAGTCCTTCAGGAAAACCAATGTGCATAGTTTGTGAAAGCACCCTCTGGGATAACAGAAGTTATGATTTTAGCAGACACTATAAGAAACACCAAACTGAAATAGAAAAAAAAAAAACAGAAGTTAGTGCTTGGCTCTGAGTTACGAAAAGAATATGTGGTTAAGAAAAAAGAGGATATAACCAAGAGGCAAAATTTGTTTGTAAAGAAAAGCTGTGATAGTTTAGCAATGCTTGAAGTATCCTACAAAATTGCCTTCCAGTTGGCTAAAAAGCATAAGCCTTTCTCGGACGGTGAAGAAATTGTTAAGCCCTGTCTCCAAAAATTTGCACAACGTGTTGGTGATAAAAGTACAGAAAGAAAAGTGAATGAAGTCGCTTTATCAAAGCAAACAATTAAAAGACGCATCGAGGAGCTTTCTCGTGATGTGTGTGAGCAAATGAAAGACCATGTGCGTGCATGTTCTTTTTTTTTTTTCATTAGCCTTGGAGGAATCTGCTGACATTTGTGATGTAGCCCAATTAAGCATTTTTGTACGAGAAATTGATAATAGTTTCAACGTCTTCGTTTTTCCATGGAGTGACTCAAAGCCAATAGGCTTTGAGTCACTCCATGGAAAAATGAGAGGATCAGAAATATTTGAAAAAATAAAATCATGTTTAGAAAATCAGCAATTAGATTTAAGCAAACTTTTAAGTGTCTGTACTGATGGAGCACCGTCAATGATTGGTAAAGTTGCTGGAGGTGTAGCCTTTCTTGAAATGTTTTTAGGTTGTCCTCTCCTAAAATATCATTGCATTATTCATCGAGTCTCTGTGTGGAAAAGTTTTGAATTTGCAACATGTTATGGTACCAGTTGTAAAGTGTGTAAACAAAATTAGAGTAAGAGAATTAAACAGAAGACAATTCAGAGAATATTGTGAATTGCTAGATGAGGAGTATGGTGATCTTATCCTTCACTGTGAGGTGCGTTGGCTTTCTAATGGACAAGTTCTAAAACGATTTTGGAAACTGAAACATATTGTCCATGATTTTCTAGAAGAAAAAGATGAGTTGCCCGAGGAAAGGGCCCTTTTGCATAATGAGAACTGGTTGTTAGATTTAGCATTTTTAGTTGATGTTACCAGCCATCTCAACTACCTCAATCTTAAACTGCAGGGCAAAGACCAACTGTTTCCTTGCTTAGTAAACGATATCAGTGCATTCAAGATGAAGTTGAAAGTGTTTATCTCTCAGTTAGAAAAAAAGGATTTGGGCCAATTGCCACATTTAAAAGAACAATGTGAATGTGTTGAAAATATTGTCAACTTTGCAAAATACATTGAAAAAATCAAATTACTACAAGAAGCCTTTGATAGTCGCTTTAGTGATTTTTCTGAAGAAGACCGCATGCTTGCATTTATAAATCCATTTTCACTTAATGAACATAACATTCCAAAGATGCCTAGTAATATACAAATGGAACTTATTGAACTAAAAGCAAATTCAATATTGAAAGTAAAATTTAATGAACTTTCCTCATTCCCAAGTGCGTCGGAAATGATTGGTTTTTGGCGATCATTACCATGTGAACATTTTCCAGAAATGAGAAAATTTGCCCAAAGATATGTTTGTCTCTTTGGAACTATGTACAGATGCGAGCATTCATTTTCTTCCATGAAAATGATCAAAAGCAAACTGAGGTCGCGACTGTCCGATTCCAACTTGAAGAATTGTTTGTTGCTTTCAGTTACGAATTTAACTCCTAATATTGCTGGTTTGGCGAAAACAAAGCAGAATCAAAGGACACATTAAAGTTATTTATGTTTATTTTGCCTATGTAAACATTATAAACTCTGCCATGCACTCCCCTCTGCAAAATCTAAAGAGAAAAAGAAGTCAAAGCATTGATGGATGCCCCCCCTTTCAAAACTCCTGGATACGCCCCTGGTCATAAGCATATATTTTTTCAAATAAATAGATTTTATTATAACTTTAAAATATGGCCATATTACAACACGTACTGAAAGGAAATGAATGTTTGTGTGGCGCATTTAAATTAATCGTACAAAATATTGGCGCATGGAATCAAAAGGTTGGCCACCCCTGTTTTAGGTGGTCCCACATATAAAAATCCAAAGGACTGAGTTCGGGAGTGGGGACGTGAATGACATGGAACTGGTCCTCCCCTACCTATTCATCTTTCATGGTAGATATCAGCCAGTTCATCGCAAACAATGTGATTAAAAAGTCCTGGATCCCCATTATGCATGGACCATATGCATCTTCGTATTAGCAGGAGTATATCGTTTAACAGGTCTGGAAGTGTGTTCGAAATAAAGTTCCTGTCGACAACTTCTCTAAGGCGTGCTGGGAGAACATATAGACCTAACAAAAAGTCACCTACAATTCCAGCTCACACATTAAACGCAAACTGATGCTAGTGTCTAGACTGTATTGCACCATGCGGATACCGATCCGCCTACAAATTTTGATTATGTAAACTTGTTATTCCATCTCTCCCAAATGTTGAAATATACTTCATGTTGTACTATGAGACGTACGACATGCTAGGGCCACTTTACGTGTTCTGATACCTGGATCATCTCCGACAGCCTGTAGAATGTGTTCTTCGTGGTCAAGCGTTCGAGCGAATCTCGGTCATCCTTGATCTATAGTCTATGGTGCCACGGATCCTGTCCCAGCAACGCGACGATAAACCGAATCAAAGATTGGATGACTCTGCTGCTTTCCGTCTTGAAACGCAATCTGATAAAGCCGTGTAGCCTCACGTCCCTTACCATTCACGCCGTCGTATGTAACAATGATATATGCCTGCTCATGGTATGAATGAATATCTTGCCATTGTTAAACGTAATACTTCTCAGTTAATTCACTACTACACATGTTAAACGTTGAAGATAGACTTAGCCACAAATGTACATGAATTGCAAATGTAATCTACTCCACTCATGTCGACCCGCACAGCGCCATCTACCGCTAACGTTCTTTAAACATAATACAGTGTAAGAGAGTTGTCGGGTTCGGAGAAGTCTCTTATATCTGGGTTTCTCTTATATCCACGTTTGGTCTATTTTGTTTAGGTAAGTATGGCTCTAATTTGGGACCATAGAATATCTCTCTTATATCCGGGTTTATCTTATATCCGGGTCTCTTATATCCGGATTACACTGTAACTCAAATACGATGGATTTGCAGACATATGTTTATATGGACTTTTTTTCTTTTGGTGTGAGGAACACGCCCCCAAAGTTTGTAAAAGTATCTTTGATGTATCCTGACTATATATATATATATATGTATATATATATATATGTGTGTGTGTGTGTGTGTGTGTGTGTGTATGTATGTGTGTGTATTTCGGCGCCATATCTTTATTCAAATAGGTTTCATTGAATAATATAGATATATTTTGTCTACTTATTTTTATACTGACCCTTCCCAGTTGTCTAATCAGTTTCTTGGTGTTAAGATGAAGTTCACTAAGGAAGATGCCGTATTTTTTTTTACACTAAGTACTTTCGATATATTCTATGATCATCTTCAAGAGTAAATTACAAAGACAAACTGCAATAAAATCCACTTTCCGTTATTATAATGATTACAAAAATTCTGCTCGTAATTTTTCCGTATCTTGATAGGTTTTAGTGATTTGTAGTATAGATAGATAGATAGATAGATAGATAGATAGATAGATAGATAGATAGATAGATAAACCAAACATCGAGTTACAATTTAGATCTGAGTCCCTGAGTAGTGTTTAATTTGTTAAAACTACAGCCCTGTCCCAGTCTACTTTCTAGAGGCACTGAATAAACCTCTTTAAAGAAAAGAGTACTGAACTGCTACGTGATATCTGTCCTCCTTTACGGCAGCGAATGTTGGACGGTCTCCTCAAAGATGAAGAGGAGACTCAAGGCAACGGAGGTATGGTTCTACAGAACGATGCTAAGGATAACATGAACCGAACATGTATATAAAATTAACTCGTGCTTCTTTAAAATAAACATAATTACATAATGAATTGTTGCATTTTGTACTAGGTCGTTTTAGAAATGTTAAATTAAAAATAACAAATTCCATGGCAAGTAAATGTGCCTAAAGATTATGTATTATGACTTTTCTGAAAAATGTAACTTTTGATTAAAAGTGAAGAGCCGAAAATGTTTGAGAATTTTAAAGAACATTTCATTTACTTTTTCCTCGGAATAATATTGAAATGTTTACATTTAATTTTAATATACTTTTTAAACATTTTACTGCTTTTTAATTATTTTACAAGCTATTGTTTAAAACATTTTTATTTTTTGCTTTTTTTTGTTGTTGTTGTTATTCCTGTTCTAATCAGTTGTTTTAAACCAGCAGAAATCATAATACTTATTAATATTTGTATTGGAAATAGAATGTTCTGTGTGGTTATTTGATTCTCCTATTGTCAAATATAGACATACAAATGTATTTTTACAATGTAAATTATGAATTAAAGTGTTAATTTTAGATATATGAATTTTTAGTTTCTATGTCTTCCGAGAAAAAAAATCTTGCAGAATCTTTCCTATTCTATGCTGTTTTCCCTTCCCAGCATACTCTTGGATATTTTCATTTTTTTTTTTTTTTGATTTAGTAATTCTGTTGTTTTTCATTGATATATATATATATATATATATATATATATATATATATATATATATATATATATATATATATATATATATGTTGTGGCATTAGGGCAGTATCATGTCGCATTCTAAATCAAATAGCAAAACTTGTGCAACCGATCATTAGGCCTCTTTTAAAACATACCCATAAAGAGAATAGAATGAAATGAAGAATAGAATAAAGAACACTGAGTTTCTCCAATGAATGTCGGTCCATCTGTCGATGGAGCAGATGGATGAAAAAAATGCTGGGAGGTTAATAAAGAAAACTGCCTCAATCTCAAAACAACGGAAATTGCCTGATGTTTTGGGGATGAGACTGTAGGTCAGCGTTTCTCAACCTTTTTACACTTGTGTAACCCTTAAAATAAATTACATGTTTCAAGGAACCCCTGCGCAAAAACAAAATCATAATATATCTTTTTTAATCTTATTTTCATCGTAGTTCACGTGATAAATATCATAGTATATATTTTTGAATAACCGGTTTAAGGAAAAATTAATACTTCTTTGTCAAATTTTTCGATAATTCTGAATAAAATTCATACT
>OZ010591.1:60849807-60877307 GCA_963932145.1 Acanthosepion lycidas
TGATATTACATAACAGTTCAGTACTCTTTACACCATTTCTAATGAAATTTTCATGTTTCTTAATACTTTGCTTAGCTTTTGGAAGGCATTTTTCGTTATCCCAATACGCATTCGAGTGTCAGTGTCACATTTTCAGTCCTCTCGTAAAACATTTACCACAATTTCTCGAAAATAATACGCACCCCAACAAATGATCCAAAAATTAAAAAATATATCCCTATGTATAATACGCATCTATAAATTTTGTCAAAAAAAAAATAATTACGAAGACATTTTATCGACATTGACATTAAGGATAAAATCAAAACTAAGCGGTTAAAATAATGTTGAAAATTACCAAGCGGTTATCCCGATAAATGTATCATTTTATTTTACCGCCAAAATGTCGTCAAAACGTGCGAGTTATAGTGTAAATTTTAATAAAAAATAATAGAATTAGCTGAGAGAATAGGAAACAGAGCTGCAGCTAGAGAATAGGAGTTGAATGAGGGTAACATAATGTAAATCAAGTTCCAAAGCTATAGGCAGAGAAAGAAAAGCTCAATATCCAGATATGGAACAAAGTTTAGTTGAATTTGAGAAAAAAGACGATCGAGTTTTTTTATAGATTTTTTTTTTCGCCAAATAAAAATGCGGTTACTGATAAACATAAATTCATTGACAAAAAAAAATGTTACAATTATTATTGTTGGATTTAAAATGAAAATTGAAATAATATATTTCTCATTTTAGAACCACAACTGCGTACAGTGTAACCCGGATATAAGAGAGCTGTCGGGGCCGGATACGAAGTCTCTTATATCCGGGTTTATCTTATATCCGGGTTTGGTCTATTTTGTTTAGGTAAGTATGGCTCAAATTTGGGACCAGAGACAATCTCTCTTATATCCGGGTTTCTCTTATATCCGGGTCACACTGTATTTATTATTATAAATCAATAACGAAAATATATTTTTGTTTAAACCTATTTATAATACGCACCCCTACTATCACCTGGAATTTAAAGTAATAAAAAAATGCGTGTTATTTTCTAGAAATTACGGTACTAGATATTTAAATATTTTTAAATGTTTGATTATGACATCTGCAATTTGCAATTTAGGCTCTTCTTTTTGCTGAAAAAAAAGTTCTTACAATTGATAGTCCCTTCTTTTCGCTTTCCTTTACTAACTTCCGGAAACGTTCCTTTCCTTTCCTTTCTCTGTTTGATATAAACACTGTGTCATCTACATACCGTATATTATTAAGACTATGGCCACCAATCGTGAATCCTGGTAGGACATCAAATTCTCTCAGTGATAAGACACATCCTTGTCTTAGACCCTTTTCTGTTTTTTGTATATTTACTGAATTGATTTTCTATCCGTATGCAAAATGTTTGCTCCCAGTATCGCTCCTGGATTATTCCAATATCCGTCCCAAATTTATCAAAGCTTACTTAACACTCCAACAGTTCTTTGTGGTGTAGTTTGTGGTCAAATACTTTTGCATATTGCACTCATATATTAAGCGAATTTGGGTAGACAGTTTTGTCTGATAGATAGATCAGTCAGTTATGTGTCATGCGTGATACATCTGTCGATGGAGCAGATTGATGGGAAAAATGATGGGAGGTTAATAAAGAAAACTGCCTCAATCTCAAAACAACGGAAATTGCGTGATGGTTTGGGGATGAGACTGTAGGTCAGCGTTTCTCAACCTCATAATACTTATTAATATTTGTATTGGAAATAGAATGTTCTGTGTGGTTATTTGATTCTCCTATTGTCAAATATAGACATACAAATGTATTTTTACAATGTAAATGATGAATTAAAGGGTTAATTTTAGATATATGAATTTTTAGTTTCTGTCTTCTGAGAAAAAAAAATCTTGCAGAATCTCCCCTATTCTATGCTGTTTTCCCTTCCCAGCATACTCTTGGATATTTTCATTTTTTTTTTTATTTTGTGATTTAGTAATTCTGCTGTTCTTCATTGATATATATATATATATATATATATATATATATATATGTGTGTGTGTGTGTGTGTGTATGTGTGTTTGTGTGTGTGTGTGTGTGTTGTGGCATTGGGGAAGTGTCATGTCACATTCTAAATCAAATAGCTAAACTCGTGCAACCGATCATTAGGCCTCTTTTAAAACATACCCATAAAGAGAATAGAATGAAATGAAGAATAGAATAAAGAACACTGAGTTTCTCCAATGAATGTCGGTCCATCTGTCGATAGAGCAGATGGATGAAAAAAATGCTTTGAGGTTAATAAAGAAAACTGCCACAATCTCAAAACAACGGAAATTGCCTGATGTTTTGGGGATGAGACTGCAGGTCAGCGTTTCTCAACTTTTTTACACATGTGTAACCCTTAAAATAAGTTAAATGTCTCAAGGAACCCCAGCGCAAAAACAAAATCATAACATATCTTTTTTTATTTTATTTTCATCGTAGTGCACGTGTTAAATATCATAGTACATATTTTTGAATAACTGGTTTAAGGAAAAATTAACATTTCTTTGTCAAATTTTTTGGGAAATGCTAAATAAAATTCATACTGTTCATTTTTAACACTTCATCGGGGAGTTTTCATTCACACACAAAAATTCTAAACTCAAACACAAAAAATAAACATAAGTAACCAATATCATATCCCTATAATAAATGTAAATAGAATGTAAACAGTAATATTCAGTCAGTCAGTTATGTACCATGCGAGATACACGCTTAGGCGATCATGTGTCTTTCGATACATGATTGACGAGGCAGATTTTTTTCCCGCAGTGGGTTGTCATTTCTTTCTGCGGTAGACCAGTTGCCATCCATAGAGGGGGAGAAGAAAAGGATACATAACTTTCCCAAGGGTATTAGCACGTAAGTAGATATAATGGATTCGACTGGAATTCGTACTCGGCTCTCCGGTTTCTCAATCCGAGCCGCTATCCATTATTCCACCGCAAACCGATAGATAGATTTTTTTTTTCTACTCTTAGTCAACCTTAAACAAGGCCCAAAACACGCCTAAGGTAGAGAGTTACTGAAATTTTTGCAAGGGTCGGAGAAGGAGTAAGCAAAAAATGCATATTATGAGAACGTGTAAGATAGATATCGGTTGATCCTGGACTTAAAGAGACAAAATTGGAGTTAGTTCTACAAAACAACAGAAAATAGGGAGTCAGTTCCACAACAAAAATAGGGAGTTAGTTCCACAAATCAACAGTTCTGCGTAATAAGCAGTGAGTGGAACTTGCTCCTTCTCATAGATAGATAGATAGATAGATAGATAGATAGATAGATAGATAGATGCGAACTAAACATAGTGATATAAAGAGATAGGTAGGCGATGATTTATAACTGTTCTGTGATGACTGAATTTAGTAACAATAGTAAGTGATGGTCTGAACCATGTGGGTATCAAAAATTGTACAAGTGCACCAATATATTGACCAGTTAGGCATGGGAAAAACGTGATTGCAAAATTCTGTTTGCTTTCTCTGGAATTCTACATTTGGACTTTTTTTTTTTTAACTTGAACTCAAATACACTGACAACTTCTACTGTTGGTATTATTTTTTTACTACCGCATTATTGGTTGCGTGTGTGTGTGAATGTGCGCATGTGTAATAAGAAATTCTAAATACATTTTTAAAAATCAAATACTTTTTAAATAAACCTTGAAATATTAGAAACTTTTAACTCTAAATAAATTGAAATATTTCAGCTTTTCTTTTTTTTTTTAATTAAAAAAGAAGGTTTAAAAAGAGAGAGAAAGAAAAAAATTCATTGTTTTTCTCGTATCCACAGCCATTTTTTTTCTTTAGATTATTAAACAAAAGAATTATAACAAAATATTTATTTTTCAAAACACAAACAAATGGAGATTTTCATTCTGAAGATAATTAATTATATCTGTAGGAAATTCTGTCGTCCATTTTGTTTTATGTTAAAAATCCGAACGTCCGAATTCCAAACAATAATAAAATAGAAAAAAAGAAAACTGGTTGTGCCTGTTAAATAAATCATTTCTATTTACAAACATATGTACATGAATTCCAAAGAGTCAAAATTGATTAAAAATAGTCTTTAGTTGAGTTAAAGTCCTTGCGTACTTCGTTCACTTAAAAAGCTGTGGTGTCTTTTACTGATTCACAATCAAAGCTTTATTTGAAAAAAGACTTTTATCACGAGTGAAGATTCACTGTGCGTCGCTGCTCTTTGGAGATTATTTGTTTGAAGTTACCGATTGGCCGGCCATGCTTTTGTTGGAGATACTGATTTTCTAAGCAAAGTTTAGATGTGGTACAAAGCTGAAAGTATGGGCCACCCAGTAAGGATCGAACTCACTCTTCACTCGTAATTGATCTGGCGAGTCATGCTTGCTAAGCATTGTAATTTTTTGTCATGTTCCACTGTATTTAGTTGTGCTAAAAATCTTTGGAAAGTGGGCCCATAGAAAAATCTGAGGTTTAGAAAAGAATTTGATCATCAGCAAAGATTCGCTGACCGTCAGTGCTGTTATTGTTGGAGATGATTTATTTGAAGTCGCCGATACACGTTTATTTCAGAAGGCGGTGGATGGTGGTGAAGGAAAAAGCTATGTAGTCACGTTTTCTGTGCTACTGAAAGTCGAAATCTATGTATTTTTATAAGAATTTTTTTTTCTCCGAATGTAGGCTCGAAAAAAATAGGGTTTTAGTTTTCTCTGATTGGTCAAATATTTCACATGGTGGTGTTAATTTCTAACCAATAGACACTTTGATTTAAACAGTGTGCGTTGCATTGTGGAATATTTTTGTCATGTTTGTAATATTATCTGTTATTGAATAGAAAATAAAATTTGCTCGTGTTTTAATATAGCATTTTTTAATAGAGTTTGCCCCAAGCAACGCAGTAAATCTACTAAAATACAAGAGGTTACTGTGTGTGGAAGAATTAGAAGTAGAAACATTACTAATGAGCGAGAAGAAAAAGAGTAATCAGGAGGACAGTAGATGGCGATTGATATTGCATTTAAATTTTTGAAGATTAAAGTTGACTGGAAAGCGTGAGGCCGGAGAAGATTTCCACAAGCGAGAAATGCAAGAAAAGCATAAAGGTTACGGCTAGATCTCGGCAATTTAACTGTAAATGGATGAGACATCGAAACTGTGTTGAGAATAGGATTTATTTTCTATATAGCAATCCAGTGACGTAGTAAGCGTTCACATCGGCTGGGGGTGAATACGATTTTGGCGCTCCGAATTGAGTTACCCCTGAAATGTTTTACTATATGTTTTGTGTCTTATTAACCTCTGAATGAATGAAAATAACAAAACATCTATTACTAGTTTACACAGGCCAAAATTTAAGTCCCAGTAAATGTAAAATTAGGATTAATTGAATCGAACCTATGTATTAGGTATATTTACATAATTTACAAATCGTAATGTTATTTTTCAATATAATGTTTATTTTTCAATATAACAGTTTGAGTAAATTAATTCTCTGTCTCCAGTTCAGAGTTCCGGTGGCATTGCCCATTCTTTGTGAAACAGAGATCTTTTAAATTTACTTCGGTTGGCTATTTTCCCGGTCCAGGTAAAATAGGCACCAAGGCTATTTTGCCGGTAAATAGATATAGGGTTTTAGTAATAGGAATATATTAGATTTAAGGACGTCAACGCAGTAGTTATGTGATCTGTGTAGGCATATTTGAACACTATAGACTCTGTGACTGTTGTCTTCAGTGGGTGCATCTGAAATGTATTGGCAAGAGGACCATACCCAAGGGCAAGTTGGGAATTTGCAGAGATTGTTATGCCTGAAGTGCTTAAAAAATTCAAACTTCTATATTTCTTTCAGTAATTGATTCTAAATAAATGATTTTAACTTGTGTTTTAGCAATTGATAACAGAAAAGATTTTAAATTGTCTTGAGAATTGATGGTGAAAATAAATAAACTTCTGCGTTAAATATGAGTGTTGTTATTTTTACCATTACCTACTTTCATAATATTTACCCGCAAAATAGCTCGGTAAAATAAGTCAGTTCATTTCAATCAATCTATCTATCTATCTATCTATCTATCTATCTATCTATCTCCGCAACTATACTTACAGATACACCGTCGATTTATTTAATAATCTGCTTCGTAAGACAGTTCTATGAATTTTAAGGTACAGTTTTTTTTCAAAAGGCTATTTTACCTGTCCCGTCTGCGCAGAGGTTGTATGAGCTGAGAACGCAGGAATTGAACATGGATTCTGTGGTCTGTAACTGTTGTGGGTGCACTTGAAGTGTATTGGCAAGAGAACCATGGCTGAGGGAAAGTTTGGGATTTGCAGAGACTGTTATACCCGAAGTGCTTAAAATATTCAGAGACTTCTATATTTCTTTTAATAATTGATGATGTATAAATGATTTTAACTTGTGTTTTAACAATTGGTGTTGGAAAATTATATTAATCCAGTGGCATAGTAAGTGTTTACAGCACCTGGAGGTGAATGGGATTTTGACGCCCCGACTTGAGCTACGCCTTGAAATGTTTTACTGTATGTTTTATGTCTTATTACACTCTGAATGACAATAGCAAAACATCTATTACCACTTTACACAGGTCAAAGGTTAAGTCGCAATAATTGTAAAATTAGAATTAATTGAATTGAACCTATGTATTAGGTATATTTACATAATTTGCAAATCGTAAATTTTACTTTTTGATATCACAGTTTGATGCTAAAGTTGTCAATGTTTGCTTTTTACTTCCGTTTCATCAAGAATTTACTTTTGTTTTCTAAGGTCAAAATCGTTTTAGTCATTTCCATTTGAGCAAAAAGTTATCACTGTATACGTTTTGTTTAATTTTTAATGTACATAAAAATATGTGTTTAAAGTTAAAAAAAAAATCTTTATTTTTAATTTGCCTATCTCTCGGTTAACAGCCTCTTCGGTCTTTTGAACAGGGGTAGAGTTTTGTTTCCTGTTTCTGAATGGGTTTCCGATTCCTTCTAAAGTTTGCTCATTCTTTTTCACTCCAAGTAACCCCTGGCATCTTAGTGGCATTATCGCCTTGTTTGGGGTAAACCGATTAAAAATAATTCTCGAATTTTAATGAAACTTTCAGGACTTATTTACAAATGAATTAAATTAGTTTTGAAATATTTGTTTTTCTTTTTAGAAAATCTTTGTAAAAAACATTTTTTTTTTTACATCTGTTAAAACCACTTATTTAATTTTATTTCATTCTTTTTCAATCCCAGTAACTCCTTGTGTCTTAGTGGCATTATTACCTTGCTTGGTGTGAATTGATTTTTTTTTTTAAAGGTCCTGGATGCATGCCTGGATTTTCAACGTTACAAAAAAGAGGAAAAGAATTATTTTTCATTTTAACTTTATGTCATCAAAAATAATTATACCAACAACTGTAGGTAGGTAGATAGAAAAGAAAGAAAGAAAGAAAGAAAGAAGGAAGGAAGGAAGGAAGGAAGGAAGGAAGGAAGGAAGGAAGGAAGGAAGGAAGGAAAAATGCGAATTAATTTTCGTTATGTCTTTGCTGTTTTTTTTTTGTTTTTTTTGTTTTTTTTTTTAATAATAACATTGTAAGTAGACCCCCTCTTTGGTCCTTACAGCGTGAAATCGTAATTTAACTATCAAAGAGCGGAACGACCTCGAAATCTATGATAAAATTATAAGATAAAGTAAAATAATTAAAATTAGTTATCAGACAGAAATATGCACATCTTTTTATCGTCTGCTTAGGACATAAAACACATATATCTGAAATATATAAGGCAAGACAAAATCGTGAAAAATAAGATAAACAAGAAGATGAAAAAACTCACTAACAGTTGAACACTAACAGAAATTTGCTTCATCCAACCAGTCACCGGCTATTATTTAGTAATTTAGTAGGTTTTTGGACTTAAAGTTTTCTTACGTTTATTTTTTAAATTAATACTAGTTGTGCTAGTAAAGTAACTATCATTCGGGCCAGCACTACATGGCTAAAAATAATGAACCGGCTACTGTTAACAATGGCTCTGCCTTTACTGGGAGACCGCAGCTGCTACTGCCTTTGTGGTCATGTCAGTAGAAAGCGGGAAGGTCACTGTGAAGTCACACGGCAGTTCTGAGATTCTGGAAACAAACAGAAAACGGAGAACCTAGTCTGCCGTCAAAATATTCACCCTGAACCCTACTTTAACCAAACCTACCTACCTCTACCTGAAGTAGAATTGTTAGCTTTTTTTTTCTGTTCACCTGTTCCCCTTTAAGGGGCTAAAATCAGCATCATAAAAGCTAAAAAGCATTTTTAAAAAGCAAATAAGAACCCAGGATACCAGTGCCGAATTTTGAAAAATCGCCATCCGTCATTTTCTGATAATAATAATACCAGTCAGGTTATCGTCGAAGAGGAAGAGTCACTGTTGGTCAGCAGAGGAAATAATAAAAAGTGACCAGTATTTTCAGATTGCAGTTTTCAATTATTAATAATCAATTATAATCCAAACCTTGCCACTAGCCTCGATCTGTGTGAATCTGAATCATCACATTATTTTTTTATTTACTTTTTACTTCCTACACTACAGGAAAAAAGGTCATCTGATGTTACTGGCCGAAAAAAAGATTTGAAGGGAGTTTTTTTTTTTTTTTTTTTTTTTTTTAAAAATGCCTTGAGTCAGGTTTTTTCTTTACTTTTTTTTTTTTTTTTTTTTTGCATATTCTTGTGATATTTGAAGAAGAAAGAAAGAAGAACGTAGGCAAATAAACGGAGGAAAAAATACGAAAAATACTGGAATAAATTATTCTTAAAAAATAATTAAATATTATTTGTGATGTTACCAACATTGGACGTAAACAGGTGTTAATATTAATTCAACGTTACGGTGAAGTCACCCCATTGCCGAGATGAGGAAAGAAAGAAAGAAAAAATAATAAAAAAAAGGATTACCCGGAAGAAAGGACTACTACTACTACTACTACTACAAAACCACTACTGCTGTTAACGGCTAGAGAGTATATCATTTAATGCCGATGTCTCTTCTAAAAAAAAACGGTAAGAAAAAAAAAAAAAAAAAAGCTCGTATATGTACGTACGTACATACCTACACTTTCAATTCTATGCATAAACGTAAAAAATTGCACTTGTACAATCAAGCACTTTTCATTGCAGTATAACGACCAACCTCCCTTTTTTCACACTTTCTTTCCATTTTTTTTTTTTTTCTTTAATCCTTTGTGTAGCCGATCGCTGGTTTCATGGTCTATAATTTCGACAAAAAATCATGTGTAATGTGTATTTTTTCGCGGAATATAACACGCATGTCTGCGTCCACGCGCACACGCACACGCACTGACTTAAGTAATTGTTGCCACTATTATTATTTATTACATACACGCAAACCGGCTTAGAAAAAAAAATACTTAAAAACAGTCTTTCAAATGGATTCTAACTTCTATATCTAATATACGGCATTACTAGGATTTCTTAGCTTCCTTTTTGTCACAAAGACTTGGGACAAAGAAATTTATTTGGTCCTTCTACTCTTCCTTTTCTGTGCGGCTCTTATCTATCTATCTATCTATCTATCTATCTATCTATCTATCTATCTATCTATCTATCTATCTATCTATCTATCTATCACACACACACACACATATATATATGTGCCGGCATCAAAGACGCTATTTTTCCGAAACAAGTCTTGACAATCTATCCAACGTTCTATAAGCCGAACGTAATATTGTTTTCAAATTAAAATTTTTAATCATTTTTTTTTTTTAAATGGAGGTGTATCGTTACCAGAGCATCCTCCACATCGAGAAACAGGGTATATGTATATTCTATACTTGTTCCTCTAGTTCTCTTGAGCACTTTCTTTCTTGGAAAGGATTTTGCTCACTTTCTTCAGTTAAATTCTAATAATTTTTTTAGATATTTTTCATAGGTGTCATTGATTCGTGCTATATACAATTTGGCTAGCATCGCAGTTCATCGCGACTCTGCGAGTTTGATCTTGAGTGCTCCATATTTGTGGCCTTGTGTCAAACAAAGCTATGCATATACTTCTAAAGCACATGCGTCTCTGTGTGATTATTGTGCGTATTTTGTTTTGAATAAGAGTAAGACTCATTTAAATCAACACATTTTGGCGTTTTTTTTCCTTTTTATTATCATAAAATAATCCTTATTATTCCTGAGGAGCTGAAAATACGAAAATGATGACAACTTTTTACGTCAGTAGTATCTGTCTTGTGAAATCGGTGCCTCAAGGGTATGTTTTGATCATGTGACCAACTTTCCGTATGGTACAACAGGCAAGCGCGAAAATATTTTCAGTGCCACTATTTTTATTTGTCTCCAAGAGTTTTGAAATGTAGATTATCAGTTTTCTTGTTCTGTTCTTCTTATTCAAATTGTCTGCAATATCGGGATTAACAATTTTTTTTCTGTGATACTACGCAAAGAATTACTTAAATAGACGGGTCCACTCATGAAAAAAAAAAGAGAATTTTGACTGAGCGAGTGGGGATTAAATTTTTGTAGATTAGCATCTATGTACCTCAGGCCACGACACTTGACAGAATCGAAAAATATTGATTTTCTTATCAATTTAGAATGGGGGTCCTGTTTATAATATTGATACAGTGTCAAATCGAACACTAACTTCTGCAGAGTTAATGGCCTTAAGTCACTTAACCCCTTATTTACGAAAATCTCAAGTTTGAGACTGTTAAACATCATATCTCCATTTTTTTTTCTCAATTTAATTTTTTAAATTTTTTTTTTTTTTTTACTTTTTTGCGTGGGATTTTTTTCGGAATCACAAACACTTGAAGTTCATAATCATTTAAAATTAATCTTTGCATTATTTTATTAATTTATGTAAATTGTTGTTCTTTAGTTAAAAAAATATTCTTTAATTAAACGGGACCCCTACTTCTAAATCAATAGCAACTCAATAATTTTCGACAAGTGTTACGGCCTAAGGAAGGTGGAACGAATGGTAATCGATAATTTTTCCTATTTTTTTTTATTATTACTACGAGTGGACCAATCTATTTCAGTAGTTCCCTAAATTGCCAAAATTAGAAACACGCGGACATTTACTTGATTATACAATAAATAAAGATATGTAAATCGTATGTCCAAGAAAGAAAGAGAACACATTTTCATTTTATTATTCCTTTAAGTCCTTGCTGTTCGTTTTGTTCCTAATACGTGGATACGAAATACATTTTGTTGTATTTTCACTCTAAAATTTAAATATAAGATCAGATCACAGAATGATATAAAACGCCTTAGATATAAAAAAAAAATTAAGTCGCATAGCAGTTACAGTTGAAATATAAAGCACCCTACGCTTTAAAATCATTTAGAATTGCGAAAAAGTATCAGACGAACCGGCGAAGTCAAGTCGTGTCAGGAAGCTGGCATCTGTCACAATCAGAACTACCGGTAACTCTGTTCATAGAATCCAAGGCGCCTTGATAGAATCGTATCAGTATCATTATAGTACTATACTATGTTGAAAAATAAATGCTTACTATTTGTTTTTGTAGTTTCTTTTTTTTAAAAACAATAATAACATCGTCTGTGGCTCCGATCTGTTATTCAACCGGTATTTTAACTAATTAAAGCGACTGGGAAGAGTGAATCCCAGTTTGTCTGGTTTGCAAGACTGACCATCTGTAAATTGATAAAAAATATATATATAAAAAAAAAAGCTTTGCTAATGTTTGTACCCCTGTGAATCCGGATCCAACGCGTTAACAGCCCACGTCATTTTCATACTCTCTTGGACAAACTAGACATTTCAGTACAGATTTCCCATTTATAATGTCTTCCTCTCTCCTTTGACCATTTTTTTTAAACTTTATAATCAATATTATTATTATTCCTCCATGTTGTTAGTTTCAGTCACCTTGAGGTTTTCATTCCCTTGCTCTTTGCAATTATATTTATCACGATTTTCTATCTTGTTTCCTTTCTTTCCATTTCCCAGCTACTCCCCCCTCTCTCTCTCAAACTCTCTCTCTCTCTCTCTCTCATATACGCTTTCTTTCTTATTGTCAGAATATCGTATGGATCACTTGTTTGTCGAGTTCTTCATCTTCGTCTCTCTTTCCTGCTTTCTTAGATTTGTTCTCTCGACATAAAATCTTTGATTCAATTCTCCAATTATCTTTTTTTTTTCCTCATTCTGCTTTTCGTCAATTTAGGAGTAAAATATTTAATTTCTTCCCCTTCACACGCTCTGTCTCTCGCTTTTTCTCTCTCTCTCAGTGTATATATATATATAGAGAGAGAGAATCTGTTTGTATATATATATATATATATATATATATATGTTAGTGTGTGTGTATATGTACATATATATATATATATATATGTGTGTGTGTATATATATATATATATGTGCATATATACGTGCCTGAGTGAATATATTAGCATATATATATATGTGTGCGTGTTTGTGTGTATACGCGGGGCTAGAAAGATAGGTATACAGTAAGTATTATGCCACTATTATATAGATATGCCTTTATAATCAATACAATGCGTTTTATGCGAACGTTTTGTTTTTCATTCTATATACTTACTTTTGCACCTCCTGTATATGTGCTTGTACATATGTGTACATATATATATATATATATATATATATATATATATATATATAAAATATATATATGTGTGTGTGTGTGCGCGCGCATATATGTGTGTGTGTGTATAAAATATGTGTGCGTATATATATATATTTATATGTGTGCATATATATATATGCGTACACACACACACAGCACTATATATATATATATATATATATATATATATATATATATATATATATATATATATATATATATATATATATATATATATATATAAGGTAGCTTTTAATGGTTAGTCCCCTGGAGCCATTGCGGTCAACACATGCGTCCCCACCAGCGTCACAACTCGGACTAACCCTCTTTTTGATTTACAAAAGAGATACGCCCGTATATAGTCGATAAAACTATATGCGAGCGTATCTCTAAAACTCTTGATGGTCAGAGATTGGCAACTGATCTTTCTTCCGATCTTGCACAAACTACTCAATGGGGTAAAAACTGGCTGTTTACATTCAATGCCTCGACGCCCAAACTAGTTGCCTTCCATCATTGCCGATTTGTCCCCGAACTAAAAGCAATCAGGATGAACAAAGATCCTTTCGGGGAAGCACCATACTTTAAAAGACTATTGGGCCTTAAACTCGCACCGACCTCAAGTGGAACTCGTACACACGATCCATGGCTAAGGATGCAAGTAAAATTGTTGGGTCCCTGTACCGCTCCAGGATTTACCTGAGTCCTCCTGCTATCCTCTACCTTTTATTAGGTTGGTGCAAAAATAATGACGTAATAATGTCGTTTTTTGACGTTAAAAAACACGTCAAAAAACGATATTATTACGTCATTATTTTTGCACCAACCTAATACAAGAGACAGATCAATGGAGTACTGTTGCCATATTTGGGCGGGAGCTGCCCAGATCTCACTGTCCAGCCCTAAACTGCCTAAACGTGTCTCCTATCCCTTGTGGGTGACGAATTATTTTCTACCCTCCAGCCTCTGTGTGTGAGTGTGTACAAAAAATATAATTTAACTTTAGAAATTTTTGTATATACCCGTGTGTATATGATCGAGTATTTTTTAATATGAATTGTTAGGTTTGAATGTTCTTAAGGTGTACTATATTTATGGTAGTAAAGTGCTCAATATTAGGGATAGAACGTATGTAAACACAGGCAACATGAATACAAAATCGTGACTGTCTGTTTCATGACGAAACGCAATATATATATATATATATATAAACACATACACACATATGTATAAGCAGTGTGGACATAGGTATCAACATCAAATGGTGACAGTTTCTTTCATTTTTAATGATGATCATGACGATTGCAGAAATAGGTGGGGGGGTGAGCACACCGGCGCTACATGAATAAACTGTCTGAAATAAAATTACTTTTCTAATAACGCCGGGTGATCGGTTAAGCATGTCAAAGTAGGAAATTTTTGTTTTGTGTATTTACTATCTCTCTCTCTCCCTCTCTCTCTCTGTTTATATTTATCTCCCATCCCCCCTCTCTCTCTCTCTGTTTATATATATCTCCCCCCCCTCTCTCTCTTTATATATATATATATATAGAGAGAGAGAGTTAGGAAAATTTGCATGTGTGTGTGTTATTCATAAAGCTTTCATGGGTAACGAATATGAAGATTGTAAAATTCTTCAATTCATTATGTGTTATAATCACTGTAGCGGCGTTGTCAGTTTGCGACAGGAGTACCAGAGATATTATAGTGTGTGTATTGTGGTCGCATTTTATGTTTTCTTGAATAGGAGGTAGGAATAAATTTATAAGCAATATTCTACATTAAGCAACAATATTTTATCGCCTTAAACAGGAAGAATATAAGAAAAGGTATACAGAAATGTATGTACAGAAATGATGTCAGTCGTCCGCATGTTGTGTATAAAGTTCTATTAAAGATATTTCAGTTTCTTGTTGACTTGGTAGAGTTATCAGCTTAGAAAATTTGTAATGCGACACGTAGTTCACTAGGCACTAAGACCCCCAATGAGAAACGAGACACGTCTTGTACCTACATAATCTTGTGGTTAAAGGAGGATACTGCTTTATTGCGGCGCCTTCTGGCAGTTTTTAGTTGTAGTTCCTTGGCAGACAAGTCACCTTAATTCTGACCAGTTATTTTATCGGCTAGATGCTTTCAGTCTCACTTATGTATGGTTAGTATAGACATTTATTTCTGCTTGTAACAAAGTAGGGAAAGAACTGGCTACATGAGGAATCAACCCTCTTCCCAAATTCTGATCAGGACTTTGAGCGCTTTTAGCATTTCCCTGTACATTTTTAGTCTTTAAAAATTATTTTTAGTTTAGTTGAAACTATCAAAAGAAGCGGCACTCAAAAATAAATACATAGTTATATCGATAATTATGGTAAAAGGTAAATCATTTTCAATTTAATCTCCTTCCTCGGTAATGCCCCCAATCCAACGCTTTATCACATAGATCGAACATTATAGAGTGATAATTTCAGCTCTAACAGTTAATGAATGTGAGAGTTTATATAAACTTAATGATCTACACTCTTATAGACAAGCGTGACTGATAAACAAAAGAAGCACATGGGACTTAGAAGATACGTGACGGAAGATAACGTGACGGAAGATACGTGACGGAAGATACGTGACGGAAGATGACGTGACGGAAGATACGTAACGGAAGATACGTGACGGAAGATACGTGACGGAAGATAACGTGACGGAAGATACGTGACGGAAGATACGTGACGGAAGATGACGTGACGGAAGATACGTAACGGAAGATACGTGACGGAAGATACGTAACAGAAGATAACGTGACGGAAGATACGTAACGGAAGATACGTGACGGAAGATACGTGACGGAAAATAACGTGACGGAAGATGACGTGACGGAAGATACGTAACGGAAGATACGTGACGGAAGATACGTGACGGAAAATAACGTGACGGAAGATGACGTGACGGAAGATACGTAACGGAAGATACGTGACGGAAGATACGTGACGGAAAATAACGTGACGGAAGATGACGTGACGGAAGATACGTAACGGAAGATACGTGACGGAAGATAAGTGACGGAAAATAACGTGACGGAAGATGACGTGACGGAAGATACGTAACGGAAGATACGTGACGGAAGATACGTAACGGAAGATAACGTGACGGAAGATACGTAACGGAAGATAACGTGACGGAAGATACGTAACGGAAGATACGTGACGGAAGATACGTAACGGAAGATAACGTGACGGAAGATACGTAACGGAAGATAACGTGACGGAAGATACGTAACGGAAGATACGTGACGGAAGATACGTAACGGAAGATACGTGACGGAAGATACGTAACGGAAGATACGTGACGGAAGATACGTAACGGAAGATAACGTGACGGAAGATACGTGACGGAAGATACGTAACGGAAGATACGTGACGGAAGATACGTAACGGAAGATAACGTGACGGAAGATAAACGAATGAGATATTAGTATAGTGGAATAATTCAGTCAAAATTCAAATTGCTATGCAGAGTGGAAAATTGGAATAGTTCTCCAGCCAGCAAACAGTATCAAGCACGGGGGAGTATTTCTCTGTATTTAGAGAAGTGCTTACGTCTGAGCCTGCAGCGTTCATCTCTCGCAAGGAAACAATGGACAATGCGTTGTACTGACAGATTCATGACGAGAATCTTTTGAAATCAGCCAGAAAACACCATTTGAATCGCAGTTTGAGCTTCCGTCGGACTATGATCCAATATATCGATTCAAAGCTATCAGAAACGATTGGAATTGAAGAAAATAAGAATTTCTGGCTGCCCAAGTTAAAATCTAAGTTTGTATCACATTTGACACGAGCTCAGATGGCGGTGGATCAAATATGACGGAATTGAAAAGAAAAAAACAGTTTGCTCATGAAAAATGACACTCAAATACCTTCGACTTGATATTAAACAAAAAGAGATCCGGTTTATTCTCCTAAGCGACAGCAGGTAACTATTGAAACACGTGTGTGTGTGTATATATATAGGCACAACTATTTAAATAGACGTCATACCCAGGACGAGCGGACCAGATAATTTAAACCCTGTGACGGGATCTTTTCAAAAGGACTGGGGTGAGACAATAAATAAATGTATAGAAAAAAAAAAAATAAAAGTGATCTAGAGAAATGAAGCATGCAAAATGTCAACATTAAGTTGATGTGACAATTATATTATTCCGGACATCTTTGTTGAGTAATCGTAGTGTCTACTGAAGGAAAGGGAACAAGTCACCCATCCCCCACGGTTATTTTTCAACAGGTCACTTGCACTAATACTTATCTATTACAAATAAAATAAAATAAAGATTCTCGAACTGACTGGATAATCTACAATGGATTTTTTTAATCCATTTACTCCAAGCAAGGCGATAATATCACTGAGACACAAAGAAGCTACTGAGAACGAAAGGGCGAAAAAAAAAAAGGAACTGAAAACCCAATCCTAAACAGGAAACAAAGAACAAAGCTCTACTCTTGTTTAAAAGACCGGGGAGAATTATGAACCTGACGATAGGCGAACCTAAGAACGCTTGATACTTTGATTTTATGTTTTTCTAGTTGAGGCAAAGTTGTTGAATTTTGTTCTGTATTCCGACAATCGCATATTAAGATTGGAATGTGTACAACAGAAACGGAATTTTGAGACACGTGATCGCTCATGAGGAGGCACGGTGGAGTAATGGATAGCGGCTCGGATTGAGGAATCGGAGAGCCGAGTTCGAATTCCAGGCGAATCCATTACATTGCTAATACCCTTGGGAAAGGTATGAATCCTCTTCTTCTCCTCCCCCAGTTATGCATAAATAGCAGGACAGGTCGGGTTCTATAGCCTTGGATGTCTACCGCAGAAAGAAATGGCAACCTAATGCGGGAAAAATCTTCCGCGTCAGTCATGTATAGAAAGATCGCCTAAGCATGGCACATAACTGGCTGACTGATCACTGATTGTAACATTTTACTAATTCTATCCTTTAATTCTAATGTTTTCAGGCTGTTGCTCTGTATTCTACGGGGAACATATAATCTATCCCATAATAGTTGTTATATTTGGCTACGCATTTCATATCATAAATGTAACAACTATTATGGGCGAATTCCACGAATACGGATACGCATCTATACGTATTTTATATGACACTTTTATTAAAGCAGGGGTCCTGAAACGTTTTCCTCCTGCGTACTCTCGTTTTAACCGATTCTGTTGGCGTGCCTTTTTAGAATATCTTATAGAATGTATGGATATCATAGAAGATGAAACTGACAAGTATTAATTGTTTTTAACTTTGTTCAATACATTTTAATGCGATGGATGAGCTTTGCTCTTTTCAACAAGTAAATCAATTGCGGGAACCGTTTCAGACACAAACGTGTATCATTTTTCAATTGATCGCATTGATTACGCGTTTTGGTTTCGATCAAACACATTTCAGTAAAATCATGTTCGCAGCAATACGTGGATAAGAACGGCAAGAAACATTCCTTTTTTCAACACAAAGATGGCTGTTTCGTCATGAAACATCACAATTTGATAAGGGATAGATTTATAAAAATATCTTTGGCAACCGAATTCTTTAAAAATTCTCTAAATTCCTCTTGAAAATTCTCTGAAAGGGACCTGGGAAAGTTATTCCGAATGAGTTGATAATCAGAGGAAGAATACAGAAAGCAAATTCGCTTTTTTTTATTGGTAAAAAAAGGCGGAAGATTCGCAACCTTCTAATCCTAATTAAAAAGCGAAGTCTCCAAAGCGCGTGAGATTTGATTGTGTAGTTCTTGTATTTTCTCTCGTACCCCTAGAATAAATATAACTGTTTGAGAATCCCTGCTCCGTCGTTATTGGCGATAAAGATGAATTTATTACGAGTATTTTAATGCGATGGATGAGCTTTGCACTTTCCAACAAGTAAATCAGTTCCGGAAACAGTTTCAGATAGACATACACATGTATCTTTTTCAAATGACCGTCTTGATTATTCATTTTGGTTTCGATCAAATACATTGCTGTAAAACCTTGTTCACAGTAATAAGTGGGCGGTAATAGCAAAAGACCTTACACTCCTTCTTTTAAGACAAAGGTGGCTGCAATTTCGCCACAAAAGACCGAAACTTTAGCAGGTGAGAAAAAATGCGGAACAGATTTATTCAGAAATTCTAAAAATGGTCTTAATTTGAAAAGGAATCTGTATGCGTTGATAATCAAAATGAAGAGAAAATTGGCTATCAAGTAAAGGGGATAACCCTTATTTAAGCGGCGTAAAGTAATCTGTCCATGTTTTTCTTCACTTAAACGGCGTAATATAGAATGTTTTCCTTCAATCTTGCCACGCAATCAGTCGTCGATCCGAATGTTTATCACGAGAAAATATTTTGCAAAAAGATTAATGCTTATTAGAACTCGGCAATTATCTGAGGGAACCTATAACTCTACTCGTTGGTCAGCACAATGACGGTTCATTCAAACCAGTCTCCATTGCGACCAGTTCAACCGACTATTTGGGTGTAATGTCTATCAAGATGCAACAGATGGTTATCACTGATATAGCAAATCATGTAAATATCGTCGAAGTGTCAGAGACGATTCATCCTTTGCTAACAGCAGATTGCTACTAAAGCAACTGAACTCTTACGTCTATTGCTTGAGTCGCAACATTGCGCAGAACAACGTACATATTGATTTTACGCTGTTCAGGGAATAGAAGTTTATTTTATGCCGCTTAAATGAAGGATTGCCGAAAAGGGACAGAAGGTTTGCGAATCGTAAAAAGAGTCACAGACAAAACTGCTGTCTTTTTGTCATCTTCGTGAACGATTTTTGCCTTCCATCAGCATGGCGGATCCAACCTCTAGGTGAGGAACTCACCGCGTCCTTTTGCTCTCACGTTTCCTACCGACATGAAGTAGAATGATCATATTGAATGAATTGCTAGATCTGCTGCTAAGAAAATTAGCTCACTGTATCGTGCCAGACGATCTTTCTTACCAGAATCCATCTTGCACGTGTATAAGTCTGTCATTCGTCCCTGAATTGAATATTGCTGCAACATATGGTTCGGTGCTCCTGCTATATATATCTCGAGATTCTTGACAAAATCCAAAGAACAATCTGCAATGTTATTGGTCCTTACCTGGCATCTCGACTTCAGTCACTTTCCGACCGCCGTGACGTAACTTCCCTGATCATTTTCTATAAATATATCTGACGTACTATGCTTTTTTTCACCTCGAATTTAGGCGTACTGTTGAGTTAGATGTAACCCTAAGTTCTATTCTAACAGTTCCTTCTCTCGCACTTTTTGATTATGGAATCTTCTTCCGGCTTCCTGCTTTCCTGTTAACTACGATCATCAAAACCTTTGTCAAAAACAAGTGAATACTTGTAGAAAGTAATATATATTTTGACAATGGAAAATCTTCCAGTTGCATTTATTGCATAAAATCATGGAAACATGAGAATCGCCTTTGAAGTTCATATATATATATATATATATATATATATATATATATATATATTCAACACCATCACTTGATAAGACATCAGAAGTGTTGAAACAAAATGGGTATTTTTGTAGTGATTTTATAACATATTTATGTTATAATTTTCGAATAAATTATATTTGCTTTACTCTGCATTGAGCACTCTTTTAAGAAAAGTATTTTTGGGTTATTGGAATTTATTCAGTATACACCAATCCTATACTTGGGCATATATATATATATATATATATATATATATATATATATATAAAAGAAAAACAGACCACTTTAAGTGTTCTATTATAATAATTTATTTCACCAAAGCCCTATTATTATAATGGCACCTTAAAGTGGTCCGTTTTTAAACCATAAAGTGGTCTGTTTTTCTTTAAAATATGAGCTCTGGATTTACATTGAGCTCTCAGGATTTCATCCTCCTTGGGAATACCATATTACTGAATTACCATATTACTCTCTCTGCCTTTGGGCGGAGAGGTACTCAGACAAGTTGAGTCTCGTTTGGGGAACTAGACAACACGTGACCCCGTCTATGCGCGGTCTACGGGGAATTTTTGCCCGAGTGTACGCGCTCAAAAAGTCCGTTCTTGTACGACATCCCGCCTTGTGGGAAGGACTTGAATAAATACCGAACACTAGCAAAACTCTCCTAGTGGCTACGACAGAAGGCCTTTTTCTTAAATACCTATATACAAACCATATATATATATATATATATATATATATATATATATATATGTTTCACAAGAGGTAATTACATAAGTCAGTACTACACTCGGTTCGCATGCACTGTTCAATCTTTCGCAACATTTTAGATAGCACTTCAAAGTGTATTTATCATAAGGTGAATTTAATAACAGGGATCTTCACAGTACAGACCTCCTGTAGAGGTAATTGCATACGCAAACGTATCATATTCTAAGCTACGTAATTAACAAGAATTTACTACCGTTTCTCTTAATTTGCTTGTATGCGTAACACGCTCTCAAAACATTCTTCACATGTGTACAATTCTGTTTAGGTTGTGAATAAACACACACACACACACATACATATATATATACATATATATATATATATATATATATATATATATATATATATATATATATATCCCATTCATCACTATTAAGTATTGTAATAAAAATAAATTGAAAAGCATTCTTATCTCTCCCTTCCCTCTCTAGTTTCGGCCATGTCTGTCTCATTATCTCTCACCACTCTCTATATCATCTTACATCAACTTAATGCTATCAAAAAGTGTAAAAAATACATATAAATTCAAATTCATTTTTTCACCCTTGGAAGTGTGGTCTGATGAGCCATGGAAAATGAAATTTCCTGGGGAAATTAATTATAACCAATGGATCCTTAAAGTTGTCTGTTTTCATTAAATTACACACACATATATATTGCATGGTTACCAACTCATATCCAAGTATGCCTGGCTGCTTGAGTGGCGAGCTAATCCTTGTTATAGGCGCCAGCAAACACATTTTTTCTACGTTCAACATCCACAGAGTCCACCTTTTGTCTTACCCTCCAACTATGCTGAGCGAACATTAGCAACAATTTCTGGGAGAGAGCGCACAATCTGGCGTGATGAACATTCTGAATAAGAGCAATAGTTTCAAACACTCGATCACGATTACTTGTGACTTTGCACTAGTAAAACTATCGACGGATTCCGAGCACCTAACTTCACTCACAACAGGGCTAGGGTCAACCTGTGAGTGTTGTTTTCAGACACTCTCCAACACAGTGCATACATTTCAGAATGGGCACCTCGACGTGATGTAATGCATAGCAAGCTTGTCTCGCTAGATCAATTACGATTTTCGGCCTTGAGCCACATCTAAGCTACGTTTAGAAAATCAATGTATACATTTCAAATAAATTGGCAAGGTAGAAAAAAAAACTCGATAAATGGCATCCCCCTGAACTCAGTGTAAGTCAAAGAGTTCGACGTTCTGAAGTGCGTTCGATGGTGACTGCGAAATTCGAATGATCCATTTCTTGATCGAAGAGTGACTCGCGATGAGAAATGGATCTTTATCCCAATCTTAAACGATCGGCTCAATAAATGCCAGTCTGATTAGAGGAGAAAAGGATTCACTAAGAAAGTAATGCAAAGGCAATCAGGGGATCACATACTATTGACTGTCTAAAAATATAAAAGAAACGGATTCATTAAATGGTTCATTTGCCTCTATTTTTTGTTGTGAATTCTAGTTGTCTGCTTTATTGAATCTCAATACAATGTTTCAAAATCATTGTTTCATTGCATATTAAAACTTTCTAACAGTCGTTGTCATTTTTGACGGTATTGGTACACTAGTTAATGTAAATAAAACGTTATGTTACATTTTTTGCGTCAGTAGTCATATTGAATAAAATAGATAGACACGGATGAACGAGTCTTGCTGTAATATGAATACTAAGTCCAGATATAGATAATTAAATGAGTCATGCATTAGACCAGTGGTTCTGAAATCTTTTTTGGTTACTGAAAGATAGATTTGGAGAGAGATAGATTAATAAATGCGAACAGACTGAGATAGAGGGATAGAGTGATTGATATGAACAGACTGAATTAGATAGAGAAATAGATTGATAGATGTGAACAGATTGAAAGAGAGAAAGAGAGAGAGAGAGAGAGAGAGATTGATAGATGTGAACAGACTGAAATAGAGAGAGACAGATTGATAGATGTGAACAGACTGAAGTAGAGAGAGACAGATTGATAGATGTGAACAGACTGAAATAGAGAGACAGATTGATAGATGTGAACAGACTGAGAGAGAGAGACAGATTGATAGATGTGAACAGACTGAGAGAGAGAGAGAGGTAGAGAGAGATTAATAGTTGTGAACAGACTGAGATAGAGAGAGATTGATAGATGTGAACAGACTTAGAGAGAGAGATTGATAGATGTGGACAGACTGAGATAGATAGATTGATAGATGTGACCATACTGAAATAGAGAGAGAGATTGATAGATGTGAACAAACTGAGATAGATAGATAGATAGATAGATAGATGTGAACAGCTATAGATAATTAAATGAGTCATGCATTAAACCAGCGTTTCTCAAAACGTTTTTGGTTACCACCCCCTTGCGTACAAAAGGACAACTCTAATCCTTCCTCAAATGTATAAACTCAACCCTAACCCAACCTCAAATGTATAGTCAACCTTTGATTGGATTTTATGCGTGCTAGTATTGCATGTCAAATTAGTATCTTAGTATTTTGTAAAATAATTGTTATATAAATGAGATTCACTTAAAAGTGAAGGCAAGATATACTTCAGGTGCCATGTTTGTGTGTAGTGTATGCTTTAGTTCAGATATGTCACTGTTGCCCTCTGGCTGACCACATTTTCCTCACCGCAACCCAGATCTTTCCATCACACCCGGCGGGGAGTACCGCCCACTTTGGGAATCACTGCATTCGACCATCCATGTTCGATTTTGGAATGAAATTAACTTCGAAATAGGAAGTTTAAGACATTTTTTTTTAAATAATTGTAATTACATGAATTCGTCATTTTATATTTCTCTCTGATTTCATTTTTTTTTTTTTTTTTTAAAGCAGTTTTAAAACAACGAAAATTAAATTTAAAAATTACTTTGAATTGTTATTACATTTTAATAAGACATCTGGTGCTTAAATGTTTCTAAAATCGTATTGATTTTTTTTTTTTTTTTTGACAAATACTTAATTTCATTTAGGATATTAATGTCATAGAATAAAAATAAAATGCAGTAGCATTTCTGTTACATGTGGTAAATAGGATCATTGGATCAAGTCGAGTTATTCCTCGCACAGCCTTTGAGAATAACGAGGGATGAGACTAACTTTAAAGTACAGAAGAAAGATTAAAAAGGTCAGGGAAAATTCATGCAATCATGCTTCTTTAACTGAGTATCAATTGATTAATTGAATCAGTTTATAGTTACGCTTGGCAAAGAGCACAGGACTCGATAACCATTAAACGACCAACACCATGGAAGTGTCTGGCGCCAGAGTGTTTTAGTGATCGTATAACATTATATATTTTCTTTCTTTCTTTTTTTCTTTCTTACTTTCTTTCTTTCTTTCTTAACAATTTTATTTAAAAAATTTATATGTAAATTTATATGTAATATACCTATAATACCTCCAATTTATAAGTAATTATATCTTAGTTGGTAACGACCGAAGAATTACTATGAGTTATTATATATATGATCGACTCTCCCGTCGAGATTCGACGTATGAGGGTCAAGCGGATCAGTTTCCAGGAAACCGACAGCCCGACACCGGCACATGAGATTTGATTATAGTGGTGAAGGCCTCGTGCAGGACCATCCACACTTTTGGGAGGGACGAATACAGTGACCTGGTGCACCGAATGCCACAAGGTTCCCAAACGACCCTCCGCAGGTTATGAATTCAGAGTTGTCCTTCTCCTAGACCAGTTGCCATCCAAGGCTATAGAACCCAGTCTGTCCTGTTATTTTACCCATAGCTGGAATTATATATATATATATATATATATATATATATATATATATATATATATGATGAAATATGGTTTTATGGTATGGTATATTTATGGGCAAAAGGGCTCAATATCAATCGAGGATATAGCATATGTAAGTATAAAAGTGGACATTGAAGTCAACACCCAGAGGCGACAGTTTGCTTCATGCTTGAACGCAATCGTCACGCTATATGCGTTGTTCTTTTGCTCGACTATTTATATATACAGGTCCGTGATGCATTGTGGGTAGTTGTTTGTATTGTTCTAACGGTTATTTTGGTGGGCGTTAACGTTCATGTTTCGAATTATTCTAATGGCTATTGGGTGGAAATAATTCTGGCTCCTGGTGCAGTTTTTTTGTTGTGTGTTAACTATTTTAATTAATTATTGATTATTTTATTGTTGGCTGTTATTATTAAATTTACTTTTGTTCACGTGTGCGTTTCGTAGTTCGTTAATTTATTGTTTATTTTTTAATTTATTTACTTGTTTATTGGTTTGAATTAATTTATTTTCCTTTCTTGTTTGTCCATTTATTTTATTTTTTATTTATCTTTGTTTATTGTTGTTCTTTTTAGTTTTCGATTATTAAGTAACGTATATATATATATATATATATATATATATATATATACATATAGTGTAACCCGGATATAAGAGAAACCCGGATATAAGCGAGATTTTATCTGGTCCCAAATTAGAGCCGTACTTACCTAAACAAAATAGACCAAACCCGGATATAAGAGAACCCGGATATAAGATAACCCGGATATAAGATACTTCTTCTCCGGTCCCGACAACTCTCTTATATCCGGGTTACCACTGTATATATATATATATATATATGGAATAAATAGTGGGCAGACAGTACACTTTAGCTCTGGCTGGCAACAGGTCGGGGAAAACAACAACACTGAATTCAAGAGCTAAATAGGACTGTTTAATGACTTATATGAACTCTTTCTTTCCATTCATTTCTTCCGAAAAGTAGAGATGAATCACCAACATGTGTGCGAGGGGGTGGGGGACGTGAACCATTCTTATTCGGTTCGTATTCCATTGGTAAAGAGGAAGTTCTGCTCAAACAGCTTCTTCCCACGAACCGCTACTTAGTGGTACCGACTCCCAAAAGGATGTTTTCCCGATCAGTACAATCTTAACCTGTTCAAGTCTAGAGTTAACCGTTGTCTTCACCACATATCCCATAAACTGTGCCTCTTATGCCGATTACCTCTTACCATATAGCCATCTACCTAGAGTGGCACTTGGGCCTTGTACAGAGTAAACATTATTGCAAAAGACATATATATATATATATATATATATATATATATATATATATATATATATATATATAATTAATAAATTTCTTAGCTTCGTTGGTTTAATTAACTACTACTAAGTTAGCATACTAAAACTATTTGACCCATTAAAGCATGATGTTCAAACTTTTTAGAAATTTTAAATCCGCCACCCCTAAGATTAACATTAGCAAGGTAAGATTAGGCAAAATGCGCTAAAATGTTAAGGAAATTTTATGCAGTAATGTTAATTATTATTATTATTATTATTATTATTATTATTATTGAATATATGATGAAACAATTTTGGCTCGAATTAAGGGAGAATATTAGTTTTGACAAAAACGCACATCAATCACTTTTTAAGCAATACTTAAAACTCCAGAGAGTGACACCAACCATTTTGCCTGTAGTGTAGGTCTGAAGCGACAAACATGCAATGATTATACGCACTGTTTTACGGATTCCAATCAAAAAACTACATTTAATCTCATTTAGATAAATTGATAGATATGAACAGACGGAGATAGATAGTTGTCAACAGACCAAGCTAGCTAGCTAGCTAGATAAATAGATAGATATGAACAGATTGAGATAGATAGATAAATAGATAGATAGATAGATAGATAGATATAAACAGATTGAGATAGATAGATAGATAGATAGATATAAGCAGATTGAGATAGATAGATAGATAGATAGATATAAACAGATTGAGATAGATAGATAGATAGATAGATATAAACAGATTGAGATAGATAGATAGATAGATATAAACAGATTGAGATAGATAGATAGATAGATAGATATAAACAGATTGAGATAGATAGATAGATAGATAGATAGATAGATAGATATAAACAGATTGAGATAGATAGATAGATAGATATAAACAGATTGAGATAGATAGATAGATAGATAGATATAAACAGATTGAGATAGATAGATAGATAGATAGATATAAACAGATTGAGATAGATAGATAGATATAAACAGATTGAGATAGATAGATAGATATAAACAAATTGAGATAGATAGATAGATATAAACAGATTGAGATAGATAGATAGATAGATAGATAGATATAAACAGATTGAGATAGATAGATAGATATAAACAGATTGAGATAGATAGATAGATAGATATAAACAGATTGAGATAGATAGATAGATATAAACAAATTGAGATAGATAGATAGATAGATATAAACAGATTGAGATAGATAGATAGATAGATAGATCGATAGATATAAACAGATTGAGATAGATAGATAGATGGATAGATATGAACAGACTGAGATAGATAGATAGATAGATAGATAGATAGATAGATATGAACAGATAGATATGAACAGACTGAGATAGATAGATATGAACAGATAGATATGAACAAACTTAGATAATGAACAGACTGAGATAGATAGATAGATAGATATGAACAGACTGAGATAGATAGATAGATAGATATGAACAGACTGAGATAGATAGATAGATAGATTGTTGTGACTGCGATAGATAGATGTGAACAGACTAATAAATTAAT
>OZ010591.1:60882307-60889807 GCA_963932145.1 Acanthosepion lycidas
TGACAGGATATATATATTTTGAGCAGACAGAAATAATCTTTACATACGGCCGCGCGAATAGTAATGGACACGAGGCTGCACGGCTGTATCAGATTGTGTCTACAGACCGAAGGCAGCCGAGTCATCTAACCTTTACTGCTGTTTATCGCCGCGTTGCTGAGATAGGATCCGTGGCAACTTAAACTATGGATCGATGAAGACAGAGATCCGCTCATACACCTGAACACGAAGAAATTCTACAGGCTGTCGGAGACGATCCATGTAGCACATATCAAGTGGCCTTAGCATGTCGACATCTCATAGTACCGCATGGAGAGAACTTCAAGAGCAGCTTCTATATCCGTATCATTTGCAACGTGTGCAAGGTCTTTCGCCCTCTGATCACTCACCACAGGAAAACTTCTGTCGATAGTTTATTGCACAAACTGTCGATCTGTTGTTTGTTTCTTTAGTCTTGCTTACAGATGAGGGAAGATTTGAAAGAGATGGAATAACAAATTTATACAACCAACATGTGGGAGTATCGGAACCCTCATAGTACAATACAGGCTAGACAACAGCATCAGTTTATGAGTAATGTGTGCGCTGGAATTGTAGCTGACTGTCCATATATTCTCTCAGCATGCCTTACACGTGATGTCTAAAAGGACTTTATTTCGAACACATTTCCAGACCTGTTAAAGTATGTATCCATGCTAATATTAAAACGCGTGAGCTTCATGCATGATGGGACCCCAGAACATTTTAGTCACATTGTTTGGGATGAATGACATGATAGATGAATAGGTAGGGGGAGGACCAGTTCCATGTCATGCAGGGTCCCCCCAACATCAATCCTTTGGATTTTTATATGTAGAACCACCTATAACAATTAGTTTATACAGCAGACATTAATAATGCAAAGACGCTTCACCAACATGTCATGGGGGCCTGCGAAACCATTTGACACCGTGTAGAATTATTTGGAAGGGTCCGCCAGTCAATGATCCGACGTGTGTATATGTGTGTAGAAGCAAGCGAAGGACATTTGAAACATTTGTTATGAGTTGCTGTGTTGAGCTGTGTTTTGGACATATGTTTATTTGGACATTTTAACTTGTTTTGGTGTCTGTAACCCGCCCCCAGTGTATGTAAAGGTATTTTTGGATTGTATCTTAGATTATACGTTTAACAACGACTACCGTAAACTTTAAACCTAAGAACTCAAAAACGAATCGTTTGTGGATATATGTTTATATGGACTTTTGTTCTAGTTTTGTTGTGAGGAACGCATTCACAAAGTTTATAAAATATTTTAGACACACCCTGTATATATATATATATATATATATATATATATATATATATATATATATATATATATATATATATATATATATATATGTGTGTGTGTGTGTGTGTGTGTATATATTAAAAGCAAAAAAGCATCCATTTGAACGTCTCTAAGACGTTCAAATGGAAATCTCATTGCGCCTTCTTCAGAACAGAAAACATTTCTTTGCTTTAGGACGCAGCATACTTAAGACGATTTAATAAGTGTCCAGCTATTGCAGACCCGTATGTATTGATATGTATTGATATACTTATATAAATTATCGCTTTGTTTTGTTTTGTTTTTTCAAACTTTATCCTCTACATACTGACTTATTCTTACTTTCAACGTTTAAATTGTTCTACCATATAATCAGCACCACATTGACATTTAAACGATAAATAACGGAAAGAATATGATGGGAGGCAGAACATCCTTCCGACTGGGCAGTAAATCCAATGTAGGGATTTGCAGATAAATAGATAAAAACAGATAAATGGTAGAAAATTATATTTTTGATTTCCTGTAAGGGTGATTTTTGAAAAATGTAGGAAAAATTCTGCGAGACATGGGAAACATCGGTTAATTTGGAACATTGTTTTATCCGTTCAGATTCTTCGAATTTTGTTTTGCCATTTCGTATACTACTTCAGCTGTTAGAACAGGCAATTGAAATTTCATGAATATTATTGTATTTATGTCATATATTGGGGAGTGCATGAAAATAACACCCACAGATTGACCCAAGCCTTGTTGTCAGTGAAATTAGGTGCTCGGAATGTTTATTTACATTAACTAGTGTACCAGTACCGTCAAAAATGACAACGACTGTTAGAAAGTTTTAATATGCAATGAAACAATGATTTTGAAACATTGTATTGAGATTCAATAAAGCAGACAACTAGAATTCACAACAAAAAATAGAGGCAAATGAACCATTTAATGAATCCGTTTCTTTTATATTTTTAGACAGTCAATAGTATGTGATCCCCTGATTGCCTTTGCATTACTTTCTTAGTGAATCCTTTTCTCCTCTAATCAGACTGGCATTTATTGAGCCGATCGTTTAAGATTGGGATAAAGATCCATTTCTCATCACGAGTCACTCTTCGATCAAGAAATGGATCATTGGAATTTCGCAGTCACCATCGAACGCACTTCAGAACGTCGAACTCTTTGACTTACACTGAGTTCAGGGGGATACCATTTATCGAGTTTTTTTTCCACCTTGCCAATTTATTTGAAATGTATACATTGATTTTCTAAACGTAGCTTAGATGTGGCTCAAGGCCGAAAATCGTAATTGATCTAGCGAGACAAGCTTGCTATGCATTACATCACGTCGAGGTGCCCATTCTGAAATGTATGCACTGTGTTGGAGAGTGTCTGAAAACAACACTCACAGGTTGACCCTAGCCCTGTTGTGAGTGAAGTTAGGTGCTCGGAATCCGTCGATAGTTTTACTAGTGCAAAGTCACAAGTAATCGTGATCGAGTGTTTGAAACTATTGCCCTTATTCAGAATGTTCATCACGCCAGATTGTGCGCTCTCTCCCAGAAATTGTTGCTAATGTTCGCTCAGCATAGTTGGAGGGTAAAACAAAAGGTGGACTCTGTGGATGTTGAACGCACAAAAAATATGCTTGAGCAGGCGCCTGCAACAAGGATTAGCTCGCCACTCAAGCAGCTAGACATAGACGGATATGAGCGGGTAGCCACGCAATATATATATATATGTGTGTGTGTGTGTGTGTAACTCTGATGTAAAAACTATATGTTTTCATTAACCCTTTAAAGATCCACTTTCAAAATAATAACCTGTCTGAAATTATGAGATGAGAAGTTATTACTATTGATATTATTTATATTTCTCCCCGGATTAAGGCGCTCCTTCGTGAATTTGCTAACATAGTTATTGTGAGTTCAATCTCTGGGCTCCGTAGTAATTAGTATAGCAGGACAAGCCATAACAGATCACTACTAAAATGAATAATTCGAGATATCCGTAGACATTGTCAACAGAACGAGAACAATCTACCTCTATGAATTAAATAAAGGGCCCAGTTCTAAATTCTCTGAAGAAGGACGAAGGACACAACAGCTTAAACTTTGAGATAATAAAGACGAGGAAATTAGTTTAAATGTAAATAAAAACTAACCTTTTACGCCATAAAGCTAATTAACTGCAATTACTGGAGAATAACGATCTGATGGTTGCAATAAAAAGCAACTAAAATTAAGAATTCTAATCTTGAATTGATCTTTAAGAACATACTTCATTTTAAACGGAAATAAATAAAATTAAAAAAAAAATAGCCACAAAAGGTTGTTATTTTTAACAGCGATTTCTTCTAATACTGATGATATAATAAACACTTGTATTTCAAAAGCCTGACTCATCTCACCACTTACGACTCTTGTGAACCTGGAAGCAATGAATGTATTACGCAATACTTAGCAGTGTAATTCCTTGCATGGCAAACCATTTAAGCATGCAAGTTAGTGTAAGGAAACAATCACTTTAGAAAGGCCGGCCTCCAAACTCATACAATGTTTGAAATTGAACACCAGCTTTTTGTTTAACACTGATCTATTCGCTTTCAGCGTTGTTCGTTAAAGTATAGTTTTTTAAAAAAAGGAGTTTGTTTCCCTTCGACACCTTTCTTGATGAAAATTTAGATGAGATCAACTGGAAATTGAATTTTGGTCGATACATGCTGACCTGTTCTTACTTCCAACATATGATTTATTTTACCTATACAGCTAGCGTCACACTGACATTTAAATCTGTAAATAGTTGAACAAATGAGATGGATGGGAACAGAACATCCTTACGAATTTGTAGACTGGGTACTGAAGAAAAAATGCGTATTTTCAGCTAAATAAAAAGAAATGATAAAAAATGATGTATTTTATTTCCTGGAAGAATGTTTTTGAAAATGAGCGTAAAGTTTTACGAGATATAGGAAAGGCCAGTTAACTTGGAATATTGTTTAATCAGCTCAGATTTTATCAATTTGTTTTGTGTGACATTTTGCATATCACTTCAACTATTGAACAGGCAATCGAAATTCTATGAATCGTATTGTATTCACATTATGTATATATATTAATATCACACTGAAATCGCCACTTGAATAGTACTTGAATAGATGATTGTTTAGGAATGTCAAGTTGGTTAATCATCTTATGACCTTGTGCCAAACTAAAAAATAAGATGTACAAAAAGTAATTTGTAGCCTTGTGTCAGACTTAGTAAATAAACAGAAATATATTCCTTCTCGTCCGTGGTGTTGACTTTGCAAGGGATGAATCTATCTCTTATCCTTTCAGCTATGGGTTAAATAGTAGGGTAGACTTGACTCTATAGTGTTGTGGTGGCAGTCAGTCTAAGAGAAAGACTACTCTGACTGTTCACACAATTCGTTGGTAGACCATAATTTATCTGCTCTAAATTAGGCTATTAATGATAGTGATATGAAAAATATTTAAGGATTTAGTCAGTTTAAGGTCGTTTAGTCTACCAAGAAGATTTGACTAGTTAAAGGGGGAAGTTATGCGGAACAAGGAGTAAAGTGAAATTGGCGAGAGGAGGGTGAATTTGTTACATTCACTTTTGCAATAATGCCTTTGGAAGAAGCATGAATCTATTTCTTTTCATCCTATCTATGAGTTAAATACCATAGTACACGGAGATTTAAAGTCTTGGGTGGCAGACATGTCTAAGAGAAAGGCAAGTTTGTATTCAAAACCCGCAGTAAAAACACACTTCTATCCTTCCCAAAAAGTCACGGCAATTTACATATATTAAAGAAAAGAAAGCTGTGAAAAGTCAAAGATTTATTACTGATACAGTAATTGTGGCACAAGGCAGAAATAGTGGGGAAATTAGTCAAGGTTGGTCATCACTATCTTATACCTAGCTAATCGGATTCACGACCTATTCATTCGTGACAATATATTCATAATGCGCCATAAAAAATTTTCTCCCTTCATACACCAAAACACCTCACACACACTGGGCACCTACTGGGGAAAAACACCATTTGAGTTAAAAAAATCCCAATATGTACAATTATATATATATTAGGGTGGTGCAAAAATAATGACGTAATAATGTCGTTTTTTGACGTTAAAAATACGTCAAAAAACGACATTATTACGTCATTATTTTTGCACCAACCTAATATATATATATATATATATATATATATATATATATATATATATATATATATACATATTATCAATGAAATGATGTGGGGGATGATGACCCCCGAAAAAGAAAGAATAATGATGTTAGGACCCGTCCATCTCACAAAAATAAGAGTGACCGCTGTATTCTGTCTAACAACAAAATCAAGAGGCTTTCTGAAAGGGCTTGACCTTTAAAATAAGCAATGCGATAGGCTCTTTCTTATGTGTCGTGTCCTTTCAGGACATGGGCGATCAAGACTCTCCACAAATTCCTATCCTTTGTAACATTAAGCAATGTTTCTTCTCGTTACTATCCCTCCTTATGCATGTTCTGCCATCCATTTACAAAAGCTCATTAGGTATGTTACCCGCTGTTTCACGTTATCGTTCTTATCATTAAAGTATTGAGATACTTTCATAGATACTTTAAGCGATGGTCGCGACATCAAAGAAATGTAAATATTTTAAGTACTGCTAAAATGATGCAACGGCTTCAAATCCGTCATCACCATTTATTGAGTGATAATGCACACACCCAACTAGGCATTTATGTTGATGACGCAACAATTTACTCCTGTCTTAATAGTAAGTTCCATAGGTCAATGTAAAACTGGCAGCTGCTCTCAAAAATAACCTCTAATCAGTTATTAACTTGGGCAAGAAATGACTCGTAAATTTTAACGCCTCCAAAATGAATCTTCTATATTTTAATCATCATTGACCACCATTTTTGCTTTCCATCGTCATGACAGATACTAACTTCCAGGAAAGCAACTCATTTTGCATTCTTGGTCTCACGTTTTTCACTAACATGAAGTGGAGCGATTATATTGATTTGAAAGGTCAAAAGGCTTAGCAGATTGGTGCATTGTGTTCGGCCAGACAGTTTTTCTCGCCAGAATCCATCTTGCACGTTTATAAATCTGCAATTCGTCCTTGAATTGGATATTGTTGCCATATCTGGTCTGGTGCTCGAGTTATATATCCCGTGATTCTCGACAAAATCCAAAGAAGTGTCTGTAATGTTATCGGTTCAAACCTGGGATTCTCGACTTCAGTCACTTTCTTAACGCTGTGAAGTGGCTTCCCTCTGTCTTTTTCTATAAATATTTGCATGGCTTCCCTCTGTCTTTTCTATAAATATTTGCATGACAGTTATTTAAATGAGCTCTCCGCCTTCGTACAGGCAGTCACATGTGATGTAATAGTGATCAATCTTGTCTCGCTAGATCAATTACGATTAGGGCTAGTTTTTAAATTGTTGTTTTATTCCCCCCCCCACACACACAGAGACAATGAATTGTACATGTGGGGTTTAGTTAGGACTTTCATGGAGACAATGGCAATATTTTGGTGGATGTAGAAAGAAAGGTAAGTAAGAATTCGTTGTTTTGGTGTAAGGAATATTGTTGCATGTTTAGGTCAGTGTTTGTGGCTAGCTAATTTTAACGTTAAGACCGAAGAAGACCGTTCTTTTCTTCCATTCGCCATTTTGGCCTTGTGACACATTTTGTAAATACATTACAAATAAATATCGCCCTCTTCGTTGGTACAGGCCACGTGGTGTAATAGCAAGCTTGTCTCGGTAGATTAATTACGATTGGATAGTGCGTTCGATCCTCAGTGGGCGCACCATAATTTTGGCCTTGTGCCACATCTAGGCTACGCTTATACATATGGGGACTAGTTAGGACTTCATAGAGATCTTGAAGTATTGTGGTGGCTGTATAAGAATAGCAAGTCAGAATGTGTTGTTTGGTGCAAGGAATATTGTAGTTTGGGCCAGTGTTTGTAGCTAGCTAAGTTTCAGATAAGACAGATTGAAGATCAGCCTTCCGTCATTTCCCTTTTGACCTTGTGCCACATTTTTGTATTTTTTCAAAATAAATATCGCTCTTCTCCTTGGTACAACGACTGCATAAATTTAAGCGTACTACTAGATTGCCAACTAGGTTTCATGGTTTTACTGTTGAACTAAATAGATATAACCAT
>OZ010591.1:60894807-60962307 GCA_963932145.1 Acanthosepion lycidas
GCAGGATAATGCTCTCTGTCACAAATCAAAATTGATGAAGGTATACTTTGATGAGAAGCAGGTGAGTGTTGTGACATGCCCGCCCCAATCTCCTGACCTCAACCCCATAGAAAACTTATGGATCATTATAAAGTACAGGCTCTCAAGAAAGCAGTTGAGCAAGAAAGAGGATTTGATTGTGAATTTCATATCCGAATGGAATTCAATGCTTGGAGATGAGATTTGCCAGAACTTAATCAAGTCAATGCCAAAAAGGTTTGAAAAGGTTATTCAAAATAAAGGAGGACCCATAGATTATTAAATATTTTGAACTATATTACCTATTATAAATAAATTATACCTCTATTATTCTTTATTTAAAGCTGTTCGGTTATGTTTCTATTGATTACTAGTTGCAGGAAATAAGTGAGTCACTTTTTTTTGCATAGAGTTTTTCCCTAAATCTTATTCATATCTAAAATTATAATTATCAATAGAATACCTTAGGGTGAGTAAACTTTTTTACTAGGTGGTTGAGAAGGGGTCTTTATATTAGTAAGATTAAAAATTAGTTTGACCCCCAAAACAATAGGCGAAAAAATGTTTAAGTAAAAAAATCAGGTGAGTCACTTTTATCGAACAGCACTGTACATGCTAATTTTCTAAGCGTAGCTCAGATCTGGCACAAGGCTGAAAGTATGGGGCACCCAGTGAGGATTTACCTCACTATTCAGTCGTAATTCCTCGTTTAAGTCCATCCATCATATCTACAAATCTACCATTCGTCAATGCATGTAATTGCCACCTATGGTCTGGTGCCGCTGCCTTTCGTCTCAAAGTTCTCGACCAAGATATGCAATATGATAGGTCCTGACTTTGCATATCGACTCCAGTCACTTTCTCACAGACGTGATGTGGCTTCCCTCTGTCTTTTCTACAAATATGAAGGCGCTCTGACTGCATAAATTTAAGCGAGCTACTAGGTTGGCATCTCGGTCCCACCCTTTTGCTGTTGAAACAGTTAAATGTAACCTCCTCTTCTACTCCAACAGCTTCTTTTGTCGCACTTCCTGACAGTGAGACTTTCTACCTCTTATTTGCTTACCTGATAACTATATTCTTTAAAAATTTAAATGCAATGTCAATCGACATCTTCTGATACCTTGATCTCCGTTCTTCTTTTTATCCTTTCCTCAATTCCCCAGTCTTTTCTCTTACTTTCACTCTCTGTAACCCCTTGCCTACTAGTGGCACTCCCGCCTTGCTTAGGGTGAAATGCTTATAAAAAAACTGATCTCGCGAAACAAGCTTGGTAACTATTACACCACGTCAAAGTGCTAAAAAATGATTCGCTAAATAGATGTGGCACAAGGCCGAAAGTATGGAGCACCCAGTGAGGATCGAACTCTCTATTTAGTCCTAATTGGTTTAGCGAGACGAGCTTACACTACATCGAAGTGCAGTGGTGATTTTCTAAGTGCAGCTTCGATGTGGCACGAGGCCGAAAGTATGGAGCACCCAATGAACTCCTTATTCAGTCATAATTGATCTAGCGAGGCAAGCTTGGTAACCATTAACAGCAAGTCGAATTGCCTGTCCCGAAGGTGTGCATGGCATTTATTTAAAAAAAATCATTAGGTACCTGGTTTTAGAAGTATTAAAATATGTTTGTACATTTGATTTTAAAACGGACGAGTTGCACTAGAGAATAAATAATTAGTGGTAGACTGACTGCAAAAAGCAAGAATCATTATCCCGGATGAGAAAAAAAAATAATAATTGTATTTTCTTTCGTTGGATTTTGTGCCATCAAAGATGAATTTTAGAATTTATACCCTGAAGTCCATATTTGTACTCGAGTTGTAAGTGCACTTAACAATGACTAAAAAGAACTTGCTGTTCTTAACAAAGAACAGACAGACGACACATAGATCTGGGTTCCATTAGAGTAAATAAATAAATAAGTTCTTAAAACAATTGAACAATGAACATTCTCGACTTGTTAGTGAATACTCTTCCAGCATATTCTTGACAATGTATATATATATATGTATGTATAAATAATGTATATATATATATATATATATATATATATATATATATATATATATATATATATATATATATATATATACACATTATTTATACATGCATATATATATATATATAATGTGTATGTAAGCAAATATAAGGATATAGATCCGACAATATGAAGAAGAATATTAAAAAATATATATTAACATTAAACTATATTCAATTCAACATGAAAAGACTCTTATGTTCATCGTCTTTTCATGTTGAATTGGATATAGTTTAATGTTAATTATATTTTATGAATATGTCCTGAAGATGGTCTACTAGACAGAAACGTTCGACGTTGACATTATATTAACATAAAAACAGCATAATTGCATATTAAGATTTTTGTTTATTTATCCGTATATTTTTCTTCATATAATGTATATATATATATATATATATATATATATATATATATATATATCAACATAATACTGAGCAAAGGAATGACAAGATGAAAAACATTTCTTAGTGACGCGTTTCGTAACAAAAATGAACTTCTTCAGGTAAATAACGGTTTTATTCATAGAATAAATATTATTTTTAAATTTTTGACGTCTAATATATCTCTCAATCAGCATTTCATAGCTTTTTATCGTCATTGTTTTTAAACAATAATAATTTTATGAGAAAAGGAGATATAGTGGGTGATCCTGAACAATTATTTTTGAAGGTCGGAGGGTGGTTACGGTTTATCAACAACTTTATGGGTTATTTAAAGCTGAAATATAGTTTGAATTGTATGAATAATTCTTTTCTTTTTTTGCAAGTGAATATTGCATTAATAATCTTTTTTAACAGTAATCCTCTCTGCCCTACTATTTAATCCATAGATGAAGGAAGAAGAGACGGATAGATACTTTTCTCAAAGGCATTCGTGTGAAAATCAACGCAACAGATTAGGTGTGAATTTGAACTCAGCTTGACAATTTCACTTTCTGTACAATGATGTTGTACATCCCATAATATATATTTTGTGGTATTACCTATGTAATTATACATATAGTTTATAATTGATTTATTTTTAGGCCTTATTAACCCTTTAAGGGTTATTTAAAGCGGAAACATATTTTGGATTGTAAGAATAATTCTTTCCTTTTTACGAATGAATATTACGTTAATATTTTTTTTTTTAAATTAGCAATGATTTTTCCAGATATAGGTTTCACTATTTAACCCATAGTTGGGAGAGAAGATGGAGAACATTTACTATATAGGATTCCAAAATTAGTGCACTTTCAATATATCTTCACCATAAACTGTTTTTCTCAAACAGAGCGACATTATAGTTAGACCTATTTCAATGCACTAGCAATGCACTGAGCTTATTGATTTGTTATAATTTCATTAGTTGTTTATTGTAATCGGTCTGACCTTTATAATATCGACTCAATTCGGCTTTGATTAAAAGGGAAAGAAATCTTCAAGGCGAAAATGTCAATACTTTTTCGCCTTTAAAAAAATCCCTCTTAAAAAAAAAATGTACTCATTTCGGAATCCTCTACACAAAACGCCTAGGATCATCCATAATCTCCTTTCCTTACAAAATTTACTACGATTACAATATGGAATTAATAACGACAATGATAACATGGTACAATTACTTAGTGGATTAAAGCGTTGGGACGTGAATTTGCTGACATAGCAATTGTCAGATCAATCCCTGGGCTGGGCAGTGGAAAAAAAGGGCGAATAATAACTGAGCAGTACTAAAAATAAGAAATAGATGAGATATCCTTAGACATCGGCAGTTGAACGCGAACATTCTACGCCCGTAAATTAAATAAAGGGTTCAGTTCGAAATTCCCTAATAGGTGAAGGCCGGGGGTGTCATAATGGCCGAAACGTTGTGCTAACAACAATAACAACAAATATAAGCACAATGTAAATAGTTTAAATAATGATAATGCACCATCCTAGAAATTCAGACATAAAAGTAAATATGATAAAACGCTTCATGATATTGGCTAAGTTTAACATCGAAGCACATCGGAAGTTAAAAATCTAAAGGCTGAGATTATAGAATTCTTTAATATTAAGCGAATCCAGTTTCCTCGCAATCGTGAGTTTTTGGGTAGAGCAAATAAGCTACATTCTCTGGTTAAGTGAAAGAGACAAGTAACACTCCAAGAACGAATAAACTATTAAGTTGAGTTATAAATAATTTCCGTTTTTGTTTATCTAATTTATTCTTCAGAAAATCAATTGCAATTACACTTCATATTCCTCATTATTTACAATGACCTGTTGCCGCTTATCAAGAAGTTCTTCGATACATTTCAAGTAAAATTCCACCATTTTGATCTTAACAAATATTTTCGACGAACTCATAAATTTGGCTTTAATTAGAGAATTTTTCTCCATTCAAAACGTTTTGCAGCAATCGAAAAAAAGTGATAATCAGTTGATACAAGATCAGGTGGACATGGCGGGGGAAGCAGTTCCTGTGTAGAAATCTCTGCCGAATAAAGCCTGTCAGCGGGGATAACATGACCAAGAATTTCGTGTACTCGATTCCTTGTGGCAAAGAATATAAAGGTGAAACAAGCCGCCCTCTAAAAGTAAGGCTGGAAGAACACCGAAAAGCCGTAGTGAGGGCGAGACAAGTAACTCAGGTATGGCTGATCCTGTATAGTAAGACAGAGGTAGTCATCAGCCATTGTGGAATGAAGTGAAAAATACTGGACAAGGAAGAACACTGGAGAGTTAAACGCTATGCTATGAGGACCTAGCATAGAAATAAATACAATATGGAGCCTCTAATAAAGCAAGGACAACCAATCTTCAGTAGTAGCAGCAGTTAAAACATGACAGGTAGCAGCACTAAACAGCAGGCAGGTTAGGTTTAAGGGTCTCAATAGCGTAGTGGAGTAAATCATTGGCTCGTGAATTTGATAGTGATAGTGTAAGTTCAATCCTTAGGACGAGCAGTGTGTACTTAGTTAGACTGAGCAATACTAAATATATATATATATATATATATCCCGCCGCCAGATTAAATAAAGGTTTCAGTTTCGAATTTCCTGAAGGTTACACACATTGATAAAGGGCGAAACGTTATATATATATATATAACGTCATCCACAGACAGACTCATCAGTGTGGCTAGACATCCGGTTGCCTCTAGCTCGGATCGAAACCCGACTGAATCGGTATCAGTCGGAGATTCTACCACTAAGCCGTCGGCAGGGAAGCAGGGGGATTTTTAGCGTACTTATTTTTAGAAACACGCCCAGTGACTGACAGTGACTCAATTCGCTATGCGAAGAGTCTCGCTATATATAAGCTATAATAGTCACTGTTTACAAACCCAAACCTACTCCCTAGAGAGCTGAACTGAAATTAATATTTATTTCAGGAGCCAATATATATATATATATATATATATATATATATATATATATATATATATATATATAATCAACGTGGCGTAGGACGTTTAAGCTCGCTCCTGCGTAGGGCTAATTGGGTCTCCAGGCCAAAACTAAAGGAGTCTCTGGTTCAGCTTAGAAAACAGCAAGGTTAATTTTGAAGACATAACACTGAATTCCTCAATTCACTCCATGGAATTTCAAAAACTCACTTTAATTCTGATTCGGGCTATAAGCCCAATTGCGATCAAAATGTCGATTTGGGCCGAAACTCCGATTTGGGCCGTAATTCCAAGTCCTGTCGAAAATTGAGTTCTTCAAATCACAAATTCCGTGGAACTTCAATTTTGTTAAGTTCTTCACACCACAAACTCTGCAGAACTTCAAAATCTTACGTCACAAAATCGCTCAATTTAACTCTGATTCTTTCGCATTTTGAAAAAATAAAATTGATTTCCTCAATTCCTCAAAATTTTGAAGATATTTTAAACTGAATTTAAAACAATTTTTTTAAAATTCATAATGTCCTTGTGTCACTTTCAATTTAATAGAAATTCCAAACTTTTAAAATCCGCCAATTTTTTTAGTTATTTTAAAATTAGAATTTTTAACTGTTCCTTCTTCATCCGAACACAAATCCGAATTCTAGATATTCAAGCACCAGATGAAGGGCAGATTTTCAGTTCCGGGATCATCCTGATTCCAAAAAGGTATAATATGCTTATGTAGAGCAAGTGTGGCTCGATTTAGAGGGGTTTCAGACACACGGACAGACAGACAGAATTTGCGGTTTATTTATTTAGAAATATATATATATATATATATATATATATATATATCTATATATATATATATATATATGTATGTATGTATGTATAAATAAAAAGAAAGAACTGTAAGATATATAATCCGGTATTCTTATAGATATTTTTATTTTTACAAAATAGTGCTCAATGTAAATTTACAGAGCATTAACATTATAAATTAATTGATTTAAAATATGTTTTTTTCGCTACACAGTTTTGCTGTGCTTTTAAAACCCAGTAATAAGTAAGTTACTCCAAAATTCGCTTGAGGATGAAATGGAACTAATGTCTTTAATTTAATTACAAAATTATATTCGAAGCTTTTAGCTTCCATTTTTGAAACATGGTTAGAACTGTGTAGCGAAAAAACCATATTTTAAATCAATTAATTTATACTATATATATATATATATATATATATATATATATATATATATATATATATATAGGGGAGGTAACTTGTGTTGATAACTCACAGCAAACTTAATTTAAATTTGAGTTACCATAAAAGTGGAAACATTTAGAAATAAATCCAATCTGAAACGGGTTAATCAAAATATGTTTTCTTGCTCTCATTTTTAATAAATATTTATTGCCCTAGCACTTTGGCAGCTGATACGCTGACTGCCAGGGAGGGGGAAATATATATGGCCGTGATTCTCTTGGGTTAGTTAATGCAACTAAGTGTTACCATTCTCTTTCATCTGGTGAGGATGAGGAGTCATCTGGTGTCTGTCGGTCTTCAGTCTTTAAGACCAGTCAAACCAGTTCTATAAAAGCATCTGTTTTTATGTATACAATCTCAGATTTTTTAAAAAATACATTTCTTCAAATAATTATTAATGAACGCATCACTATAGATTGAATTCGTTAAAATCTGCATACTCCTTGAAAACTAGTATCATTTTTTTCTTAAATGTCGAACTTACACAATCTCAAGAAAATGCAACATTATTTCTTTTTAACAAAATTTATAATTTGATCGATCACAAAATGACCAAATGAGATGGATATTAGAAAATGGTTATGGAAAAATGTTACTGAATTTTTTTTTTTTTTTTTTTACGCTATTGTGAAGAAGCCGTCCGAATAGAACTATTAGGTTGGTGCAAAAATAATGACATAATAATGTCGTTTTTTGACGTATTTTTTAACGTCAAAAAACGACATTATTACGTCATTATTTTTGCACCAACCTAATACTTTTTACCAATGAACGGAACGAGACTGGTTCACTCCTGTGTAAATGTCATGACGGATCTGATCTGACTCTTGTAAAGATAGAGAATGGCAGGTGAAGCCAAGTACTTTCTGGAGTGGTATAAGGAACAAATTATTTCTCCAACGTCTTTAGCAATAGATCGTATATATGAATTCCACGTGGTCTGAGATGAACTTGAATCCCAAAAGACGTCCATGGCCGGGATTCTTATTCAGCGTGCAACATGTTTGGCGAGAATTTAGGGTTAGCTCGGTAAAGATTTAGTTTAATTTTTTAAATTACAGCATAGTGTATCATGACTACCAAGCATGAAGGCAAAATAAACAAAATAGTCTATATTATGTGCCGCGGGCGATCATGGCTCTCCACGATTTCCTATCCCTTGTAGCTCTAAGCAATGTTTGAACCCTTACTATCCAACCCTGTTTATGTGCCGCTAACTATTTAAACAAGCACGTTTACCTCTGCCCGTTCTTCCTTCGATGTGTCCTGTGCGTGTTAAATTCTCCAAGCTCTGTTTTCTCATTGTGTCTCAGAAATTTCAATTGTCTCTTTCCGATCTTAAGCAAAATTGCCTTTCACTTAGTTACTGGAAGGCATCTTTCGCTATTCTAATGCGTTTTCGAATTTCTGGGTCATATTTTTCATTGTCTGTTATAACACTTCCCATATTGTTAAATCTTTGCCTCTTTTGCTAGTAACCATACAAAATCGTACTATCTATAAATGGTGTTATTATTATTATTATTATTGTTATTATTATTATTATTATTTAGAGATGCTTGATAAACTCCAAAGAATCTGTAGTGTTATAGGTCTTGAACTGGAATCTCCGCTTCCCACTTGTCGCTTTCCCACCGACGTAATACAACATCCCTGTGCTTTTTCTATAAATAGTTTCATGATAATTTTTTTGGTGAGCTTTTCTCTTTGATACCTCTACATTATAAATTTAAACGCAGTACTAGATTGACACATAGGTCACATCCTTTTACATTCGAAATTGCTAGATATACCCGTAAGTTCTATGTTAACAGTTTCTTCTCTCGCTCTCTTCTGGCCTCTTCTTTTCCGGTCAAATTTGATTTTCAAAACTTTAAATGCAATACCAATTGTCATCTTCTGTCTTTTAAATTCATTCCTGTTCTTTTATTGTTCTCTCTTCTTAATGTTTTCTTTTTGTTGAGAGATCCTCCCCTTTTTACACAAATGGACTCACCCAGTATATACATATACGACAGCTACGTGAAGACCCGACAGAGCGAGACCTCTGAGTCTAGCTGAGTCGTGATACAGTCTTTGACTGTAAGCGACAGCTGTCGGACTCTCTGCGTTAACAGAGAGGAACCCGGACGAAGCTTTGCCGAAGGGCAAGGTTTCGTCCGGGGAGGTACACAGGGCCTGAACCCGTCTAGGCGGGTTCAAAGTCTATATTTTTGGCCGAGCCTACGGGCTCGGAGATACCCACATTAAACCGGCTTTGTGCCACATTCGGTCCTCGTAGGTGGATTGATAAATACGGAGCAAGACCAAAGAGTCGAGTCGAGTCCAGAGTGACAGATTAAAAGGTTGTAGGTAACCGGAAGAGTGAGGGTGAGGTAACAGTGTTGTAGGAGTCACAGTGAGCGAGCACGTAGACTCAGTAAGAAGTCATACAGCGATACTTCAATACCAAAGACTGTATATATATGTATTGCTACTAACCCGTATTCCTGGAACTACTAACCTGCTTTACCAGTTTGTATTATTACGTTAATACATTATTTTCATATATTCATTCATGGCGTTTGTTATTTATTGGTACTGGATTTCAACCCGAAATCCACAACGCTTTTCCTCATCTTTTAATACCCAGCCCCCCCCCACACACACACACACCTTGCATCTTAGCGACTTTACTGTCTAACTTGAGGTGAAATGAAAAAAAGCTTTGTGTCGAAGACCTCTTTTAGAAAATCTTAACGGAAATTTTCATTCTGAATGCTCGTGACACACTGGAAGGAGAGAAAAAATTGTCAAACCACCGGTCTCGCCATTCCGCCACCCATTCCCAAAAGCTCACCAGGTAGGTGATCCGCTGCCTTCCCCTGTCCTTCTTACCCTCCATATACCATGTGAGTGTCAAATTTTCCAAGCCCTCTTTCCTCATCATGTGTACAAGAAATTTCAACTATCTCTTTCTGATTCTGACTAAAAGCGTCCTTTTTGTTTCGATTTCTTTAAGTTTTCTTCGTTGCTTGCCATATGTGCATTGCATGAAGTCAGATCTGCGAGGAAAATTTCCAGTAATCACTGCCATAGAGAAGTATTAACATAACATAGAATTGCGATGCTTTTTTCTTTATTTCTACCAAAACATTCCTGTTTCTTAGAACGTTGCTTTGTTTTTGGAATGCATTTTCTTTACTATTACGATATGAAAAATTATTAAACATGGTTTAGCCGACATCAAGCTTAGTGCTGTAGTAAGAAAATTGCGCTATACTAATCTTTCAGATATAAAGGACAGGTCTGTTTGCTACAAAATTCTAAAGCCGAATCTCTACACATTAATAGTGGAAAACACGTAATCACCAGAGATACATCAACATCATTTATCAAAATCCGTAAATTTGTATGCGTATGAATATATCTGTATTTATAAACATCAGTGTTCAACAGATTGGCAACGGGTGCTTGCGAATGTAAATTTCAGTTTCAAATAGACGAGGTTGTTGGAATTCAAAAATTTCCTGAAGATTTAATAAAAGGGGTAGCTGGAACAAGAATATTTTGGGTGGATTTTTTGTAAAATAATAAAAATAAAATAATCGTCCGGTTATTTGAAACTCAAAGATATGTTTAGGGGATGGATGCGGGTTTATATCAATGTTAGTTTGGTTTATTTTACAACATATCAATTTTCGTTGGGTTATTAAATGTTGAGTTTTGTATGGTTCACCCGGTGAGGAGCTGAATCACTAGTCAGAAATAATGATCAACCAGGCTAGCCTCGTTAACCATTACCCAACGTCAGGTAGAGTTGATTGATTTTACAACATATCAACCTTTTTTCGATTATTCAGTGTCGATTTTTGTATACTGCACCCAGTGAGGAACTAACTCACTACTCAGAAGTAAATGGTCAACCAGACTAGCCTCGTTAACCATTACCCAACGACAGGTAGAGTTGATTGATTTTACAACATATCAACCTTTTTTGGATTATTCAGTGTCGATTTTTGTATACTGCACCTAGTGAGGAACTAACTCACTACTCAGAAGTAAATGGTCAACCAGACTAGCCTCGTTAACCATTACCCAACGTCAGGTAGAGTTGATTGATTTTACAACATATCAACCTTTTTTCGATTATTCAGTGTCGATTTTTGTATACTGCACCTAGTGAGGAACTAACTCACTACTCAGAAGTAAATGGTCAACCAGACTAGCCTCGTTAACCATTACCCAACGTCAGGTAGAGTTGACTGATTTTACAACATATCAACCTTTTTTCGATTATTCAGTGTCGATTTTTGTATACTGCACTCAGTAAGGAGGTAATTTATTACTCAGAAATAATGGCTAACCAGACTAGCTTTGTTAACTATTACCACACACCGATATGCCTATATTAGCGTTAGGCATATGATGTGCATATGTGGGTGTGATTGTTTTTTATCCATACATGTGCGTAGGCGTTAGGCATGATCTACAAGCACGTTTCTGTGCACATACGTTGTGTGCATCCGCATGTATGGATGCAAACAGATGCGTAAAAGTGTGTCATGAATTTTCTGCGGGTATTTTTTTGTATGTGGGTGTTGGTATTTAATGTTTAGATGCCATTGTTTTATTTATTCTTTAATATTATTGTTTAATATTCGATGAAATTATATGTCATATTTGTCCTTTAATTTTCTTTTGAAATGATTATTTCCTTTTTTGTTTTTTTTTCTTCTCGAAACTTCTTCGTCAAACTTAAATCCGGCTCTTTGGCGAGGTTATATTTTAAACAAGCTTAAAATCTGCACTATCGGGCGTCATTTATGCTAACTCCTACGGAGGGCTCTTGATTTGACCTTCATCACAATAGGCAGGGAGGAGTAGATGCGATAGGCAATAATAGACTACGGAAGAAATCAAAATTGATCGCTGCATTCAAGTATTGAATTAACGTTTAAGCTTACATTTTAAAAGTTCAACGATAATTCTTCTGCTGCCACTTAATTTAAAGAAAATTTGATGAACGTAGGTCCTTACTTTCCGTACAAACAATTGTTTTTATTTAATGGGTGACTTTCGCTGGATTTCGTAATTAATATCGATTATTCCCAAATTTATTTCCAAATTATAAAAGTTGTTATCGTACAAAAAAAATTCGTTCCAAAAAAATCATATAAAAAGGAAAACGCACAAAACAATCTCAGTAAAGAAAACTTAGAAATCCAAAATTTCATGATTGCGCTTCCGGGCCCGGATCTGGCTCGGAATGTTTTGAATTGGTTCATGGAGTCGACTTGATTCCAAATTGGTATGATTTATTTGGGCTTCGACCTCTAGGAGTAAAGTTGAAAAGTTTCACATTCACATTTATTTATATAGAAGATGACATTTTTAAAAGTTAGAAAATTGTGCCTCTTTAACTGAAAAAGTGTGACACACTCACAGACACACACACACACACACACACACACACACACACACACACACACACACACACACACATATATATATATATATATATATATATATATATATATAGGTAAAAGAAGATGTTATTTTAAACTGGCGTCAGAAGAATAGGGGTTAATAAATGTGCAGTGTAAGTTACATGTAAATGTGTGTAGCGGTAAAAATTTTGCCTTGATTTTTTTCTTTATTGGATCAATCTTTCGAACGACCAATGTGTCCAGAATTAAAAAAAAACAAAAAAAAAACAAAAAAAAAAAAAACGGTAAAACCCGTACCTATAGTACGATCTTGATATCAGTTGTCAATGGATTCCAAAACCCCCATCAGTTATTCGTGTCTATTTGAAGAGGTACAATTTTTTCTCGCTGAGAAATATATTTCATTTACACGTCAAACCAACTGTAAAGATGAAATGACTTTTATAAAGAAACATTTCAGTAGACAATGAAGAAAACACTTTTTTTTTGTCCGTTTGAGCATTTCCCCCGGGGCCATTTTTATGGGGACATTTAAATTGACTTTTTAACAATATTTTGCAAATACTCTAATTATTAAAGACTTGTTTCTATGTCTTTTCATTTTGTTTTCATATAGTTTGCTCCTTTCAAATACATTTGATAAATGTTTTGAACGCAAAGCTTAAGCTGATTTAGAAACCGTGGCTAGTGAGGTTCTTAGTGTTGGTGATTCTACAGATAGCGAGGTTCTAGTAATATGTTACGCCTTGTGGACTGGGTTCAAGAATAAACGCACTGTATTTCCTTACCAACCAAAAGGGGCTACCAGTACCAATGTCTATCATTTTGGCTTATGCAAACTATATATACATATATAGATATATATGTGAAGAAATATAGTTTTAAGGTGTGCTATATGTAAGGGATAAAGTGCTCAATATCAGAGATAGAGGGTATGTAAATATAAAAGTGAACCTTGAAGTCAACGCTCAGAGGCGACAGGCTGTTTCATGCTAGACGCAATTGTCAGGCGGCCTGACAATTGCGTCTAGCATGAAATAGCCTGTACGTATATACCCAAATAAAGGGAAAGAGCAGACAGATTAAAAATCTACCGTTCTTTAGCATTTTTTTTAAGAACGTAGAGGAAAATATATTTTAATATTTTGATTTGAACTGAAAATTGTTCCATTTCATCAGGCGATGTTTGGTAACTCATGATAATTTTCAGTTCCGAAACATGATAGCTTTTGTGTAGCGATGTAAATATTCTTCAAATAAAAATATTATTAATACATATGTAATTGTGTATTTGGGCATTTCGTTAAAAAGGAAAGTGTCAATAGTTTTAAGGAAACTTGTATAAAAGTGGGACAGCATCCCACATACACAATTATTAAATTACATGATCCGGCAACGAAAGGAAAGTGTCACTCGTAATTAAGGAAACATATATATATAAAATGCTGTGTGTGTGTGTGTGTGTGTGTGTGTGTGTGTGTGTGTGTGTGTGTGTGTGTGTGTGTAACGAAAAACTTCGACGGATTTTCACCAAAAAAAATCGATAGCTGCATTCGTCACAAGTGGGAAAAATTTAAATCTGCATGGCATTTTACTCCAATTGGCTCATTCGCTTGCTTAAACTCAACATTGATTCTGATTCCGCAGAACTGGGTTGGGTGTGAAAAAGTATTTGTTGTTAACATTCTTTTTTCATTCCGTTTTTCCAGTTACGAGTCCTTTTTTAAAGCTGATCGTTTTGTGTTCATTTTGTTTAGTTCTTTTTTAGTAACAGATTTAATGTTTAGTATAGATCTTAGAAAAAATTCGCAGTGTGAGATATAAGGCATGTAGCAACATCAGCACGGCAAAGGGCACTCCTTTAAAGTCAAGGAAGGGCAAAAATATTTTAAGTCAAGTGATAGCGATTGCTGTATGAGTCGTACGATTTTTGAATCAAGCACGGGTAACGCTGGGCCATATATATATATATATATATATATATATATATATATATATATATATATATATATATATATATATATATATATATATATATATATATATATATATATATATATATGTGTGTGTGTGTGTGTACCAATGATTAGAATGTTCGCTTTCCGACCATGAGACCCGAGTTCGAATATCACATTAGTCAATTTGTCAGGAATGTGACTTTTTGATGTTATCGGCCCGGAAGGCGATCCCAGCGAGCGGTACCTTTAGAAAGTACATGAAAACCATACAACAGTTTGACCCAAACCTTGCGAAATCTTCGTGACCGAGTTTTTAAACGTACTGGCCTTCTTCAGGCTGTTGATCACGCCAGATAATGCGCACTCTCCCAGAAACTGTGATTAAGATCCGCTCAGCATAATTGCAGTATAAACCACATGTGGGCCCTGTGCGTGTTGAACAAACACAAATGTGCCTGAGCAGGCGTCTACAACAGGGATTGCCTAGCCGCCCTAGTAGACAGGCATACTCGGATTATATTATTATTATATATCGCACGACATAACTAGTAAAGGTATCTTTTCCCAGCTTCTTGCTCGGACGAATTTGCGTGCTTTCCCAACAAAGAAGATGCCTGCTCATGCATGAATGAAATAGACACACTGCATCCATTTTCTTTGTATTCTTAATCTTATCCTCGCGATGCAATCATGATATTAGAATTCGTTTATGCTTGATCCGCTTATCTTGCTTGAGTTCAGGTGGGATGCACACACACACACATACACACACACACACACACATATATGCAAACCGACCCGCAGTTCCACCTACATCAAAGAAGACGAGAATGGATAAAGCATTTACAATGTACGGAGGTCGGAAATCCGTGTGCTGTTTTTCGTTTGTTTGAACTCTCGGGATCATTTTTTTTTTTAATGAACTCAATTGAACATCTTTGTTGCACAATGGTCATAACTTTGGCTTAGCAATCTGTTGGTGGAGAGTTCGATTTCTGTTGTCTGTTACTTCCATTTAATCTTTCTCACAACCGGAATTCTCTCTGAAAAAAAATTCTCTCTTTAAAAAAAAAAAAAGTAATTCTATTGTCCAACATTCATTCACGAATTATATGCTGAGTTTCTTCCATTCATGAAATGGTTTCACTGTCAATGATGTTCCATGCTTTAAACGTTTATCTATTTTTTACAGTAATGTTCACCCTCTACTAGGCCCAGGAGCCACTCGAGGTAGAGGGATACGTTAAGTCGTAGTTTATATGGATAGAAGAAGATGATAACGGTTAACTCTAGACTAGAACAGGTTAAGATTATAATGATCAGGTAAACATCTACTTGGGAGTTTGTTCCACAGGGCGGTGGTTCTCGGGAAGAAGCTGTTTGATTGAAACTTATTTATATACTTATTTTCTCGCCGATGGAATACGGAAGGGTTGTGGGTGATTTGCTACTATGTAAGTGGCATGAAGAGTCCTACCCGTGAAGGGTAGACCCGACGGAACCAAGGAATGTACTTCGTCCGAGCACTTTCAATGGAAGGAGCGATAGATCAGTTAGAGACTCAACACACCCCGCCTTTGTGTGTGTGTGTGTGTATGTGTGTGTGACAGAGAGAGAGAGAGAGAGAGAGAGGTTGGAGAGCGGAAAATAAATCTTCAACAAGGACCCGGAGACACTTTTGAACTCTATCAAGACTAGAAAGTGAGGACTGGGCAGTTCTCGTCTAAATATGGCAACAGTACTCAATTTTCGGCCCTGATCTGGAAAGGTAGAGGACAACATGAGGAGTCAGGTGCCAGTACAGGAGCCGATCATTTTATCTGCATGAGTCTCAAATTCACGCCAGACCTCAAGTGAAACTCATATATACAATCCATTGCTAAAGATGAATGGTCGGTTGGTTCTTCTGTCCCAGAAAGTACCTGACTCCTCCTGGCATGCTTTATTTTTACAAGAGTCAGATTAGAAAACAAATGCAACATTGCTGCCATACTCGAGCTGCAGTTTTTAATGCCTTAATTTCCAGCTTTAATAGAATTCAAATTAAAAATGTGGTCTTGCGAATGGAGTCTTCCGCTCTACAATCTCTTTCCCACGGCCACAACGTTATGAACTTAACTCTACTCTATCGCTATTTCCATGACAAATGTTCAGATTAGCCCCATTCTTCACCTCCACCAGTTCAGATCTTTACGGTTAGGTCGTGCCATTCTACTTGCTCGATCAGACTCATTTTCTCTGTATTCCAAAAGTAAAGAGAAAGTTCAGCTCCGGCAGTTCTTTTCTCAAGAACTGTCACTTTGTGGAAAGAACTCACACGCGGATGCTTCCCTAAACGCTACAATGTTAACAACTTCAAGTCATGGTTCAATCATTATCTGTTCTCATAATCTTCAAATCCTACCACACTATCTTTCACTCATATCACATCTCCTTCATTATAACCATTTTAATAGTAACCCTCTTTAGTTTCATACATGTTTGAACATGCAGTTATACGTACTAATTTTTTTTTTTTCGCTTGTACTTATTTTCTGGAATAACCCTAATATACTTTTTCCACAATTAAAATTTACCGTATTTGCCGGCGTCAAAGACGCAGTTTTTCTCTCCTGAAACAATCTCGAAAATTTGCATAACATACAGGAATTCTGTTTACCGTCTGGCACAGATAACCTTCCTCTGGGTTAGCATAGGCCTACAAAAACCCTAACCTTCGCATTGACTTGTTTTAGGTAAAAAAAAATAATACTGTGTCTTTGACGCCGGCAAATACCGGCATGTCGAAGTTTTGAAGCTAATGCTTCGAAGAAGAAAAAAAAAAAAAGAAAAGGAAGATTATATTTTCTGAATGATTTAAAAAAAATTAATGGCAGTAATGATATAGCTCGTCTCAGTAGAGACGAGCTATATCATTGTTTTAGATTGAGGCCAAGAAGACAAGGTTAATTTTTTTGTTTAATTCTCAGTTTAAAAATAAAGTTATGGAGCTTCAGCGCCTCTTTTTTAGCGCTGTTGATGAATTTGAATGATCCATATTGGTTAAGCTTCAGAGAGTTTCGACTGGGATTTTTTAGTTTTTGATCGGATCACCAGACCTTCGAAACAATGAACCTTTTCGTTACTCTAGTGTAAATCTTTTCATAACTGCATTTCTCTTCTTTTTTAGTTAAATTTTGGATAATTTGATTCCAGTGGATTGTAGCTACTTTTCTGTAGCGGCGTAAAACAGTAGACATTGCTACAACTATATTTTGGCAATGTCATTCGAAAACACGAAAACACTGGACAACAGTGAAGATGAAATCTTTTTTGAGGAAAAAGGACAAGATCACTCTGTGAACGACGACGTCATGGAAGATAACGAAAACATCTACAACATTGAAATGAAACAAACTGAAATGTCGACGTTAATATTAAAAAAAAATACAGATTGATTGTTTCGTTTTCTACGGCTTATCGACCTTTTGCAGATTATTTAAAGCCCGAAAATATTTTTAGATTGTAAGAATTTTCTTTTTTTTTTTTTTTTTTGATAATAATGGTTTAGTGATACAAATCTTACTAATTAACCCATAGCTGGGAGGAGAAGAGGTGGATTCATGCCTTTCCAAAGGGTATTTGCGCAAAATTGAATATAACGTCCCGAACAGGAATTGCAACTCGGCTCTCTGAGAAACAATTATGAACTGTTATCTTTTATACCACCCACATACCCATGCATTTTTTTTCTAGCGTTTCATCCCAAGCAAGGCGAGAAACCACTAGGACGCAAGGGGTTACAGAAGATTAGGAGCAAGATCAAATCGAAATGATGGAGGAAAGGATGAGGAGAAGGATAGTGGATAGATCAAGGCAACTGGGGATGTCGATTGACATTACATTTGAATAGCTGGAGATTATAGCTCTCAGGGAAACTGGAATAGGGAAGGGAGTTCCACAGGCGAGAGGTGCGAGACATGAAGCTATTGGAGTAGAAGAGACGGCTACATTTAGGAGTTTCGACAGTGAAAGTGTGAGAGTGGGATGCCAGCCTCGTAGGGCGCTTGAACTCATGAAGTCTGGGAACCAGCGAATGCAGTTCCTCGGAGCAATTGCCATGAAAGTATTTGTAAAAAAGACAGAGACAGGCGACGGCGCGTCTTACAGCAACTTGTATTCCCAAATAGTTATCCATCTAATTACTGACCAGGTTCGACGTAGCTTAACTTCGGTGATGGTATGGGAACCGGTATTTCAATGTGATGTATCCGTAAGCTTAAAACATTCAGTATTTGGTTAGTGATTTCAATACTTTTTTATACATTAGTAAGTTTGAACTACAGTTTTAACTTACTTTCAATGATATCATTTCGAATATGGTGACGCACGTTGTCTGAAAAGTACTTACTATTTAATTCTCGTCTGGAAAATAGTGCGTATTATACATGAATAATTACAGTATGGTTTTATACACGTCTGTTTCCATCTATTACTTTATCTATCTCTCTATCTATGTGAACTCTCTTTTTCTCTTTATTTGCGTGTGTGTGTGTGCTGTTAAGTGAGAGATTTACAATCATATATCTATCTTCATGCCCACACGCTTATATAAATGGTGTATATGTACACACACCAATACTTATTGATATAGATTTAGAAATTGCTCAACTATATATCTTTATTTTTGCTCTGTATAAATGAGTTTGTTGAAGAACCGCCATCCATAGTCAACAAAATGCTAAAAATGGTCTAGCAAAAGGAAAAGAAAATAAATTCTATCGAGAGAAAGTGGAAATGGCCTCTTTAAAATGCGTACATATTCTCGTTATATTTATACAATATAGTGCTAAGGACATTAAGCAAAAAAAATAAGTTTCTAATCCAATACATGTATTTGTCCAATACAAATAATGTCCTTAATCCTCCCTATGGATTATTAACTATATAGAATTCTCTTCTTTTTGCATTTTTTTCATTATTAGCTTTACTCTTATTGTTGTTGATTTTTCTTATAACATTCTGGGCCGATAAACTCTTCGACCGCTCGAGCAAAAAGCGGGAAATAGAAAACAAAACAGTCTTTCGATGAGGCCTGAATTCGCATTCTTCATATTGGGATGTTTCGTCTAAGAATTAAAAAAAATATTTGTTATTAGGTTGGTGCAAAAATAATGACGTAATAATGTCGATTTTTGACGTTAAAAATACGTCAAAAAACGACATTATTACGTCATTATTTTTGCACCAACCTAATACTTTATTGTACCAAATGTTATTAATACAACATCGCCCTCTCTCTCTCTCTCTCTCTCTATATATATATATATATATATATATATATATATGAGTTTTTTTTCACATTTTTCTAATTGTCTTGTTAGGGCAAGGTAGAGAGATGTTAAGTTTGTGACTCTTTGGAAAGCCTTGTAATTAAATAGGATACCGATGGATGTGCACGTTGCGTAGTTGTTAGTGAAGCGGAATGTGGGATCGACGTATTCTTCTTTCTTTTATGTGCCGTGTCCCTTCAGGATGTAGGCGATCATGGCCCTCCACATCTTCCTGTTCCTTGTAGCTCTTAATAAGTTTTGTCATTTTGTTAATATCTCCCAACCTGTATTCTGTCATCCGTTTGCTCAAACCCATAAAGTATCTGTTCCTCTTTCCCTCTATCTGTCCCGTGAGTATCAGATTTTCCAAGCCCTCCTTCCTCATTACTCCAGATATTTCAACTGACTCTTCCTGATGTTAAGTATAAGATTCCTTTCCGTTTCCATTTTCTCTAAAATCTCGTCGTTGCTCACATTTTTGGTCCATAGTATACTCAGCATCTTTCTGTAGAACATTTCTGCTGCTTCAAGTCTCTTTTTCATGTTTGAGTAGTTTGTCCAGCATTTGGTTTCATACAGGAGGACAGATATCACGTAACAGTTCAGCACTCTTTTCTTTGTTTCCAACGATCTTTTTTCTGTTTCTTAATACTCTGCTTACCTTTTGGAATGCATTTTTGGCCATTCCAATACGTCTTTGGATCCCAGTGTCGCACTTTCTGACCTCTGTTAGAACATTTCCCAGATATTTAAATTTCTGTACCTGCTTCATATTAGTATCCCCGCCCTGTAATTTACATTTTGCGTTCACCCTTTGGCTGATAACCATGTATTCTGTCTTCTTGTAATTTATGCTTAGTCCTTTCTTCTCGCTTTCCTTCGCTACCTTCTGTAGGAGAATTTGTAGTTTCCTTTCAGTGTCTGCTATCAGCATTGGGTCATCGCCATATCTTATATTGTTAAGATTGTGGCCGCCAATAATGAATCTTTTTTATTATTATTATTTTTGCTCTGAATGTGTTGTATAAATATACAGATATTAGGTAGCCTAGGTCAGCATTTTAAAGGGGTCATTTTCCTCCTTGACAAAGTGTATGAATTCATCTCCTCCCCCAACCAGGGTGTAGTGGCCTCACTAGTTTTGGTGGAAAACCAGTCTAGTAGAAAAACAACACTGAGTTTAAAACCAGTTGCTCCTGGTGCCAGGGCCGGTGCAAGCGTCTCGTTGTCTCCCATGGAATCTATGATATAGGGGCCCTAAATTTATGATAAAGTGCCCCCACTATACTACATCTCAATTAAGGAAGTATTCATATCAAATACAAAATTTATTGTAACCTAATTATCTACAATAATGAATCATATGCAAAATCGGTGAACAATTCAACTAGAAAAATTGAAAATGCAATGTATCTTAATAAAATTAGAGACATGTCATAATATCACATTAAATAAACGTTTTGCGGTAATTTTTAACGTTAACTGAGATTTTTCTTGTTAAAAATTTGAAGAATTTTAACACATTCAACATTATGGATAAAAATATACTGAATTTTATAAAGTGTTTTTTTTTTTTCAAAACTTAGCATGAACAAAACAAATTCACGGATTTGGACAAAAAAGAAACCAGAATGACGCCAAAATCTACGAAGATTTTTCATCCTTTAATAGTCAGTTGTGCTTAGTCTAATTTGTAACGTATATAAAAGTAGGTGAAAAAAAACAAATGTTGATAAGACAAGGATCACAAAGCACTGTCCAGGACTACCCATCAAGATCCCCCTACCCCGGTTGGTGTGGAGTAATGAGTTGTACGTACCGGCCCTGTCTGGAGTTAACAACTTCGCTTGGAAAACATACTTGCTACAGAAACCAAGGTAGCAACACCTAGTGTAGTGAGTTTGTGGCTCCGTTCTTCGCAGGGAAATCTAATGGCACTAAGAAGAGGGGTGTGGTTAATAGAATCAAAGCTCTTTTGACGGTTCCACAATAATATTTCTTTCTCCTCATAATCCCTAAGTGCATCTATCTATCACCCAAAATATCTCGTCGTTGGATAATGGCTAGAGAAAGATGTCTTTTTTTCAGTTAATGAGGTCTGTCCTCACTGGATGCCCCATATCAAATATTTACTCTTGCCTTATTGTTGTATTAGGTTGGTGCAAAAATAATGACGTAATAATGTCGTTTTTGACGTATTTTTTAACGTCAAAAAACGACATTATTATGTCATTATTTTTGCACCAACCTAATACAAAAAAAAAACTAAGTTAACATAGATAAGTAACAATTCTATATTTTCTCTACGCTCTCTCTGTCAGTTTTTCTCTCTCAGCTTATGTGTATTGTAGCGATTTTCCAAGCGTAGCTTAGATGTGGCACAAGGCCGAAAGTATGGGGTACCCAGTGAAGATCGAACTCACTACCTACTCATTCGTAAATGTGCTATCTAGACAAGCTTGCTAACTATTACAGTACGCCACCTCGGGATGTGTATTGTATATCACTTTCTTAACGCCCCTCTGTGTTTGTATTAACTGTTTACCTCTTTCTGCCTCTCTCTCTTTGTATTTCCTCTTTCTACTGATGTGTAACGATGAGTTGGTTTCTATTCAAGTAAAAGCCGTCAATGCACAAGTGCGCATGCGTGTCTGCTCTCTTCTCTCGACAGTCATCTGTTTTTCTATATCGCTTCTTCAGTTTTATTCAATTAATTTTTCTCGTATTTCACACTCTGCTTCCTCTTGTTTTCTTCCTGTTTCGTGTTTAGTTTTCCGTCTTTTCAATTATCTTTTTTTTTCTCTTATTTTATTTTTTCTTTTTTTGTTGTTGTCTATTCCATTTACACCAAGCGTATTTTGCACAAAGACAAAAGTACAGACACCCACTTAGGATCAAACTCACCTAAGTAGTAATGGTCAACCAGACTAGCCTACTAAACAAAAAGCCTTCGTTAACCAAATCTTATATACTACACTTCCTTCCTGTATATTCCTTCCTTCGTCGCATTAATTTATTCCCGTCTTCATTCATTCACGTTTTTCTCTTACTCAATATCATTCAAGACTGTTTTTATCGCTGTTATAAACATTGCACAAGAAGAGTAATAAATACTTGTGGGAACTAAAAGAATACATTTACTTTTTGTAAAATGCTACTAGAAAATAAATTGTACAGAAATTAATAAGTAAAGGACTTCGTTGCGAAGAAAATTGTAGCTTTTCTAACTGTTAAATTCAACAGCAGAAAATTAGATGCAGCATTCTGGTGTTAGTGTTTAATGCTGAAAAAAAATTATACGTCAAAAATCAAAATTAACGATAGACAAGAATTAAATCATTCAAACTTTTACTAAGAGAAAAGGGAAATACAATTGTAAAAAGATTTTCAGTAAATAAGTATCTACGAAGGAATAATACAATCCCTAACCAAGATAAAACGACTTGATCCAAGCGGTTAATACAGCTAAATCTGCATAATACAAAGGGAAAAAAAAAAAAAAAAAAAAAAGGAAGATTATCAAGATTCAAGAATAATAAAATAGTTTTAATCCTGTCAATAATATTGGCAATAAAGGACGGAATAAAATTATTTTAAAAAAAGAAAGGAAAAAAAAAATAAACGGGAAATAGACGAAATTAAAGAGAAAAAAAAAACCAAGTCGTTCTATGACGTAATTATTCTATATTCCCCTTTTTTCTAATTTTTCATGTTCCATTTTTCCCGATTCCTTTCCTTCTAGTATGTGTGTGTGTGTGCGCGCGTGTGTGTGTGCGCGCGTGTGTGTGCGTGCGTGTGTGAGTGAATACCTAATTATCACTCATCGTAAACGACAACAGTGTATAGTTGACTTGTTCGTTCATTCAATTCGTGTCGTTTAATTTATACGCGACTCAGGCGCAATAACCAAACGATTAATTGTAAGATCAGCTGTGTTTGAGATTCATTATACACTATATTTCAACGATAATTGAATGAGTAACGATTTCTGTCACCAGACTTCGATAAAATAGTGCCACGTACCAGATTTGGATTAATAACGATAAATCAGTAAAATTATCGCCTGTTCCTTTTATCATCCTTCTTCGAACCACGTAGGCTGGCGCTACAGAATCACAAAGAATTGTACCAAGTAACAAAAATCACATTACTGGAAGACCGTCGAAGAGAAAATAATGCTATAATCAAGATGTCGACGTTCCACTCTACTTCAGACAAAAGGTTAGGAAGGAAATCCCCATAATTATCGATCGATAAGAGTGGACTTGAGAAACCTATTTCCTTGAAAAAATTGTTTTAATAGAAGGATTTTATAAATTTCAACTGATAGTAGCACTGGCTGCTCGGTCAATGAATGCCGAATATTTCCTTATAAGGAAACAGCTAATATTACTGTTAACATTGTCAGTATGGTGGAGGGAGTGTTACTGAGAAAGATTAATTTTATCTTATTTTTTTCAACTTTTAGTTTCAAAATAATTCAAACCATAATGTTTTCAACACACACACACCCGCACACACACACACACACACACACACACACACATATATATATATATATATATATATATATATATATATATATATATATATAGTTGCGTTGATGTGTTTGTGACCCTGGGTTTCATGCCCTTAGCGATCGTCAGAGGGTATGAAATCAAGAGTCACAAATTCACATCAACGCAAATAAATATCTTAGTTTATCGCTGATATTGGGCGCTTTCCGATAAGTGCCGCGCATATATGATATATAAATAATATATATAGAAATTGCATATATATATATATATATATATATATATATATATATATATATATATATATAACAATTAAAAACAGTTATTGGTCAGAGTTGAATTAGACCTGGAAACAATTTTATTAAAAAGTGCTCAATACACATATAAAGAAAATAATAAAAAATTAACATGCAAAGCTCTTAAATTTAGAAAATTAGGAGATCAACCAATCAGGTTATCTATATCGCCTAAGCTTGCCGAACTGGTTCTAAATTTAAATGTTGTTGCGGTTTTATCGAAACTATAACGTGGTAAGATTTTGAAATTTTAAATTTATGCTTAGCGATTAATTCTGAGGTGTATACATATGAGATCGGGTAATAATTCCAATCGATTTATCGAACATCTGACCCTGACAAGCGATTTGACGAGAAACTCTGGAGTCGGTTAATGAGATAATTTCGAGAATTTATTGATTTAACATATATATATATATAATTGATTCGAAAATTCTAACATAAATATATTATAAAATCACTACAAAAATAACATTGGTGTCTTATCAAGTGATTGGTGCTATATTTCCTGTACTCTGCATTGAGCACTCTTTTAAGAATAGTATTTTTTGGTTATTGGAATTTACTCCGTATACACCAATCCTATATATATATATATATATATGGCATCATGACATTTTTCACTGAGTAATTTAAACAAACACTCACGCACACACATATTTTACATAGATAAAGCCCTTCGTAAGGTGTGAGCTGTACTCGTGAGAACAATTTTTTGTATTTCTTTAAAGCATGGGCTTCCAGGAATCCCTTCAATTTGACTACTCGAATTCTTTCCAATCAATTCGAGGGCTCCAACTACAACAGCAATTTTTTATGTTCTCATGTGCATCATTTTTGAAATTTCAGTTTCAAGTTCCTTGTATTTTGATAGCTCTTTGAAGATCTTCAAAAGATACATTGCAGTCTGCAGTGACTGTCATGTCACTAAGGAGGCGTATTTTGTCTTTGCGGTCTCTAATCACGATGTCAGGGCGATTAGCTTTGATTGTTCTGTGTGTGTATTATTATTATTATTGTTATTATTGAGTGAGTGAGAGAGCAGTATACCAAAAAAGTTACGCTAGGATATAATTTTACAAAGCTCCATATACTCATCCTAACACCCAGTCCAATGGAAATATACCAGGTCTATGCATCACAGTCAAATGTGCGCTTTATAGTGGTAGATTTTGATAATAGCAGATAAGCCCCAGTTAGAAATACCATCAGATTGGGTAATCCAATCCGCTCAGACGGTCTCCGATTGATGGTCTCTCCTAGTTTCAATATGTCGCTCCCAAATCGCTATGGCTGCCTTATCCTTCACACTCAAAAAAAAACAACCCTCTCAATACCATGGTACTCCCTCTCCTGAATAGAAATACACAGTGCATCAGCCTTGCAGGGACCTGCCCATTGGTTATGGTCAAGCAACTGACTATTAAGTCTGGTATTAAACGGGATATTTAATATAACTAATCTTAATTCCCTAAGACAAAATATGTACAAGTTGACACCTTTAATCAGTTAAAATCAAAAGCCAAGACAGGCATACCTGGTGCAGCATCAGGGCCGTTATCATTATTATTATTATTATTAGACTGGATTGGATGATCAAGTCTCCTGGTCTGGATTAGGTTATCCGGTTTCCTGGCTTGGATTAGGTGATCCGATCTCCTGGCCTGAATTGGATGATAAGGTCTCCTGGTCTGGATTAGGTGATCCGGTTTCCTGACCGGGATTAGGTGATCCGATCTCCTGGCCTGGATTAGGTGATCCGGTCTCTTGGCCTGGATTGGATGATCAGGTCTCCTGTACTGCGTTGGGTGATCTGGTTTCTTGTCCTGAATTGAGTGACGAGATCTGAATTGTGGGATCCGTTCTCCTGTCTTAAGTTGAGTGATCCCGTTTGAATCCAGAGATTTCATTCTCTCAGACTGGCAGATTCTGGTCTGGGCATATAGGCCACTGATCGAAATGCAGTCGCTTGCACAGTTCCCAATAGATCACCTATGCTACCCAATCATCCTGATTCTTCTGTTCTTTCTTGGCTAATTTACTACATCCGCTTCTTATGCCGTTGATTGCCTGACCTTGATTTCCCAATAGTTTACCTTGGCTGTTCTGTTCAACAGCAGTACCCATGAGAATTTCACACTCTTCTTATTTGAATTTCTGATGAATCATAATTCTTAATTTAAAAATTGAATAACCTCCTTGATAGTTCCACGATGATAAAATGCCGTGCAATTTCCCCTATATGCGTCATTAATTATTTGAGCTTAACAACTTTGAGAAAATATTGCAATAACAATCACAAGTATAAATACAGGGGCACCTCGACGTGGTGTATTGGTTAACAAGCTTGTCTCGTTAGAACACTTACGACTGAGCAAAGAATTAGATCCTCACTGGTTGCCCCATATTTTCAGCCTTGTGCCACATCTAAGTTACGCTTAGAAAATCATTTGTGCACCTCGACCTGATCTAATGGTGAGCAAGCTTGTCTCACTAGAACAATTACGACTGAATAGTGAGTTCGATTCTCACTTGGTGCGCCATACTTCCGGAGATTGTTCTAATTTCACGTATAGTGCCTTTGCTTGTTCGTTGAATTAGGACAATCTTCGAACGTGGACTAAATAAAGGGCTCGGTTCCAAATTCAAAAAAATATCACCGGAAGAAGGACGGGGCGTACAAAAGCCAAAACGTCGTGAATGCGACAGTAAAGATGAGCACAACAGTTCGAACAATATAAATAGTGTAAGTAACGGCATTTTGTATTTCAGATAAAGTATAACTCTTTAAATGTCTGGTAAACGAGGATCTGAGAGGGATTATATCTCCATTTATTAAAGATGATTTTAGGGTGCCCCGTTTTTCGATTTCAAGATCCTTATATTTATTTTGACAATGATTTAATGGATATATTTTTATCTAATACCACTCCCATATCTCTAAGGAGGAATTTTCTTTGCTTGTCGACTTTAATTAACACGTCTGGTCTTTTAGTTTTTATATGTCTGCCAGTACGAACGGTAAAGTCCCCAAAAGTGGTGTCTTTATGATTGGTTCAGAGTAATGTTCATACCAGTTTCCGGCTTGTGATATACTGTAACACTGACATATCTTATAATGAATATACTAACCAATCTTATCATATCGATCTTTGTATCCCTTCGGTGTCAAGTCTGGACAGACAGGCACTAAGTGGTCAATATGTTGTTTACATAATCTATATATTGCGTCTACAGCGTTTTTTTTTTCTTATGGTAATTCCTAATAAAAAAAAGTTTTGATCCTGTGCAGTCATTATAAATGCATCTGTCTCTGGTTTTATCCTTGCACTCTTCTGCCACTGTTTTGTGTTTACATCCGCATCCTTACTTCTCAGGGCATATTTTACATGTAAGGGTTATTACTATTATTATTATTGTTATTTCTTTTGATTTCTGGTGCATACTCTTTTCCTTCTGGGTTCTAACCAGAGACCCAAGGTCAGAAATGACATAATGTCATTTTCCACTGAGCATTTTTTGAAAAAAAAAAAAAAGAAAAAGATCACGCACATTTTACATAGATAAAGCCCTTCGTAAGGTGTGAGCTGTACAATATTTTGTATTTCTTTAAGGCTTGGGCTACTTCGATGAGCCTATCGGAACCTTTTCCAATTAAACCGAGGGCTCCAACTGCAGCTGTAATTGTTTATGTTCTTACGTATCACATTTCATGGTCCTATTATTATTATTATTATTATTATTATTATTATTATTATTATTATTATTATTATTATTATTATTTCCTTTGATTTCATGACATTTTCATTGAATATTTTTGTAAAAAAAAAAAAAAAAAAAAAAAGAAAATAAAACAACCATTTTTACAAAAACATAAAGCACACATTTTACATTGATAAAATTATTATTATTATTATTTATACCTTATCAGAACATCACGCGAGACCTAGGGAAAGAGGAAGGTGGTAAATATATGTATCATGTTTGCGCAAATTCTGATTTTAAGTGATACTTAATATATAGATTGTTTGTATTTTCTTTTCATTGATTATACTCTTGAGCAGATGAGCAGTTCCACACAGTGCAATCTTTTGTAAACAGGGGCTACCAAGAATCTTGTTAATCTTCTTCTATGTACATTTTTTGATCGTACCCAGGGTTTACATTTTCCAGTTTCATTGTCAACATCCTTATATTTAATTATTTTGTCATATTTTTAAACAAATGTATTTTAATCTGTTAGCACTGCCATATCTACAAGAAGGAAAATAATTAGCTTGTAGTTTTTTTAATCAATATGTCTGGTCTGTTAGCTTTTATGTCCGCCTGGATAAATGGACAAATCCAAAAGAATAGCGACCTCATGGCTTTCTATGACTCGAACAGAGTGATATTTATACCATTATTATTATTATTATTATTATTATTATTATTATTATTATTATTATTATTATTATTATTATCTTAGCCATGACATAATGAGAGAAATTTGCTTGATAATTTGTTCTCCACGTATTAAATTTTTTTTTGTATTCAAAACATGAGACAAGGTAAAAAATGTTTCTTTATAAATGCGTGCTATTAGTTGCCATAAAAATGATCCACTTGCTTTTTTACTCTCATCATAATATCTCTAGTTATACTGCTACTTTGCCATGTATCAATCACGCGTGTACACACACATGGGAATTCGTGCATTCACAACTTCTGTCGTAGGGTGGGGGAAGCTCGTACGACTTACGTACATATCAACACTTTACACACAGGACATAAATATAATAAAAATATCAATAACCTTTATTCATCGCGCGCAGTTTAATATTTTTCTGCTACTGCTGCCTTCAAAATGCGAGACATTTCTTCGGTTCGATGTACACTACTGTTTCTGTTATAATGCCAGTGATGACGCAGTGAGATGACCGCGATTTTTAAGCTAGATTGACTACTTAATTGAAATAATAAAAATGCCAATGATAAAACGTCCGGATCTTCTTTCGACCTCGCTACTCTTCTTTCTTTCTTTCTTTCTTTCTTTCTTTCTTTCTTTCTTTCTCTCTCTCTCTCTCTCTCTCTCTCTCTCTCTCTCTCTCTCGTCTGAGAAAGCAAACGAAATAAAAATGAGTTTTATCGTTTATATTTTTAAAGTACTCTAGTTGGCAAAAAACAAAAAATACTTTAGACACACGCACGCACTCACATATATATATAACTAGAGCACATACATTGCTTTGAACATTTAAATACATAATAATACCATTTTTAGAGTATGTTGCTTTCGTTCTGGTTTTTTCTGGGACAATTGTACCTTTCCTCAGTTCATTTTTCCGCTCGCTCCCCAGACAATAATGGGTTCTGCATTTTTGCCCCGTAGGACGAGTTAGAGATTATTCGTCCATCTATTTTCTTTCCTTTTTCTTTCTTTCATATCTTTACGATACATACACTGACAGCATATTATCATAAAACCAGCTACAACAAAATCAACACGGATTACATAGGATTCGGAGGAAAACGTTATGCAAATTGTGAGGTTATTAAGTACATTTATGCTTTAACTACAACTGATGGTCCGGAACGAGGTCAAATTTTTGGAAATATGGGTTAGGAAGATAATGTTGCGCCAAACTAAAAAGAGAGGAGAGTTTGCGCTTGTATTAAAAATCAACACTCGAATTCGAGTGTCTTTAGTCTTTAACTCAATCTGGGGCATCAACCGGTCGGATATAGCCTATATTGTTACGTATCTTTCCTAATTTCACACACACACACACACACATATACATACATACATACATACATATATATATATATATAATATTTTTTTTTAAAAAGAAGAAAAAAAGTAGCTCTTTAAAATACAGTTTGGACTCATCTTCAAATCCGAACTTTTGTATTGACATAAATATGAAGACTTTTCTTCCTCGAATCACAACAGTACCCTCAACGAGGTACCGGAGAGCCGAGTTCGAATTCCAGTCGAATGCATTACATTCACTTACGTGCTAATACCCTTAGGGAAATTATGAATCCTCTTCTTCTCCTCCCAGCTATGGATAAATAGAAGGACAGACCGGGTTCTATAGCCTTGGATAGCAACTGGTTTACCGCAGAAAGAAATGACAACCTACTGCGAGAAAAAATCTGCCTCATCAGTCATACATCGAAAGATACATGATCGCCTAAGCGTGTATCACGCATGGCACATAGACTGACCCTCAACAACCAAACATCTCGGATGTTCGGTTTAGGGGAGCTGTACTGTATATCTTTATTTTTGTCTTCCTTTTACAGATTGTAATTGTTTTTGAATAAGATATTTCTCTAACCCATAATAATGTCACTAAGTTCAAAAAGGAAGAAAATTACCTTGACATTTATGCAAAAGAACATGAAATTCTTGAAAATATAGATAAAGGAATGAGTAACTTGGTTCTAATGAAAGAATATAATATTGAAAAAGGCACACTTTTTCTATATAAAAAACCAGAGAGAGAAAATTTTAGAAGCTGCTTCGTACTGCGAAAATAAAAAGATAAATGCTTTACAAAAACTTTCATAAATTACAATATTGTTTTAGTACAAAGTTTTTCATTACTATTGGTTGTCAATTATTTTTTTGTACATTTACGTATTCAATCTACCCTTAAAAAAACGAATTAACGTTAGAAACTATCTTTTGTATCCTAAACTCTAAAACTTAAATAAAAAGGTTAAGTTTGCAACAACAGCCTTTTCTTCGTCGAATCCGAACAGTATCCTCAATACCGAACATCCGAGATATTCGGTTTAGAGGAGATGTACTATGGACTTGATTGGTTGCCGTTTTCTGCGAGAATTTATATAAAGCACGTCCGAAAACTAGTAGCAAATTTGCTCTGGTTGCCGGCGGAATGCTGGTCATATTCAGTCGGGTCGCCGATCTAAGAAGTCTGTTGTTTATTTAAACCTGAAACTTCTAGTGACATGGGAGCAATAACACTAATGTCGCACCTAGAGTCGGTACTTAAAGGTGTAATTTTATTAGTAAGTACCGACAAAGTGTATACGTTTTTCCTATATGAAAAAAAAAAAAATCCGCTACGCTGTTTTTTAAAATGTACCAAAATTATCCGATTTAGATCAAATTTTCAGCACTTATTAATGAAATAATTTTATACTGAATATGTTATTTTATTAGAAGACCTTGTGGAAGTATTCTTTCTCAATTACATTAAATATGCTTCCAAAACTCTATTAGTAAATTCTACTAGTAAATATTTCTTACTTATTGTTTCAAATCTAACTGTAATAATTCATCATCCGTAGCAAATTTAATTTCAGACAATTTTTTGTTTTAATCATTTCACTCCAAGTATGGCAATAAAGCAACTATGATGCAAGGGGTGACTCAGTGTGAGAGAATTTGAGAAAAAGAAAACGTTATTCAGGAGAGAGAAGAATAAAAGAACAAAAATTAAGAAGACAGAACATAACAGTTGACATTGAAGTGACAGTTTGTTTCTTTCGTTAAGATTTCCAAAGACTAAACAACACTGTGTCCGATTACTAGTGAAAAAGACACAAGTTAACCACCACAGTAGATAAATAATACTGAAATAAGAATTAAACACCAGTTAATCGGATTTTAGAAGAGTCACCCATACTTCCAAAATATATAAACATTTTATCTGCATTTAAAGATTCTAGATTTCAAAAACTTTCTCTCACCTCTTGAATTGAATTTAAGAGTTATAGGATATAAATTCCTATATTTAACGGCCAATAAGTGAAGCACAAAACGAGTAAGAGATGTTTACAAATAAATCTTACTAAATTCAGTAGATACGAAAAACTTTTTTACAATTCTGTACAAATACGGCTCCAAATTAAATAAGTGGCTTTGGAACCTGATTGCATAGGACAAGCCACGTGATGTGCTTTCTACGGCGTCTGCACAACTGAACTCCAAATGACCTGGAAATAGGTCAGAACGCGGGATACATTCCCGCGCAAAACTCAGAGAGGATTCATGAACCGAACATCGGCTTTCAAACAGCGATAAAAACGGCTCGTCAGCAATAGTCAGCGACCAGATCTGAAACGACACAATCAGTGAAGAACAGTCGACGAAAGACAGTCAGCAAACTAGACCAGGCCTCGATCAACAGTTTAGACACACTTTACCAAGACAACAATCCGTCAGCTGTCAGACACGTTTCATTAGCGTATGTTTCGCACACACACACACACACACACACACACACACACACACACACACACACACGCACGCACGCACACACACACACATTGACTTACCATACCATTTGATTTCCTCACATGTAACAAAACACTTCGAAACTTTGCAGACTCGCGATAAATCGAATTACTCGTCTCTTGATGACCACATGAAAGAACATTTACTTTTAAATATGTAAATATATGTCTCAGGATGTATAATTGTTACTATCAAATTTAGTTTAGTTTTCTTCCTTTTCTGCGAAGATCATATTTTCGCGTTGTATTTGTGGGCACGACACTCAGATTACATTTTCCTCCTAAAATCCGGGTAGAATGATCCCACAGGGTAAAAAAAAAGTTTAAATTCAATTACAAAAAGTCAAATTTGGCAAATTTTAACTGTAACGAGCAAAACGTTAAAATTTACGAAATGTCAACATAGAAAATTTGCACCTGTAAAATATTAATAATAAAAATCGTTTATCGTAATTGTAGCCTTTGTTGTCTTCTCAATTAATGCGTTTCATGTACCTAATTATCTTCATTCCTACGTTAATTGGGATCCACAGTAGGAGAAAAAATCATTTACTGATTCGGAATATGAAAAAGAAAAAAAAGTTGTATGCAATAAAACGGAAGAAAAAAGTTGTACATCCTCTTCTCGAACCCACTTAGGTGTGCGTGCACCTCACGTTAAGAATCATTTATTTAAAATGCTATTTAAAATTTGCAACGATCTAAACTCGTTCGACTTTCACTTGAAATTTCTCTTCTACCATTTGAGCTGAACCTGTTAGTGTAAAACATGTAGCGCGAAAAGCAGATAATTATAATGTCTGCGGTTGGAGGTTGAAAACTGTCAAAATAAATGAATTCAACACATTCAGTATATATATATATATATATATATATATATATATATATATATATGTATGTATGTGTGTGTGTGTGTGTATTAACTGATTTAAAATATGGTTTCTTCGCTACACAGTAATAACCATGTTTCAAAAACTGAAGCTAAAAACTTAATTATATAATTAAATTAAAAGCATTAGTTCTGTTTCATCTTCAAGCGAATTTTGGAATAAGTTATTTTTAAATTTACTGAGTTTTAAACGCACGTATAAATTCTTAATTTCCTGTTTCCAAGGATACAGAAAAATCCAATCTTTCAAACAGGAGCGGTAGCATGTTCATTTTTATTAACTATTGTTGTATCAATTATAGGTTACGTTCGAGAAAGAGGCTAAGTTTAGGGAGGGTAGGGGTGTATTTTTCCACGAATTCTGACATCCTTTAGACGCATGTCGTCTGGGGTTTTTTATTATTAACGACAAAAAGGTTTTCGGCATTTTTTTTCGTACTTGTATACTTAAAGATTCTTTCTAAAAGGGATGTTTGGGTTAGAATACGTTATATTTAACTACAATTTTAAAATATTTTTTATCCTTAATTACTAATAGACTATATTTCTTTTTAAATCAAGTAAATGTAATAGAATTACTTAAATTATTTAAAATTATTTTTTCATGTCAAATATAAGTATGTATATTACCAGCTCCCATTTTTTAAAAATGTTATTTTTAAATATTATTTAAGGAAAATTTTTGACAATGACGGCAAAAAATAGCTATTTCATTTCTTTGATTCAGTAAATTTTTATTTTTTATAAACTTAGTAATATATAGTTTCTCATGTATGCACAAAGCACATGGGTCATTTAATGACCTAAATATTCTAGCTTTTCTTATTAATTTCCATTTTACAGTAGGTGTTTTATTGGTTTCTTTTAAATGACAGAAATTTATGCTATGTAAATTTACATTGAGCACTGTTTTGTAAAAATAAAAAAAATATCAATAAGAACACCGGATTATATATCTTACTGTTATATATATATATATATATATATATATATATATTGTAGCTAGAACACCATTTAGAATAGAAAGAGTAATGATACTTATGTGTATACAGATAAACATGGATCAAGAAAAGCAAAACATTTAAGTGATTAGCCTTAGTGAATGTATGCGTGCCACGTGGTTTGGTTGAAATTAAGTAGTAGGCTTGCCATGCGACTAATTCTCCCTGTAGAGAAAACTGGGAGTTTTGTTGCTACGGCAAGCCCATAAGTAGAGAGAATGACAAAGGGTAGAAAGAGAGTTCGCCTCCTTTCTTTTTATCTTTTTATACCGCTTTATAGAACTCCGCCTTGTAGGCGTTAAGAAAATTCCCCTGGCAGACAAGCTACAGTAATCCCACAAACAATTAATGACACATTTAAACAATTCGTTGTATTTCCCTCTACTTTTTAATTAATTTATTTAGTGCTTTTTCGTTACTTTTTTGTTATTATCGAATTGTTTTATAGTCATACTTTAATTTAACATTTTTTAAATTATCACGCGATTTGTTTAGTCATGCATGGCCCCCAAAAAACTAATGCACTTACAACCAGGAGCACATTCTTTCAAAAGGATTTAAACAGTATGACTGATGTTTTGAAAAACAAAGCTACTATAGAAAAATGCATCAGTTACATTGCAAGGATGTCGAATGTCTCACCTTGCAATATTCCTCACATTTCATAATATAAGTGAATTTATGAATCTTTCAGCGATATTTCTTTTACGTGTCGTTTTCTGTCAGAGCATGTGCGATCACGGCTCACCACTAGCTTTTAGCAACGTTGTTCTTCTTTTCTACTATTCCCCACACGCCTAGTTTCACAATCCATTTACGTAAATGGTTTACTCGATGCCTCCACTATGTCCTTTCAGTATCAAATTTTCTAAACCAAATTTCCTCGTTATGTATTCCAAAAATATCAACTGCATCTTTCTGATTCTAAGTATAAATGTCCTTTTGTTTCCATCTTCCTTAAAATTTACTCGTTGTTCATATGTACCATCCACGATATTTTCATCATCCTTCTGTAGAATCGCATTTCTTTTTGTCTCAAGTCTCCCCTTTATCTGTGAGGAAATTGTTCAACATTCAATGTCCTATGGGAGAATTAATGTTACATAACAGTTCAGCACTTTTTTCTTTGTTTCTAACGAAATTTTCATGTTTCTTAATACTTTGTTTAGCTTATAGAAAGCTATTTCCGTTATTCCAGTGCGATTTCTGTGTCTGTTAAAACAATTACCAATTCCTGTTTGACTCCATGCTGAAAAATAGTTCTAGCTGGAAGGACTATAATAATAATAATAATAATAATTTCGATTTCAAGGTCCTTGAATTTTGATAGTTTTTTTTAATATCTACAAAGATACATTACGGTCTGCAGGGACTGCTGTGTCAATAAGAAGGCATATTTTGGTTTTACGGTCACTGATCAAAGCTAATCGACAAGACATCGTCACCAGAGATCGCAAAAACAGAATATGCCTTCTTATTGACATGGTAGCCCCTGCAGACTGTAATGTGTCTTTGAAGATCTTTAAAAAAAAAAAAAAAAAAAAAAACTATTAAAATACAAAAACCTTGAAATCGAAATCTCAAAAATGTGGCACAATTCTAGTGGTAGTTGGAGCCTTCGGATTTATTGGAACATGTTCCGATAGACTTCATTCCTGGTAACCCAGTCCCCAAAGAAACACACAAAATTATACTCATAAGTACAGCTCGCACCATATGAAGGGCTTTATCTATGTAAAAGTTGTGCGACCTTGTGTTATTTATTTTTTATTAAAAAAAAATACTCAATGGAAAATGCCATGATGCCATTTCTGGTTGGGACCTGGAAAGAAATTAGTATACACCAGAAATCAAAAGAAAATAAAAAAAAAAATAATAATAATAATCATATGTTTAGTCATTTATTAAAATTTTGGAAAATGTTTCGCGAGGAAAATTTTTCAGCGCCCCCTGCTATATTTGTATCATTTGTTCCACTTATTTAGACTAAAAGAGGTTATTTTTTTCTTTCTTTTTTAATAGGAATTTCCTGTTTACCAAGTCATATTTTATTTAAAATTATGATTTGACAAGAGGAAATTACTACGACCGAAACAAGCTCTGAAAATGTCAATGTTGCACAACCAGTGGGGATGTATACGTGTTCCCAATCCAAATATTCATAGACATTTCAGTTTTATGGCGATAAACGAAATTCTATAAGAGATCAATAGGGTTCAAAATAAAACTAAAGTTTTCAGGTTTTGGATAGATTTAAATTTAAATTGATCTGATTGATGATTAATCAGGTATAATGAAATAAAATACCTTTTCTAATGTTTAAACCATGTCAAAGTAGGTAAATTTAATATATCTATAAATTCCGTAGTACGGTAATTTTGCTTATTCGGCACGACAGTTTGAATCTGGCAGTCATTGGTTTATTGTTTTGAACAAAAGTTTAGGCGGGAAATTTGTATAAATGATAATGGTAATATTAGCCATTTCCTTATAAGGAAAAATTCGGTATTGATTGACCGAGCAGCTTGTACTGCTTCCGGTTGAAATTTCTAAAATATTTCTCTAAAAACAATTTTTCAGGAAAATCCATTCAAGTCCAAGAGCTATTATCGCTCTTTCTAGTGTTGATTGGGGTTTTCTTTCCTAACATTATATTTGAAGTAGTGTAGAATGTTAACATATTTATTATGTCATTGTTTTCTCTTCGAGATATATGCCATATCCATTTTAGCTGTTGTTGGTTGTCCTCAAGTGACACGGTTTCTTTCATTTAGTAAAGTTCTTTGCCTGTGATTCAGTAGCGCAAAGCCACAAAATTCGAAGAAGTGTGATGTTCACCAAGATCTACAGACTTCACTCACTCAAACTCGCCTTTAATCATTGATCTGATGAAGTGGTTGTATACACCTGACAGTTTAGATATTTCTGAACGGGTTTGGCGTTATGCGTGAAATCCATGTAATATTCTCGATCTGATAAGGCTATTTAAGAATGTACCTCGAGCAGTTAATGTTTTCGTTTTTTAGCATGTTCCGTTGTTAGGCGAAACTTCCTCTAGGCTAATCTATTCCCTTTCCCCTATACTAAATTTGTTATAAATGATCCATACACCGAGGTATCTGAAGTGTTTAGTATTTACTAAGTCCACATCCTGAATTGTTATAATGGATCCAGGGTAGGTGCCATCACTGGTTTCATTCTTATTCCAGATCATATTAGGTTGGTGCAAAAATAATGTCGGTTTTTGACGTATTTTTTAACGTCAAAAACCGACCTTATTTTTGCACCAACCTAATACTTTCTGTTTTGGAAAGGTTTATTTTGAGTTCTATTTCTTGGAACACTTGATGTTGATTTTCTCTTCAAGATTTAATTCTTATTTAATCTATGAATACCTATGTCATCAGCATATTTCCACTCATTATTGGCTTCGGGAGGGAAAGTAACATTTTATTGTTAAAATCTGTGTGCCCTTAGTAAGAAGATTGGAGAAAAATTTATATAAAAATTAGTTACGTACGCTTTGTAGCAATGTTCTTCAACATTTTTACTCACAGCACACTTGAACCTATAGTTAAACTTCCGCGGTACAGTTAAATTATGATGATAAAAAAAAAAAAAAAAAGGAGTAAAAAAGGTTTTTACTAGTTACGATTTCTACAACTGCGTTACTCGCTTCTTGTCATTTATCAGATATCAGATATCAATTGTACATTTGGTCCCTATTTTTGCTTGTTTAAAGTTTAGTATTACTGTGTGCAAGTCGTTTGAAATATTCACCCGGCTTTTCGGACAAGTGGGAATGTCTGGATCGTAAATGTCTCTTTAATTTACTGGTAATCATAGCTTCATTTGCTAAGGTTTCGCTACAAATTACGGACGTGGGATGTGATGGATTTCCTTCACTACATATGAATCTGAATGATAAATTATCTTTATTATATTCACGAATAATTATTTTTAATTTGTTTGCTGATGTTCCTGAATGAAGCAGTATTCGACGCAGTAGCGCCGTCTTCTAATTTTTGTTTCTTAATTTAAAAAAAATCAATTTTAATTGAACGCTATGTAATAAAAAAAGAAGAAAAAAGTCCATTCAATACGAGCTCCACGCCCTCACTGCACAAATCAGTAGGTGTACAATGAGGAATTGTTGAGTCATTTCCGAAATCAACTTTGGACGATTGCGACATATATCGGTGTTCATCGGCAAGTCCTTATCAAATCGCACCATCTATGAACGTGTTGCAGGACCTCATTTCGTACACCACACTGACTTTATATATGATGTATATGCTTATTTATTATGATTATTTATTATTATTATTATTATATATTATGTATACGTTTATTTATTATGACAATGATATACTCGTATAATCAAATTAAAGGGGTTTTAATTTTGATATGTACACTTATTGTGCTTTGGACTTCTTTCAAAAATAATTTAATAAACTTTATAAGATTTTCACGTCACACCTTCGAACTTCTCGCGGCACACCAGTGTTCCGCGGCATACCACTATCCAGCGGCACACAGTGCCCTGCGGCGCAATACTGTTCCGCGGCACACCACTGTCCTGCGGCACACTACTGTCCCGCGGCACACTACTGTCCGGCGGCACACAGTGTCCTGCGGTACACCAGTGTTCCGCGGCACACCGGTTAAAAATCGCTACTCTATACAATCGAATCTATTTTTGAAAAATGAAAGTGTAATGACTTTTTTACTGGTAATAATAATAATAATAATAATATGCTATGATGCTACCCTAGGCATGGCTCTGATGCTTTCTGATCTTAACTGATTGGAGGTGTTAACAGGTATATGTTTTATCCCGGTGAGTTCAGATTTGATTTGTCCGTTGCTTGACCTCGACGAGTTGGGCATGCCCCCTCGTAGCTAATGCACGACGCTTCTCTGTTCATGAATGGGAACTGTGGAGGAACATCGTGACCGAGTATTGAGAGGGTCGTTGTTCTTTTTAATTTGAAGAATAAGGCGGTTATGCAACTTGGGGATAACACGTAAATACTTAGGAACGTCCTCAATCGGAGACCATCTCAATAGACTGGGTTACCCGACCTAAAGGTATTTCTAACTGAGTACAACCTGCAAGATTATACGTTGAATTTATCGAAAGCTGTCACGATATAGTACACTGTATATGACTGTTGTAACCTAGGGAAGATTACTGAATAGAATAATCACACGAAGATTGGTAATGCACAATAATACTTAGGACAAGAACAGCATATATAAGGTTCGCCAGCGGCGCGTAGAAGTAGTCAACTGCTACAAGTGAGTCAAGTGAATTCCACAATGAATCTCCAACTGCAGACCAACATACAGTATTACTACTGTATTTATGTGAATGGAGACATACCCATTATCGTCAGTAGGTATGCTACAACAATAACCTTATCAGACTGGGTGTTATGATGAGTATATTGGGCGTTGTATTTTTGTACCCCAGCGTCAATTTGTTAGGGTGCTGCTCTTTCACTCTATAATAATAATAATAATAATAATAATAATAATCGTATTATTTAACAGAACATTTTTAAAACAAAAAAAAAAATCTTTTAAAAAATCAATTAAAAATCAAATAATTACTGGATTTTAATAAAATGGTCGGTACCTATTCAATAAAAAACAAAAGTCACCTTTAAAAATATGCTTGCCTTCCAAATTTCGGAGAAAAAACATTGTTTTTAATGTGATCCAATCAGCCTCCGTAATTAATTTGGGTTGATTCCCGTGTAAAGTTTATCGCCATCAATACATTAAATACATTATTTTGCCAATTTTTAACGTAAGCTTTACTAGTTCGAAAAAATCCGCGCTTGTCTGAACCCAAACTTTTCCAGATTAGTGATATTCCGCTTTCTCAATGTTCCTGATAGTAAATAATCAAAAGAAAACTTCCGGTAAATGAGATTTTAGAATTTTAAATTAGCCAGAAAGACCAAGTATCTTCTAATGAGAAGTAAAGGCATTTCTTCCTGCGTTCAACTATGTACATGCAAAATCCTAGATACTGAACGTAATCCTCAACAAATATGAATTTACAGCATCAGGCGTGTTTCACGCAGAAGATCAAAGCAATAAAGACAAAATAAATTCCAAATTCAAGCTTATTAAATTTTTTACACTATTGTTTCTTAAGCTTATCTAAGTAATAATTGTCAACCAGATTAGTTGGTTAATCATTATCCCACACCAAAATGTCCACTGCTATTTGCTTAGCATGGGCACAAGTATAAGGCGTACATTGAGGAACGAATTCAATACTCAATACTGATGACCGAGAAGACTAGCTCGTTAACCATTACCCGACGCCAAGATGCCTATTGTAATTTGCTAAATATAGCTTAGCTTGGACACAAGTATGAGTCACGCAGGGAGGATCGAACTAAGTACTCCCGGGCTAGCTCGTTAACCATTACCACGCGATAGGACGTCTGTTTTTATTTGCTAAAAGTAGCTTAAGTGTGCATAAGACACACTATCAGGTACACAGTGAGGATCGAACTAACTACTCAGTACTAATGGTCAACCGGGCTAGCTCGTTGACCATTATCACGCGCCAAGACGCCTGTTGTTATTTGTTGAAAGTACCTTATATATATATATATATATATATATATATATATATAGAGAGAGAGAGAGAGAGAGATAGATAGATAGATAGATAGAAATGTATTGACTGCGAAGAGGTAGATAAAAATGAAATGACTGAACAAGATAGAAGATATGAAGAGAATGAGATAGATAGATAGATAGATAGATAGATAGATAGATAGGAAGAGATTGTTATAGGGAGATAGATATGAAGAGAATGTGATAGAAATGTATTGATTGTAAACGAAATAGATAGAAATGTATTAACTGTGAACGAAATAGATATATAAATATTAGGTTGGTGCAAAAATAATGACGTAATAATGTCGTTTTTTAGGTTAAAAAATACGTCAAAAAACGACATTATTACGTCATTATTTTTGCACCAACCTAATAGAAATGAATTGACTGTGAACCAAAGAAATAAACAGATAGATAGATAGATAGATAGATATGTATGAGTAAACTGAGATAGATAGCTAGCTAGCTAGCAGTTCGTGTTGTACAAGTTGCTGAAAAGTTCTCAATTCAATTGTGACAAAAAATTTGAATATTATTTTAGAATCGCTTCTTCGTTGGGACGAAAGCTTTCAGGTTTCGTATGAAATTAAGCGCCTCACTATGAAAATACGTTCATCTACTGCGTTACAAGTTCGATTCTCGCTGGCTGTACCATACTTGTGGCCTTGCGCTAGATTAAATCAAATTTAAACGTCAATATTGCATAAGTTCGATCCACACTAGTTGCTTCCCATTTGTGGCCTTGTGCCAAACTAAGCAGGACGACTCTCTCAATTCATTATAATCGTAGTCGGGGGCATTACATGTAGTGCCCCCGACCGTACTGCAACTACGTAGACAGAGCCCATTCTTTTGAGACTGGTTTTGTTTTCAGAGTTGTTTTTCTCTTACGAAAATAAAAGACTGATTGCCCTACCAAGGCTAACGAGCCCACTATGCCCTGTAATAGCTGGGAGAAGATGCGTTCATGCCTTTTCTAAGGGCATTAGTGTGAAATGAACAAAACAGTCGGTTAGAATTTGAACTCGGTACGCCGATTTCACTACTTGTGCCTATAACCGTTACACTACCCGCACATCAAAACGTACCCCACTTTTTTTTGTAAAACAACCTACGATCCCCGATCATGAGTCCGTAATCCATTAGGACCGTAGGGTACCACATCTATTGCGGCTGTAGCAAGTGCCGTGTCTGGTAAGGCCCGTCCTTCTTCAGACTAGTTCTGAATTTAGAGTTTTCCTTCTCTTAGACTGGTTGTCCTACCAAGGTTAAAGGGCCTAGTATACCTTGCTATTTAACCCATAGCTAGAGGAAGATGGGTTCATGCCTTTTCTAAGGGCATTAGTGTGAAGTGAACTAAGCAGAATTTAGCAAGCCGATTCTACTTTTTAAGTTTTGTAAATACCTACAAATATATCTAACGTGTTTCGTCCAAGTGTATTAATTATCAAGGTAGACTATTTCTAGTAGGATTCGATACTAAGTCGATGCTCTGCTCGTATGGTCTTAAGCTTAAACATCATTACGAATGATAGAGAGGAAGCGAAATATGCAGTCTGCATTTCTGTTTTTATATATGTGCGCACTTATCACAGTAGCAAATATGTAGTTGGTTCCAGATTCAATGTTTATCCGAGGAAACAAGTCGAGCTTGGATTGTCAGTCAGTTATGTGCCATGCAGGGGTATTAGCACGTATATGAATGTAGTGGATTCGACTGGAATTCGAACTCGGCTTAATCCAGTCAGTCAGTTAATTTGTCATGCGTGATACACGCTTTCGATACATGACTGACGAATCAGATTTTTCCCCGCGGTAGATTGCCATTTCTTTCTGTATTAAACCAGTTGCCATCCAAGGGTATAGAACCCTGACTGTCCTGCTATTTACTCATAGCTGGGAGGAGATAAAGAGGGTTCATACAAATCCCAAAGGTATTATCACGTAAGTAAATGTAATGGATCCGACTGGAATTCGAACTCGGCTCCCCGATTCCTCAATCCGAGCCGCTATCCATTACGAGCTTGGATAAGTGTTCGTAAAAAAAGTTATAATCCGGCTTCTGATTAACGTCGAAAAAAAATTTTTTAAATTTATTCATAAAATAAAAAAATAATATTTTAATGTAATAAATGATATGACTATAAGTTAAGTTCGATTTTTACCGTCAAATTTAGTTTATTAAAATAAATTTTTAAATTAAAAAAAAAAATGAAAAAATATTATTTATTTTCTCTATGACATTTTTTCTAAGCAGCACCTGAAATTATGACTTCTGTTTTCGTAACCTAACTTTGTATACTCTATGATTTCTTTCCTATAAGGCTACCCGACCTTTTTCCAAGTAACTTTCAACTAACGTTCGCTAGGTGGCGTTGTATAAAGCAGTATGTAAAGAAAACGGTTCAAAGTCTCTCTTTTCTCGCTCTTCACGTCCCTGGCCCAGTCGGCCCGAGAAGTTAAATTAATACTATGCACTTGATTCCCAGGAGGCCGTTCCATGAGCTTTAAATCTCCTTCGATATGAGGACAAGAGTAATTACATGGCATTTGAAGCATCCCCCAAAGGGAAAATACCGAGAAGGCTTGAGCAGTTTAGTCTCCAGTCTATGTATCCCTAGTCTACCATCTCGCTTCATATACCACCTTGTATCCTATTCCGATCAGGTTGATGCGCAGATAAATACACTTCTTTCGTTCTTCCGTCACAAATGTTGTAGGGTCAAGACGTGTCTTGTTTCGCATCCGCGGGATTTCTTAGTCCCCAGCGAATCACGTGTTATATAAACACTAAATAATATTTCTTCAACAATTAATAATTCTATAATAAACTGGTCATCTAACAAGAGGGTAAACATTTTACAACAAATGCCATTTTATTTACATTATTTACCTTGTTCGGACTGCTCGCTTCATCTTTATTGCCATATTCACGACATTTCGTTCGTTATACGCTCCGGCCTTCTTCAGGTGATATTAGTTTGAATTTCAAACTGAACCCTTTATTTGGTCCACTGAGACTCATTTAGTCCACTTTTATCTACTGGACTATGTGTCCTCAAGGACAGATAAAAAGGTTGGTTGAGTGACCCGAAAGCGACTTGGCCCAAAAGTTGTGAGTTCAACACCTGGTCACAGCAGAGGAAACTAAAATTTGGAGAGCTGAGTTACCAAGTGTGATTAACTAAAACTGAGGTATCCAAAGGCATTGCAATTAGAACAATCTACCCACGTGGACTAAATAAAAGGATTCGGTTCGAAATTCCAACAAATATAACTTGTAGAAGGCCAAAGAGTACAATGGCCAAAACGCTGTGAAAATGACAATAAGTATGCAGACAACAGTTCAAACAATGTAAATAGTGCAAATAGCTACAATTCCTAATCTGAGAAATATAGACAAATGCTTTCTATTTCTAAAAACTTTAAGTTCCATTGTTTCCTCTGGGAAAGTAAATCGGTGATTTACTGATTCTGGAAATACAGTGTAACCCGGATATAAGAGAAACCCAGATATAAGAGACTTCTTCTCTCGTCCCGACAACTCTCTTATATCCGGGTTTCACTGTACACAAAAATATACAGAATATAAAATAAATCAAAGTTTATCAGAATAACAATAATAGAAGACATGTTTATCAGAGTAACAATAACAGGAGTAGACATTTTTATCAGAGTAACAATAATAATAGGAGTAGACATTTTTATCAGAGTAACAATAATAATAGGAGTAGACATGTTTATCCGAGTAAGAATAATAATAGGAGTAGACATGTTTATCCGAGTAAGAATAATAATAGGAGTAGACATGTTCATCCGAATAACAATAATAATAGGAGTAGACATGTTTATCAGAGTAAGAATAATAAGTAGACAGTTTCGCCTATCGTCCAGTTCACACAACTCGGTCTTTTGAACAGTAGTAGTTTATTTATGTTTCCTGTTTAGGATTGGGTTCCCTGTTCCTTCTAAAGTCTTCTCATTCTCTTTCACCCCCAGTAGCCCCCCCCGACGTGGCATTATCGCTTTGCTTTGAGTGAAATGCTTAAAAAAAGATCTTGGATAAGTGTTCGAACACATGTTATAATTTGCGTTATGATTAATGGAGGCGACTTTTTAAAAAAATATTCATAATAAAAAAAAACATTTGAACCTATTTTTTAATATGTGAATGAAATAACAAAGACTTGTTCAATATGAACTGCTGCCGTTAACCAACCTCAAACTTCTAAGTGTTTACAAATGACAATATTTACTATAGTTAATTTTCTATTCGATGACTGTAATCTGCAGTGTTTGTGTCCATTAACCTTTCCATTTAATTAATTTACGATTTACCAAGAGTTCTTGGTTGCGTGACCGAGGGTAATATAAAAGATGTTATGCTATAGATCTGATAAAGAAATAAACAGTTTATGTTGATGGTGAAATTGAATGAAATAGATTGCTTGACTTACTGGAGAGTTGTCTCGCTTTGACTGATATAGTTACGATTTCCTTTATGTTGTTAAGATATTGAGTGAGTGAATCTTTCTGAATTTCGCCTTCCTATTTGAATTCGTCACTAGATGGTGTTGATGTTGAAAAGAAATTGAATTCCACAAGCCGGGTTCATGTTAATAAAAATTAACTTTTAGAGAGAAAGTTGGGTTTCATAGATTCGTGTGACGAGTTGATTATTTTAAGGACTCGCTAAGTCGCGTCGAAGTTTCATATTTATGAGTTTTCTTGATCACGTGGGAGGCTCAAAAGAATGTTTACCAATTTTTGGCGCGTTGAACTCTGAACAGGTCAACTCGATGTCAACCATGCGGACGTAAGCAGAAACATGACATTATTATTTATGAACCAATCAGAAAGCATTGTTTCGTACTGAACTCTGGGGCCGATTTTAATGGGTTCAGCACAAACTGAGAATACTTATCTGTGATCCTCTTTTAACAGGTTTAAAACAGAGGGTATAGAAATCTAATTATACACGTGTCTGTCTTTCTTTTCATCCCTGCCTTTTTCCTTATGTGTCCCTCTTTCTTTCCCTCTTTTCTTAATGTGCCCCTCCCCTCCTTTTTTCTTATGATATATCTTCTTTTAACCTTTCCTTATGTGTCACTCTTTCTTTCCCTCTTTCCTTATTATGTGACCCCCTTTCTTTCCCTTTTTTCTTACTGTGTGTCCGTCTTTCCTTATGTATCCTTCTTTTCTTATTGTCCCTCTTTCTTTCCCTCTTTTCTTATTATGTGTCTCTTTTCCTTTCCCTTTTTTCTTATTAGATGTCCCTCTTTCCTTATGTGTCCCTCTTTCTGTCCCTCTTTTCTTAATATGTATCTTTTTTCCTTTCCCTTTTTTCTTATTAGATGTCCCTCTTTGCGTATGTGTCCCTCTTTCTGTGCCTCTTTTCTTAATATGTGCACCTCTCATATGAGAGAGAGCGAGCGAGATAGATAATGAAAATTTACCTTCGTTAGTCAGGTGTGTTCCTCTTTCTTTTCATCTTTTCTTCTTTCCTTATGCGTCCCTCTTTCTTTCCCTCTCATGTGTCTTAGAAATTTCAACTTTCTCTTTCTGATTCTAAGTATCCCTTTTGTTCCCATTTTCCTTAAAACTTACTCGTTGCTCACATGCTGTGTCCATGGTATTCTTAACATCTTTATGGAGAACCATATCTCTGTTACCACAGCTGCGGAAAAAAAATAACCAGCATTCACTGCCGTACAAGAGAAGTGATATTACATGGCAATTCAGCACTCTTTTGTTTGTTTCTAACGAAATTTTCCTGCTTCTTAATACTTCATTTAGCCTTTGAAAGGCATTTTTCGCTATTTCAAACTGCCTTCGAAGATAGTCACTAAAGGTTTATCGCGGGCAACTAATATGCCGCAGATTATTAATAAGGTCGTCATTTGCACCATTTTCCTTAATCAGGGAGTTCGAATCCCTTTGGTTGTCAAAATATTATTTCCATTGTTTGCTTCTCATTGAGCCAGAATTTGATTTTAGAACCCCCATAAAAAAAAACAAAGTTCGAGCGTTAGTTTTCTAAGGCCTGTTCACTTATAGAATGACACCCGGCAATCATTTCATCCGTATTTGTCTTTGTGCCATAAGTTACCAACTCGTCCCGCTTCAATGGATACCTCGGTAAAAGTGGAGTAACAGCGAGCGAGCTGAACAGATAAAGGTGCTCCGTGCCATGTCATGAGATATCTCGTCTCTTCATATTTTTACCGAGTCTGAGATTGAACTCACAATTACTATACCACCAAATTCACGAATCAACATTTTAATCAACCAGACGAGTCAATCTGTAGTAATTGTTAGTTTTATCCCTGAGAATATCAACCCTCCTATATGGCAGTGAAGGATAGTCAATTTCCTCACAGATAAAGAGAATACTTGGGGCAATAGTGATATGATTCTACAGAAAAATGCTGAAAATACTATGGAGAGATTATGTGAGCAACGAATAATTTTAAGAAGATAAAAACAAAAAGAACACATACTTAGAACCAGAAAGAGATGGTTGAAATATCTAGAACGCATAATGAGGAAATAAGGTTAGGAAAGTATGACACTCACAGGACATTGAATGTAAGAGGGATAGGGGAACAGTGAGTCACCTACCTAACGAGCTTGTATAAATGGATGACAGAACAGAGAATGGGAGCGATAGAAGAAATACAAACGCTGCTAAGAACTACAAAGGTTAGGAAGTTGTGGAGAGCCATGATCTCCCACGTACTAAAGGGACACTGTACCTAGCAGCAGAAGAAGATTCTGGAGTCGGGGAGTACATACATAAACTCATTGGAAACAGAGCGAACAATAACCGAGGAGTACTCCCTAGAAGAATCTAGATAAAAAAAAAGTCACAGGGAAAAAAGTCACGGACAAAAAAGAAACGGGACGATGTTAGTACTGTTTCTGCGTCTTTATTTAATAAACTTTTTCTTTTTAACCCTAACCCTAACTGTGAAGAGAGTGTAAATAGCGGAAATCTCGGACCTCAGTGCTGCTGTGGATCAAAACTACTTGGATTTAATGAAAAATCATTTTTACGCCTCCTGCCATGGAAATTATTGACAGCAATAAGCCTGATTCAAAAATCTGCTACAGTGGGTTTATCGCAAACTCAAGTTGTGATTTTTTTTTCCTAGACAAAATTGTGACTTTTTTCCATGGCATTTTTTCCTGTGACTTTATTACCCGCCACACCCTGGACATGGGCATCAGAACAAGAACAATCTCTACACCCATAGATTAAATAGTGGGTTCAGTTCTAAATTTTCTGAAGGTCATTCGACACCTGAAGAATCACTGAGGGTACCACCGCCGAAACGTTGTGATAAGAACAAAGATGAGGACATTTAGTGACTCTGAATGTAAATAATGATAAACTTCTCGTGCTTGAAACTTAGACAAAAATTTCTATGGTTAAATATTTAGTTTCTAAATTATATCAACGAACTGGCATCTGTGGGCAACATTCTCATAAAGGCATTATTATTTCTTCTTACAGCATGAATAAATAAAATAAAACAATGAAATGTTCACGTGTCCAAAATTCTTTCTAGAAAATTCTAAGATGATTTAAAACATTCTTAAATAATATTCCCAACTTGAGAGAAATGTTACGTTGCAAGTCGGGGTTTAGGATTTGTTACATGATGACGTCATCAACCTGTCTGCCAAAGAGGAGCCACACACAAGATTACGTGAAATTCTGGGGACGACATTTCAGGAGAAAATTAAATTTCTGCTTAGACGTTCAGTTGAATGGCATAAAGAACTTAGAAAGAATTCTAAATATGTACACGTCTTTACCAATAAATTAACGGTAGAAATGTTTTCTTTTTTAAAAGTAGTAAAGTTATTTCTAAATACAATTTAATTATTATGTTTTAATTTTATATATATATATTTTTTGTTTTATTTTTTTAAACTCAATTAAACTGTCTTAAAAAAAGAATTCATCAGTGTAAAAGATAAGGAATGTGATATTACTTAGAAATGATTTGGAAGAAATCAGCTCTGAAAAAAGTAATTAAATTGGGCATTGTCGGTTTTAGCGTTTCAAACGATTTTTACTGATTTATCTCCCTTACATCGGTAAACTTCTTGAACGAGACTCATACTATGAAAATAAAACTTCATTTTGATGTTAAAGTCATGTATTCAAAATAGAACGAAAAATAATGTTGAGGAGCCTGTATAACTTACTTGATATATCAAAATTTGAAAAATCGGTTATATTAAGAAAAAAAAATCGTACCTACCAGGACATCAACAAATTTTTTTTATATAAAAATAAAACGAAAAATATTGTAAGGGAGGTAAATCAGTATGTATGCTATGACCAAAAAAGTTTGAAACGCTAAAACCAACTGTACCTAATGAATCAACCATAATTGATTGACAAGTTCGTACTTTGGCATGGAGCACTCGTTGCAGCTGACTTTTGTTGGTGAGCTGGTCACATAAGAGTAAGTCTTAAGTGGTAGTGAGTTCGTTCCTTATAAACACTCAATAAACATCCCCTTGGCCCTTGTAGCTTTGCTCAAACAACAAATTTCGTTATACTATTATTACTACATGCAGTAGAACAGTTCCGTTCAACAACAACAAAAGTGAAATGAAATTATCTAATGATCCGTAATAATTTAATAATGACTATTTTCTTGTTTTATATTTTATTTAATTTAGGAGCAATAATTTTTTAGGGCTTAATTTTATTACATATTTTGATCGCAAATTTATGCTTACACAGATCTTTTTTTTTTAAATATTGACATTTTTTTTCTTTTTACAAGTGTAAGTGACTTAAGTGTTTTCTGTTTTTTTGTTGTTTTAATTGTTTAAGGCATTCACCGTTTAAAAAGTAAACTACACATAACAAGTTACACAAAATTTCTTATTTAAGAATTATTATTTTTATTATTATTATTATTGTCATTATTATTCCGATAATGGTTTAAAGGGCAACATGTTTTTTTTTTTTTTTTTTTTTTTTTGGTTGGCATCAAAATCAAATCAGTTACAAATTCATTTATTAAGTAAACATTTAAAGTGATAAACTTTGTTGCTTAAGAGCGTTTAAAAATAATTATACTTTTTTTAAAAATATAAGAATTTTTTTTTTTTTTAATTACAACTACTATTGCTACTAATACGGCTACTGCTGCTGGAAAATCGGTGCTACTGTTAGTCGTAGTACTACTACTCCACTCGCCGGCCACTGGAGATGGTAGAGTTGAGTCATGATATGGAGGAAGCCTAGGTGAGCAATGGAGCACCATGTTATTATTGCTTGTAATTTTACCTTTTTTTCCTAAATCATCGTCTTTAATATTCCCTCTCTGATCAACCTAATTCATTACGACCGTGTCAAAATGTAATGAATGAAAATACAGATAGATCAGTCGTCTGTTTATATGAATGACGATGGATGTGTTATAGTAGTTTTTTTTTTTTTTTTTTGGTGTGTGTGTGGGGGGGTAATTACGGATCGTTTTTCTTACTCTTTCTCCTCTTTATTTGTTAGTGTATGCGTGCGTACGTGTGTGTGTGTGAGAGAGAGAGAGAGAGAGAGAGATGTGATACGGTATAAAAGCACTATATAACACACCATAAACTATATTGTTTAACGTTTCGGCATTCCCACACACGTACACGCAAATTTTTCATCTTCATCATCTTGTTGAAAGCAAGCACCTACTGCATTCTTATTTTTATATTTTTATCCACAGATTTTGTTTTCTCCCTATCAACCTGTTCGTTGATTACCATATACACATTTTTCTGCGTATTTTTATACCCATACCCAGCTCCACCCCCGCAAAAAAAAAAAAAAAAAAATGTACATCCATAAAAAAGAAAAGAAAAATTGAATGATTCCAATGTAAATTTCAGTACAATTGCTTGCGCCTTGTATTATTAACGTATTTATCTCGCAAACCATGTGCGTGTTTTATACTTTTTTTTTTTTAATGTGGGTCTTCTCATCGCATTTTCAACGTATTTTTCTGTGTTGTGTACGTTTCTTACAAGTTGAGTCAAGTAATATGAAGAAAGAAGAAACTACTAAAAACCAAAAAAAAAAAAAAAAAGCACGCACCGTCGTTCGGATCTCATTCTAACCCTCACTCAGTAATCCATTCACTGGCTGACAACATTATGTTTACACGACATGTATGTATCATGTTTGAGGCGTGAAGATGTCTTTAAAAATGATCAACAATTCAACTAAACAATTTGACTTTCTTTTTTACACCACAACCGATGTTTTCATTCGAATTATTTAAAAAACTAAGAACCTCTTTTTTACCAATTACATTTTCTTATATGAAACAACTATTTCGATTCAGAAACTGACTTTTTTAACCAATTATAGATTTTTTTCAGTCTTCGTAATAATTGTATTTAAATGTTTAAAAAAACAATATGTATATACAATGTACATTCATACGTCGGCGAACACGAAAAAATATAGTTTTGAAAAACACATTTTAATTTTATATTCACTAAAATAAACTTACCTTTTTAAATTATTTTAATAAATTTCCGTTCCTTAATTACAGTGCCATCTTATTTCCTAAGATTTAAATGAAAATGCTTTTAATTAATCTTTTTTAATTTATTTGACGTCATACGAACGATTTTTGCTAAAAATCGTAAGTACTTATACTTCGTGTATATGTCAATTCATTCTAGCGTACGCATTTCTCGTCTAAGAAGTAAGTCAAAGTGTGACACTGTGTGGGAGTTAAAATTCAAACGTGTTGTGTTCTTCGAAATAATAGATAGAGATAGAATTTGTGTGTGTCGTTTTTCTTTCTTTCTTTTTAAACACATGTAGTCTTCGTAAATATTTATTCACCCCTTCTTTGTTACCTAAGGCAGGTTTTCCCCTCAGATGGAGTATTCTTACTCCTGAAAGAAAGTAAGTAATGACAATCAGTCCTTGTTTCAGTTTACACACCAGAGCAAGAATGAAGTTGAAAATGTGATTTGAGTTTGACTGACCACGTGACTGAATCTTATTGTAAATGATGGTTTATATATTCTGTTTTCACTTGTTATTTTATTTATCGTACGTAATGTAATTTATTTATTTCCGTAAGTGTGTATCTCTATCAGTGATTATCTGTTTGTGGATTTGTGTATGCTTCTTCTGCGTGTTTGTCTTTTGATCACAGAGACTAGCATAGGAAGGAAACGATTTTTCTTTGATGCTATGATTTTTTTAAAAATGTAAATAAATAGAAAAAAGAAAGACAGTCATCATGTGTGTTACTGTTAGTGTTCTGTATTGACAGTTTAACTGCATTACTCTGGATAACACCATACACATCAGGTTTTAAACCGACTGCTTGTAGCAACAAGACTAAAAGAGTAATAATTAAAATGCAAGGTTATCCTGCGAAGCCCAGGCTGTGAAATAATTTACCAAATTTAATTATCATATTGTTTTTTTTTGTTCTTTCTTTATCATTTTTATCACAAATGAATAAAAAATTAAAATAAAGAATTTAAAATTAAGATGAAAACGAACTGTTTTGAACAGACAGTGAAGTTCTTTTCCCTTAAAAGATTTTTCCCCATACAGTAGAGAACGGCGACAATTTTTAAAAAAAATTCAATACAGGTCAACGTTCACATCCATATTCGTGTATAAAAAAAATTAAAGTGTATATTTTCCTATAAAAGTCTAATAACCTCACGAGTTCATTTCCATTTTAAAAACTAACTATATTTTTTTAATTTTAATAGGCTATTTTCTTTCAAATGTCACTTCCCTTCACAACATAAGCAGTCATTGCTCTCCACAGCTTCCTTTAGTTTAATATTTGCAAATTGCCATGACTTTTTGGGAAAGAAATGTGACTTTCCATTGACTTCTTGACAGTTTTGAATTTACAGTTTTCCTTCTAGATTAGTTACTAACCAAGCCTAAAGAAACCATTCTGCCTTTTTAATCCTTAGCTGGGAGGAGAGTGAGAAGAATACAACAACATTGGCTGGAATTTGAACTTGACCTGCTAGTCTCATTTTCTGTGCTAATAGCCATTGTGCCACCACATACTCAGATAAGTTATATAAGTATACAAATGAAAGAAAAGATGTAAAATAATAGTTTTATATTATAATTATAATAACAAAAAATAGCAATAATAATATCTATGATAGAATTAATCCATGCCTACATACCTCCAAATCCCCCACCCCTTGATACACACAATTTTTTTTTCTCAGCTATAAAATTTACCTCAACATTAATAAAATACATCTAACCAACAATCAACCCATGTACTGACACCACTCCTGCAACACCAAATCTGTGATATGCAGAGGTTTGGTGATACCTGGGGAGAACTCCTTGATTGTATGCCCTTAAGATTCAAAAAGGAGTGCCTATAGGGCCTAGTACTGAGAAATATGAAAAAGAAAGACATTTTAAATATGCGAAAATAGATGAAACATGAAATAAGCACTTTATTCAAATTAAATATAAACTAAATTTTTATTTCCCTCTTTGATTAGATGCCTTCCTGATATGGATGCCTGGGGACGGTCACAACCCTCTGCCCCCTCTTCTGTATGCTACTGAACCAAATAGAAATTTTATAGACACAGATGCCCCCCCCCCATTTTTCTCCCACTAATATCTTCAGGAATTAAAAATATTGACACTACCAGACAGACACAAAAATGCCCACTAGAATCCAGTTGCACACACAAACTAACAGCACAAGACAAGAATACCTGACCAATGAAAACACATTAGATCTACCTGACCAATGAAAACACATTAGATCTACCTGACCAATGAAAACACATTAGATCTACCTGACCAATGAAAACACATTAGATCCACAACCCCATTCCAAAAATTTCTGATGAAGTTTAAATAAAAGCAAAACGTTAAATTGATAAACGTTTCCTATTTGTTCTTTATTTTATCAATTTGTTAGATTTAATCCATATATTCATCATAAAAAATTATGTTTCTGATACATTAAAATACCAGTTTTCTTCAATTTATTTTTTGAAAATGAAACGCTGACTTCAGCTTCCTACTCAAAGAATAGGATACCAGTATTTAACTGCACACACACACTTAAGTTGAGTGTGACACATGGTCAAGTTTATGTTGACTGATTGATCAAATCATTTTTTATAGTTTATCAACCCTTTGCAAGTTATTTAAAGCCAGAAACTATTTTAAGAATTTTTTTTTTGAGATAATAATAGTTTAGTGATACAAGTCTTACTAATTAACCCACATCTTGGGGAAGAGGAGCTGGATTCATACCTTTCCCAAGGGTGTTTGCATCTAAGTGAATATTACAACCCCAACTAGAATTGGAACTCGGCTCTTTGATTAACAATTCTGAGCCATTATCTATTGCAACAACTACAAATCCATGCTTACAGCACCTGGCATTCCTAAGTGTTCACCCATCTAGGTAATGATTAGGTTCGACATTGTTTAATCAGTAATCATACAGGAACCAGTGTTTCAACACAATGTGGCTGTAAAACAAGGTCAAGTTTAAATTGGATTAGTAATGTTACATGAAGTGGGTACAAAAATGACTAAAACTCCCTCTGCATTTCCCTTTTTGGGATGCTTTAGGCATTAGGTAATGATCTTGATCCTCTCCCAAAGGAAATGTAAGGCCTAGAAAAACGGCCCCTTGAGGTTTGAAGTAACATTAAAATTTAACCCTCTCAGTAACAGGCAAAACCTGCACCTGGTGAGTAGAAGATATTTCTTTCTTCTTGATAATAAGTTTAGCTTAGCATGGCACAACACTACAGATTTTGAGGTACCTCATGAGAATCTAAGTCACACTAGCTTGTTTTTTCTTAGAATTTCTAGAAAATAGTTCTTTCTAAAGAATCAACACATTTCTAATATACTGATGATGCTTTATTAATACTCTGCCATAGAACAATATTACTTGATTTTGTGAATAAACTAATCAACATTGAATGTGCAATAGAATTTGCTTATGAAACAAACAAGCAATATATTGCCTTTTCTTGAGATATATAGACAAAGCGGAAGCGATCATCTAGATTTCGAAGAATTGCATAAAAATTATTAAAGGCTGTGTGCATTTTTCAAAACTAATTTGGTATCTCATTTCTGGCCAGAGAGACATGACCTTCTAAAGGGTTTTCTCATATATTCCATGTTAATGAAATTAACCCCATTGCTGCATAAAATTTCCTTAAAATTATATCTCTTTTTGCCTAATCTATTTTGATGGTCAATAGTAATCTTAGGGCTGTTGGATTTTAAATTTCTCTAAAAAATTGGACCCCCATATACTAATTGGTTAAATAGTTTCATCATTGTAGCTTAGTAGGAATTATTAGGTTGGTGCAAAAATAATGACGTAATAACGTCAAAAAACGACATTATTACGTCATTATTTTTGCACCAACCTAATAATTAAACTACAGAAGGTGTGAAACTTACTAATTATTAAATCCAGATAGTGGTCCGAAGTCTTTGGCCCATAGTTTATTTGAACTTTTAAAAATGCTTTATAATTAATGATAAAAAACCTGAAAGTACCTACATGGCAAATATACAAGCAAACAGCACCAATAATTGGCAATCTAAGGAGTTCCATCTGCTGAGCTTGTGTGAATGGATGGCACAACAAAGGGCCTTAGCAAAGGGAGAAAAACTGCTAAGTACTGGATGAGATAGAAAGTTGTGAAGAGCTATGATCACCCATGTCCTTTCAGGACATGGCCTATAGAAGAAGTATATATACTTTTAAAAAGGCATGAACCTACTCTTGCTAATAAAACAAATGTATGGATGTAGTAACATAAACTAAGAAACATAACTCGTCTGAACATTTGCCATGGAAATAAGAAATGTTCTGGCAAGCTTTATTACTTAGTTTTCACTAGTTCAGACCTTTACATCTAGGGCCCACCAAGCCACATCCATACGGTTGAATCTGCCTTATTTTCTTCATATTCTATTGATAAGAATGAAGTTCCAATCAGACAGCTTCTTCCCCCAAAATGCTACCCTATGGAAAAAAAAAAATACCCGAGAAAATGCTTCCCCAATTACTGATATTTTAACCTGTTCAACCCATTTCCTGAAGGGATATGGTATATAAAAATATATATTTTATATCCTTTTAAACCAATAAAGATCATATTGAATGAAGAATGATCATATTTGAAAAGGGATATTGATCATTTTAGCAAAGATGGATGAATATTTCTAGCTTATAATTTATGATCTGTAGATAGACATTTACAGTTATTCCTATCTGATCCCTCAGTAATTAAATTTGATTTTATTAAGGTTAGATATACTTTTTATTTTTTTTCTGGTATCCATTCACTTGACATCATAATGATGTGGAAGTCTCTGAATTTACCATAAAGTGCAATATCTTTGCAAACTGAAATTACAAACTCATTATAATGTTCAATTATCATTGTCATATCATCATAATAATTTTCATCACTACCCTACTAATTATCTTCACGAATTGAAATTACAGATTCATTATCTTATATAAAATCTTTTCATAACGAAAATACAATTTTTTTTAGTAAAGAATTCCTTATAACTCCTGATTAAATCCATTTGTTTAATTCTGCTCATAAAAAGCCTTGTTGATACCAGATGGACTTGTCTCCTTTAATGTTGTCACAAGTTCTGACAATATTGAAAACATTCTTATATAATAAGATTAGCCAATACCAATATAGAATTTAACAAATCTGGACTACAAAAATTATTTGATTTATAAATTACACATAAGTGCATTGGACTATATCTAGTACACAAACAAAATGTACCAAGTGACAAAGTCTAACCTGAGTCTTTTAATATATTACTCTGCTCATGATAGTGTAGCTGCAAACTAAATCTACCAATTCATTCTAATTAGCTTAGCTTGGTGAATGCAAGCTAAATTATGTCCTTTCATTTATTGGTGACAGATGTCAAAAGATGACAAGAGAATAAAAAAAAAAATACTTCACCTATTTGAACACTCCTTTCTTGCACAGCCCAAGATTATTTGTGAGTAAGGTCGACTTTAAGTTAGTGTTCTCTTGTCTTCCAGAAAGGCTGCAATAATTCAAAACCTGAAATATTAAAATTACCTTAAATATACGAATATATACCAAACCAGTTAGACGATCCGAGTAATGAAAATGTGTTAGCTTGTAATATTTCTTTTTAATTAAAATTTAAAATTTACAAATTTTTTTTTAATCAATTCACACCAAGCAGGGCAACAATGCCACTAAGATGCTAGCTCTTTAGTAAAAGAGAATGAGAAAACATGAGGGAGGTGGTTCCCAGACTTTTTCTCTCTAGGCTGCATTTTTGGAATGAAAATTTGCTTGCACCTCACCAAATTCTATGTGATAAAAAGTTCATTTAAAAATAAAAACAGAGAGAGGGTTAAAGGAAGATAACCACATATTCAAAGTCAGAACATTATCATTGATAACTCTCTCCCCCAATTTACAAACCCTAGTTACTATATGCTTGATACAATGCAAAAATATCACAATGATAAAATCAGTCAATAGTTATTTATAACTATTTATACTGGGAGTCATGCATGCAATTACAACTAATCCATAATGATATTTTAAAATTTAAAATTGTATTAATTTTTGGCATAAGAATTGTTTGAAACTGTTTCTAAAACTTTGATTGTCTTTCAATCATTCTGCCTCAACTGCTATCCTTCACCAATGTACATATGAGATGTGCTGCAGTATTTGAGAACCACTACTTTAGAGGGAATAAGAAACCCAATCCTAAACAGAAAATATGACATAAATCTCAACTCACTTACAAAAGAGCTGGGATGAGTGTGAAGCAGATGATAGTCAAACCTATCTGCTATTATTTCTTTTATGATAATATTCAAGAATATATGGACTAGGTATTGAATACATTTTGTCTTGTTTTGAAGGTTAAAATGTGTAACATAGGTTTTTTTTTTACATTTTGTCATTAAATTCTTTCTCTCTTTTATATATATATATATTAGGTTGATGCAAAAATGATGACGTTTTTGACGTTAAAAAATACATCAAAAAACGTCATTATTTTTGCACCAACCTAATATATATATATATATAGAGAGAGAGAGAGAGATAATTAATACAAGTAAAAGGTTTGTCACTTAGCTGATTAATGTTACCTTCAGCATCCCAACTCCATAGTTTCGTAGACAAGACCCTCCACGAATTATTCCATCCACTCCTCAGGGGTTACAGCAATATATATATATATATATATATATATATATATATATATATAAACATGCACACACAGACAAGTCTCATTAAAACACTTATGCAATCACAAGAAAAAAATTTAAAAAAAAAAATCACAGTATTTTTCAGTCATCTTTAATGAAACTTGTACAAAAAAGGGATGGCTGCCCAAATACACAATTATATACATACATAGATAGTAATGAACAGTGTAGATAGATAAAAATACTGAAAGAAATGATCAAACAAAGCCATATGATAACACTGTTTATTGGTGACCTCACCCTTACACACACTCACACTCACACACACACGTGTGTGTGCTGCTATACCAAAAGTAATGGGGTAACAGTATTTAAAGATAATGGTAGCTGGTGCCACTGTATCTTGGCATCATGAAAATGCCCAGACCTATATCAGTTGTTCTCTGATATCTACTAAATCAGTATGAAGACTGTCTTGGTTGTTCATGGCAAAGTGATGGGAATTATCAGTTTGAATAAAGCAGAGGGATGGGATATTCCATTTCCAAAATTGTGTGGACATTTGAAATCCTTTAATCTATGGTGGCAATTTGTATCCACAAAACAAGCTGGCAGAGTAAGAGACTCATGATTGGGTACCTTTGGTGTTTTGCAAGGGAATTGTTTTTTTTCCCCTAGTTTGATCCCTTGGGCCTGAACAGTGCTTACAACCAGATGGCTTGTGTTCTCCTGATAAATTGGTCATTGGGGAGAAACTGACTGACTAGCATAATTTGTATGTCTTAGATACATGGCATGACTATATGAACTGAACAGCAAATCTAGGCAGTCATGGTGATTTTCAACCATACTTGATTGTGTGACAAGACTTTGTTGGAGTGATGAAGCTTTTGTTGATATGGACAATTGCAACAACAACAACACACATGTACACCAGAAACACCTAATGAAAGGTATTGCCATTTGCTGCAGATAGTGCAGTGACTAATCACTGTATGTGATAAAAAAGAAGGCACAATTTCAAGTAGTGTTCTCCCAAATGTGGTGCCAATGAAAAAGCTGTTTAGAACCTGGAACCTTAAACCTGATGTTCTTCTTACTTGCTTGTTGCCAAACAGCATAAATGAAATCATTCATCCAGAAGTAAATAATATAAATAAAGATAACTCTTCATTACATATTCAGACTGTAATTTAATATGTATCTCTTTTTAAGGAGTTTCTGAAATTGTTGTCATATCTTTCTGCTAAGGTTTGCCAATGGCTGTGTAAACATCATCTTTTCAGATCTTGTATAGAAAAAGTTAAAAATTTTCCTTTTCTTTTTTTTTTTTTGTTCATGTTGCAACATTGCAGTTTGAATCTGATTCCACAATATATGTAGATAGGTTCACTTGTCATCCAGTTCACACTCCTCCCTAGTCTTTTCAATGGAAGTAGATGTTTATCCCTTGTTTCCTGTTTAGTATTGGGTTTCCAGTTCCTTCTAAAGTCTATTTCCGCACTATGCATCTAATGTCTCTGACTGAACTCTAAAATGTTATTCACTAATTTAAATCTCAGCCTCTTCAAGTCTAATGTTAGCAGTTATCTTTCCTGCATAGCCCAAAGAACTGCCCTTCTTGCCCTAATGCAACAACATGCAGTAATCCTTTACATTGGGCCTTGTACTGGGTTAACATTAGTAAATATAGTATGCTTTTAGCAGATGTGGATCCCTACATGGAGGCATGGTGGAGTAATGGATAGCGGCTTGGATTGAGGAATTGGAGAGCTGAGTTCAAATTTCAGTGAATCCATGACATTCACTTATGTGCTAATACCCTTGGGAAAGGAATCCTATTCTTCTCCCTGAGTAAATAGCAGGACAGACCGGGTTCTATAACCTTGGATGGCAACTGGTCTACCACAGATAGAAATGGCAATCTACTGTGGGAAAAAATTCTGCCTCGTCAGTCATGTACTGAAAGATACATGATTGCCTAAGCATGTATCATGCAAGGCACCTAACTGATTGACTTACCTACATTGTAAGGATCTATGGCTGGTCTTGACGTAATTTCAGGATATACATAGAAGCATTACGTATAGAGAAAGACCAATTATAATAATTGTTAATAAAATTTATAATGAGTATAACTATACAAATATCAAAGTATGCATGCATTTTCTCTCTTAAATCTGCAGGGAGAATTGGTTTCATGCCTTTCTGAAAGCCTTACCATAAAGTGAACATGAATAGCTTGAACCTGTTCCCTAATTCCACACTGCACCTACTGTAAAATATAACGGGGAATATTGCTGCCACATATGGGTTGGAGCTGCTCAATCCTCACATTCTAGACTTGGTAGTGTTCAAAATCATTTACGTGGTCTGGGGGTGGGTATTTATTCTCTAGGCTGCAGCCTCTTTCCCCACAGATGCAACAGTGCATGCTTATCACTACTCTATCACTATTTCCATGGCAAATGTTCAGATGAACGCTTCATTCTTTAGTTTTACCAATTCAGACCTTTACAACTAGGACACACCACAGAGTTGAATCACCTTCAATTTCCTCCATGTTCCAGATGTATGAAGTAAGTTCCACTCAGCACTTTTCCCCAAGAATGGCCATTGTGTGTGTGTGTGTGTGTGTGTGTCTTCTGGAAATCCTCAATTGTAATCTTTTCTAATCAAGAGTCAATTGTTATCTATCCTCCTGATATTCTTAATCTTCACAAGAGACATATAAACCAGCTATGGCATAGAGATTGTAAGGGAAACTTTCCCCAGTCAATAGCACTGCTGTTTGAAATCCTGTATGACAGCTGCCTGTGGCTACCATAACACTAGACAAAGTGATATTAGCACTACAAGGAGGAAAAAGAAAATCTACCAGCTGGCTAGAGGTGAATCTAAGTAAAAAAAGATATTCAATAAGATTCAGGAATTTGAACTAAAAGTGGTTGGGGATTGTTGTAGAGTACTTTGTGCTCTTCCCTACTAGTGACGGTGGACTACTCCTATTTAGCAAGTAGCCACATTAGAGTAGGATTTGAGTAGTATTTGATTTACTCAAGTTTTTCTGTTTCTATATATGTGTATTTAATAAAACTCATCTTCTTTGTTTTCTCTACCTAGTCTTCTTTTCTTTCTATGCTCTAACTACAACCTTCCTAATTATCACCTATTTTGAACAAATGCAGCATGGCAATAGCCTACTACCTCCCCTTTCATTGATATAACACACCTCATTCATCATTATCATTTTAAGTCAACATCTAAATTCAGTGGCTGTCATATTGGGTGAATTGTAGTATTATAAAAATATATAGGGTGTGACAGAAATACTTCCCAGATAATGGTAAGACATTAGTTAGATCAATATACCATTGTTACTAATGTCTTACCATTCTGTGGGAGGTATTTCTACCACACACTATATAAATTAATGAAGCTGCAAAATTGGTGTGCCGATTCCAAATACCAGCTCAGACAGTTTCTGTTTACTTCCATATCTTTTCTCCTTAGCTATGGATAAAATTAGCAGAACAGACTGGAGTCTTTAGCACTGGTTAGTAACCAGTCAGCAAGAAAACCAACCTAGAATTGAAAACTGTTGAGAAGGCAATGTTAGATCATTCCACTAGATTTCCTATGAAAATTCATGGTAATTTAAAGTTTATAGATATTTAAAAAAAAAAAATGGATGATGGTGTGAGACATGATCTGCTACAACTTGAAGGGACATCTCTCACACACACACATACATACACACATATATAACATAGTTTTAAGGTGTACTCAACATCAGGGATGGCTTGACAATTGTGTTTAAGCATGAAACAGACTGTTGTCTCTGGATGTTGGCTTCAATATCCACTTATATAGCTATTAGGTTGCTGCAAAAATAATGACGGTTTTTGATTTTAAAAAAATATGTCAACAACCGTCATTATTTTTGCACCAACCTAATACAAATAAAATTAAATGTTCAGCTTATTTATCTCAATGCAATTTTGCTGATATGGTATCTACTCATCAGGAGATTTGATAGTAAAATTTAATTTATCCACACATCAAGAATTTCTTAAAAACTTTGAATTAAGGAAGGTAAGTTGATCGTTTAATTTTAAATGTTGCTATTAATGCTGTATCTCTTATTATTGAGTACTTCTTGCCTTAATTTTCTTCCAGAATTACACTGGTTGACATTTTTTTTTTCTTTTTTGAAAAATATCTTTGTGGTTATTTATAACTAATATATTTACAATATGACACAAAATAATAACATTAAAAGTGAAAAAAATTGCAAAATGATTGAAAAAAAAACAAAAAACTAACAAAACAGAGTACTTGATGTTTGGGCCTTATGGCTATTGTAGATTTTACTATCACATAGATGTACTTGATGCTAAACATATGCAAACAGCCCATGTCAGTTTCACTCCTTCAAAATTTGCTTTGTCTGAAAACTAAAATCTTGAAAATTCAAATCGAAATCTTTTGACAATGGAGACAAAACCAACACTGTCTCGACCATCAACCGAACTTTTTGTTTGACAGACATAGCTTTACCATCAGCTGTTATGAGAAATGTTTTTATATATCTTTTGATTTCTGTTCTGATTTTTTTGTTTGAAGGTGGGGTGGGCCATGAACTACTTTATAAATGCAATTGTCTGTCTGAAACAAAAAGCCATTTTGAATATCCCATTTGTGTGACCTTGATCTTACTTGGTTACAAATAAACATACAAGAAGAGATACCCTCATGCCAGCTTGCTCAGTCAACAGCAAAATGCTACTGAGTAAGCTTGTATACTATGTGATAGTCAAATTTACAATCACACAATATTTCTGGTGAAACATTGTATCATATACCACATAACTCTGTCAGCAGCCCCCAATCTATAGTCCAGATTTGGTTTCTTGTGAATTCTGATTTTTCACAAACCTAAAAATCATTGAAAGATCATGGCCAAGTAAAGAGAATGATGAAAGTTATCATATGGTGATTCTGAAACAGGGCTTTGCAAACTCTAAAATACTTGAAAGTCTTACGGTGGAAAGGAAAACTATAAAGGATGCTTAATGACATAAACTGATGCAAGAGGGGAATAATTTAAAGAGGATTTAGACACCATTGGTTTTATACTTTCCAGACAAATGCAAGGGGCTACCAGGAGTGGAAGAGAACGTGAAGAGAGAGAGAAAGGACAAAAAAACCCCATAGAGGTGAGGAACACAGAACTAGCTCACAAAAAGTTATAGTAAAAATCACTTCAGATATGCTTTTTAACTCCCCCACCCCACTTCTGAGTAGCACATAATATGCATATGTATTATTAAAACCCTGGATGTGATATAGGTGAGGTTGAGGGAGTTGTGAACAATGAGGGTCAGGTAATGCAACCCAACTTTTTCTGCAGGCTCTCATGGTCAATGCCCCTGCCTACAAAAACAGTCCTGGGTATGACGATAAACTACATCTGTGTCATGGGTAAGACAATAAACTACGTCCAGCAGCAAGGCCTCTGATCAGGAGGTTTTGAGGAGTGTGGAACCACCTCTTAATTGCTGGTGTTCCCAGGTCTGTCCAGACCTGGGGTGGTAGCACCTGTTAGGGTCCCGGCTATGGGAAAATAGTTGACCCTGAAACTGCAGTAAAAACACTATGAAATACTTTGTAAAAAAAAATTATTACCAGCAATAAATTTTTTGAAGAAAAAATATTACCAGAAATAGATTTTTGACAAAGCAAAATATCAGCAATAAAAATTTTGTCAGCATTAAATAATCCATGGCAGTTGATATGCCATAAAACAAACCAAACCAAACCAAACCAAAAACCTGCCTACAAAAAAAAGTTGTACACAGTGACCAAGTTCTGGTTTGAGGAAGTAGATCAGCAGAGACTCTCTATGGTTCTAGTAGGAATCAATTCCTTCTCACGTGTTATAATTATTGGTTCCACAGGTGATTAGAAGACCTCTGGAATGATGTTGACCCATGTCATTTCAATAACTGTTTACCACTCCTTGATAATTGTAGGTGCAGGATCTTGCATGCAAATTGACATCTCTATTGAATGCTGAAGTGGGCTTCTTTCTTTCTTTTTATGTGCCATGTCCTTTCAGGACATAGGCGATCATGGCTCTCCTCTCGCTATCCCTTTCAGCTCTCAACAAGTTCCTTCCTTTTTCTATCTCCCCTAGAACACGTTATGTCATCCACCTGCTCAAGCCCGCCACATATGTCACACGTTGTATACTATTTTCCCTTATCTCTCTTTCCCTCTATTCGCCCCGTGAGTATCAGATTCTCAAGGCCCTCCTTCCTCATTATGCATCCCAAAAACTTCAGCTGCCTCTCCCTGGTGTTAAGCATGAGCCGCCTCCTTGTCTGCATCCCCTCCAAGACCTCATTGTTGCTTAAACACTCGGTCCACAAAATCCTATGCACCCTTCTGTAGAACCACATCTCCGTCACCTTGAGTCTCTTCTTCATCTTTGAGGAAATCATCCAGCATTCACTGCCGTAAAGAAGGACAGATGTCACGTAACAGCTCAATATCCTTTTCTTTTATGTCATGCAAATGTGGTAGCAACACCATTTGTCAAAATTCTTCAGAATGCTTCTCAAAGCAACACTGGGCTACTGATTCCCAGTGACATGATGCATTATCCTGCTGGAATAATCACTCATTGTTGGGGTACGTAGAGGACAGGAATGATTGCAAAATGGCCACAAAGAAATGCAACATAATGATCACTCATCAATAACATGTTTAGTTGGACCAACAAACCTAACACAAGCCACCTGAACAACCTACACCATTATAGAATTACTAACAGCCTGCATGGTCTCTTGTTGACAACTGTAGACAATGGCTCTATGAGGTCTATGCCACATTCAAAACTTACACTCAGCACAAAAGAAAACTGGAAGTGTGGCTCATCATATCATACCATATCTTGCCAGTTCTCCAGGGTCTAATGACTTAAGGACACATCACATTGAAACACCAGTTCTTGTACAATCACTATGTTAAGCAACATTGGGCCAGATCAGTACATAGATGAGTGACCATTAGGGAATACTGGTTGCTGTAAGCTTGGAAATGCAGGTGGTGTAATGGATAATGGCTTGGAATTTTTAATCAGAGATCCGAGTTCCAATTCCAGTTGGGTTCATTATATACACTTATGTACAAATACCCTTGGGAAAAGTTTGAATCCATCTTTTATCACCCAGCTCTGGATTAATTAATAGGACTTGTATCTGTAAATCATTATTATCTCCCAAAAATTCTGCAAATGGTTGATGAGCCATAAAAACAAATCCATCAGTCCAGGGTCTAATTATCAATCTCATAAGCCCAGGTGCATCATTATGTCTGGTGTCATGGTGTTAACAGTAGTCCCCAAGAGGCTTTACTTTTCCCATGTCACATGGATGTAAAAGAAAATACTGAAGTGATCTGTCGGATGTGCATTTGGTACCTCCTGCATTTCATGTGGATACCATTTCTGCCATGATTATTAAGGACCTATGGTTGGTTACTGCACTGTCCACAATGGGTGATGTGGAAACAGAGATGGGTAACTTGAAAGACAGAACCTTGTTGTTGTTACACACATATACACACACGCACATACATACATATATATATATATATATATATATATACACACACACACTACAGTTAAAAAGATTGAGGACACGCCTGTTAATTTTTTAAATTGGCCCAAAATGTAGTTGTTTTGTACATCAAATAAAATAAAATTATTATGAATGGTTAAAAAAAAAGTGAGATATGATTTTTTATTAGAAATTTTATTATGACAAAAAAAAAACGGAATTTATGATTAAATCCTGCTCTTGTCAAAATATCCTCCTTTAGCCTTGATTACTGCAGCATAAATTTTTGGCATTCATTGCAAAAGTTTCTCAAATTGTAAATTTTCTAATTGATTCCATTCTTTTTTAAGTAACTCTAGGATCTCTTTTTAATCTTTCTTTTTTTTTCACTTTTCTGTCAAGTTCATCCTATGCTAATTCTGGTTATGGCATTAAGTTTTTGAAGTGTAGTGTGAGTGTATATGTAATATATATATATATATATATATATATATATATATATATATATATATATATTCTGTTTCCGAAACTCTGGAGTCTGGATGCTATCAGCTAAGTGACAAACTTGTGTGTGTGTGTGTTATTTTGTCCAATCAGTTAGAAATGTCAGGTTCAATAACATTTCTCCATAAGGGATACAAGTTTGAATCCTGTTGGAGGGCAAATAATTTTCTGTCAAGATTACTTGAATATTCAAACCAGTAGGTGTAGTTGTATAAAAAAAAATGCTGTTTAATTTAAAAAAATGGAGCTTCTACTTGAATATGAGTATCCAACAAAAATAATGTTTAGACAAAGTAAATTAAAAATAACAATGTTGGATTTAATCCATTTCCTAAAAATAAATTGTTTTTGTTTACATTAGGATTTGATACAGAGCAGATATGGATGTTTCAAGAATTGGCAGAGAGTGTTTAAAAGGCTCTATTTGGGAAGTCCGACATGGCTGAGCAGTTAGGCACATCAGATTCAATGACACTCCCTCATAGTGGATGCAAGTTCAAATCCTGTCAAAGGATGATATATTTTTCTGACAAGACTTCTTGAATATTCAGCCCGGTAGATGTAGTTGAATAAATAATACTATTTAATTAGAAACAAAAAGGAATATCCATCAAAAATAATGTTTAAACAAAATAGATTAAAAATAAAAATGTCAAATTTAATTCATTTCCTCTCTCTCTCTCTCTCTCTCTCTCTCTCTCTCTATATATATATATATATATATATATATATATATATATGTCTGATCAAAAAGTATCTGGACTGGTGTTATAAAAAAAAAAACTACAGGACATACCAATTTAGCACATTTAATCTCTTCTGAAGTAGTACCTTTCTGAAGGCACACATTTTATTCAGCATCTTTTTCATTCATTGAAGCATTCTTGGAACTCCTTTTTTGAAATAGCAATCAGCTACCTCATCACATTCTCTTGGATTTCTTCAACATCTTGAAATCTTGTTCCTTTCAAGTGAGATTTGATTTTTGGATGAAAAAGTCGCAAGGACTGAGATCAGGAGAATATAGTAGTTGTTGGACTTGTTTTCCAAAAACTGCTGCACAAGCCATATAATCTGTCGTGTTGTGAGATGACAACACACTACACACTTTCCTTCCAAGC
>OZ010591.1:60969807-60979807 GCA_963932145.1 Acanthosepion lycidas
ATCCTCTACAAGACTATGTAAATGATTTTTAACTCTATGATGGCTGAAAAGTGAAAATTGGGTAAGTCCAGTCCAGACATGGCAGCAAAACTCTACTTTTGATTTGATCTAATTCTTGTTCAGATAAAGCTTGGTAGGAGGGGTCTAGTACTTTCTGGAGTAATGGAATGAGCCAGCCATTTCCCCAGAATCTTTAGCAATGGATTATAGTTCCATTTGAGATCTGGAGTGAACTTGGATCCAATAGATGTTCAAAACATGGAACCTCATTGAGGGTGCAATCATTCATTGTGATGGGAGAGATGTCAGGGTCCAACTGGTGATATTTAAATGTTACCAGCTTGGTTTTCGAGGTAGTGAAAGATTTTAGCAGTAATCTCCGATTTGTACTAGTTTGCTTGAAGACAAATGAAAGTTCTTCCATTCAAGATTTATTTATTCATTTTTATTTCTCCATATTTCAAATCATTTTCTTGGTTCCCAGTAAAAAAGTTTAAATATAAATTGCTCAATGTCCAAGTCTTTTCAGCTTTCCATAAGCCATTATTGATGAGTTTTTGTTTTCTGTTATGACAATTTGATATTATTTAAAATGTCTCCAAAATAAAGAAATAAATCTTTAGCAAAAAAGTTTTATTGGTTTTTAACTAAGCCTGACTCTATCATGTGTGTGTGTGTTTATAATATATATATATTATAGACACACACACACACACACACGTATATTTTAGGAAAATCTATGACAAAATATCTAGTGTGTTATATGAAAGCAATCTTTAACCCATTAAAACTTCAAGCTAAAGTAAAGTTTACTTTGATGTGAAATTTCAAATTATATTAGGTTGGTGCAAAAATAATTTTGTTTTCTAACATATGTTACTATGTGAGAAAACGAAATTATTTTTGCACCAACCTAATATATATATATATATATATATATATATACACAAAAGTGGACATTGAGGTCAACACCCAGTAACAACAGTCTGTTTCATGCTTAAACACAATCATCAGGCCTGACAATTGCATTTAAGCCTGAAACTGTTGCCACTGTGTGAATGTCCACTTTTATATTTATATATCGTCTATCTCTGATATTTAGCACTTTAACCCATAAATATAGCATACCTGAAAACTATATTTTTATCATTTTTTATATATATATATATATATATATATATATATATATAGATAGATAGATAGATCGAACAAGCAAAGACATATATAATGTGTGGGTGGGCGTGTGAGTGTATCCATTGCCTGTATATTTATATTTAAAGCTATCTCTCTCTCTCTCTCTCTCTATATATATATATATATATATATATATATATATATATATATATATAATTTTACATGCACAAAATATTTGTACTTTCACTTTCATTTTCTCTAAACTGTTTAAGTATTTTATATATGTACACCCACTTTTATGCTGCTTGTCTTTATCATTTGCAACATAACAACCCGCCACATACAGATGTGTTTTCAGCTGAACATAGACTTTACACAGTGCTATAGCTGATTAGCCTGGATTCTCTAACATTCATTTTTCTCTCTTCATCTACCTTATCCTTTTTTTTTTTTTTTTTTTAAATCTAGCTTTTGTGCTTTGGCTATTCTCAACCTCCCCCGCCCTTAAGTTCATGGACTGTTTGGTCCGGATAATTGAGTAAGATAAGAGTAATACTTACACCAAGGTCATAACAAGAAATATTATTTAATCTGGTACAAGTCATTTTAGAGACTAAAACGTACTCCAACAATACTGCCTATTGTCTAGTAACGTGTGTACAATGTGGAAAAAAGTCGGCTTTTATTGAGAGCATTCAGTCTTTAACTTGAGCTTATTAACTTTATTTTTTTTTTTTTTTTTAAACAAATTTTACAAAGTGTTGTTTATTTCTTTAATTTCAGTTTAAGAAAATATTTCATTTTATTTTTGACTCCAGGATTAAGAGTAACCTCTCTCTGGTTCAAATCCAAATTCAGGGCCTTCTCACTCCAGTTGGAGAAACCCCTCCCTGATTGATCATTTCTTTAGGGGTGTAGCTGTATTGACCACACTTGCCCAGTTGTGGGTTGGTGAGGCTATTTAACCCATAGTTCAATGTTTTAAATTTCGAGCTCTTCTTCTCCTAGACTTGTTGCCACTCAAAGCTATAGGACCAAGTCAGTACTGCTGTTTGCTCATAGCTGGGAAGAGAGATGGATTTATATCTTTCTCTGGATATTTGTATAAAAGTAAACATAATGAACATAGCTAGAATTTGAACCCAGATCACCAACTTCAAACCATTGTTATACACCCAAGGATTTTATTATTTTATGTCATTGCTCAGCGTGGGATGGGGCAGTTTCTTTCTTCCAGACAACATGCAAAGTGGAATTTTTTACCTGAAGAGATAAGACCTATAAAGCAGCAGGTGGTTTGAATTCAGTGGTTTCTTTTCCTAAACTGGTTGCCAGTCTGTCTTGCTATTTTACTTATAGCTGGGGACAAAGAGATGGATTTATACCTTTCCCAAGAATATTTGCACTTAAGTGAATGTAACTAACATGAATGAAATTTGAACTCTGCTCTCTGATTCCTCAGTTTGAGCCACTATCCATTACTCCACTGTTCTTTGTATTTATTTTAATGTTTTTAACGATCCTATTGCAAAGATATAATGCAGAAAAGGAATTATCATTATTATACACTGATTTATTCAAAGTAATATCCTCATGTGGTTGTTTTAGTCATATTTAAGTCGTCATACATTCTCATCCAATCACAAAAGTTAATCAGCATTGAGTCTGGTCAATGTCTCGATGGGTGACCCCTCGGGAATACCAGGTGCTGTATGCTTGGATGTGCGGGTGGTGTAATGAATAATGCATCACAATGATAAATCAGAGAGCCAAGTTCAAATTCCAGTCAGGTTCTTTATATTCATTTATGTGCAAATAACAGAAATCAGAAAGGTATTAATCCAGATCTTCTCCTCCCAACTATGAGTTAAATAGTTGGGCTTGTATCAGAAAATTATTATCTCTAAAAAATTTCTTACAATCAAAAAACCTGTTCAGTCTTTAAATAACTTGTAAAAGGTTGATAAGCCATAAAAAAATTTAAATTAAATCCACTACATCACTATGTAGTGGACTTTTATGTTGATGTAGAAAAATGTAGGCAATACGTATATGTAAAGATTTGTTGGCTTTTTAAATATGTTTTGTCTTTAAATACCATAAAATGGTTGATAAACTGTAAAAAACAATTCAATCAAACAAAATTTCAAACTAAATCCTTTATTAAATCAATAGAAGAGTATGTTCATTTTGCTGTCCCTGCTACAGAATATCTCCTATTAGATAATTATTTCATCCTTTTTGTTAATTAATCAATGAACAAGGGGATTAAAAAGAATTTCAATATATATGAGGTTCTAATAACCTTCATAGACAACACAGAACTGAACTGGTGATTTTCTAAGTGTAAAAAAAGTATAGGGCACTCAGTGACAAACAAATTCACTATTCCATCATAATTGATCTACCAACATAAGCTTGCTAACCATTACACCATGTGAATGTGCTAAAAATAGACATAATATGGGAGTCTTTGATTAGGAAAGAACAGATTTTAGGCTTAGGCTTCAAAATTACACCTGCTGATTGTAATAAGGAAAAAATATCTTGGTGTATATATATAAGCATTGGTTAAGTGCTACAGTGTACATGGTGTTCATGAGTTCAATCCCAGGGTGAGGCAGATGAATTTGGCAGAATGAGTACAAGAGCTATTGTACGGAAAATAACTAAGACATGATATCCCTTCTCCACATAATATTCCCTCCAGCATTGGAGAGTGGATTAAGAACAGTCTGTGGATTGAATTATGGTAATGTTAATATTCAGTCAATTATCTGCCACGCGTGATGCATGCTTAAGCAATCATGTATCTTTTAATATATGACTGATGAGGTAGATTTTTTCCTGCAGTAGGTTGCCATTTCTTTCTGCAGTAGACCAGTTGCCAACCAAGACTATAGGACCCAGTCTGTCCTGCTATGTACCCATAGCTGGGGGGATAAGAAGAGGATTCATACCTTTCCCAAGGGTATTAGCACATAAGTGAACGTAATGGATGCGACTGGAATTCGAACTTGGCTCTCTGATTCCACAATCTGAGCCACTATCCATTACTCCTCCGTGCCTCCAATGTTAATAATAGTCATTTCCCTACAAGAAAACATTTGGCATCCATTGACTGAGCAGCCAGTACTATTTTTGGTTGAAATTTATAAAACATTTTTACAGAAAAATAGTTTTCTGTTGTCCAGTTGCTGGTATTGATTTTTCCATTATTAATGGGGGTTTCCTTCCTAAACTTTTATTTGAAGTAATGTGAAATGTCAACATCTTGATTATGTCATTGTTTTCTCTTTGAGTTCCATGTGCTATTCATTTTAGTTGTTGCTGCTCTTGGTAGTCCGCAAGTGATGTAGTTTCTCTTATTTGGTACAGTTCTTTGTTTGTGAATCTCTAGTGCCAATCCGCAATGTTCAAAGAAGGCTGGTCTTTTGCCAAGACTCTATGGTATATAAAAATTTATATATCTTTTCCCCAAAAACATATTTATATAAAATGCAAAAATACTTATATCTGTATATCATTTGTAAAACCTTTTTATGTCATTCCAATATTATGACTGAAAACAGCTACTATAAAAGAAACTAATATTAATAAATTAAAAAAAAATCCTCTTTCTTTACAAATATATATATATATATTTATTTTAAGACATTTTTATGTTTAACATTCTTTTTATAGATGGTATTTATCAATCCACCCATGAGGATCGAATGTGGCACAAGGCCTTTTTAATGTGGGTATCTCCGAGCCCGTAGGCCCAGGCAAAAATAAATAACCATCCAAACCCGCCGAGGCTGGCCAGTTCCGTCAACCTCCCCCAACGAAACCCTACCCTTCGGCGGAGCTTCGTCCAGGTTCCTCTCTGCAAGCAGAGAGTTTGACAGACACCCGACCTGGCAGCTCACAAAGCGCAGATACTACACTTTGATCCTAGCCACCGGGCCGAGCGGGTATTCTTTTTATAGATACAAATATTTAAGTAAATGCTCTGTTTATAATAATGTTCAAGAAATTTTCACAGAAAAAATTTGTCCTCCGGTAAATGTTGTTTAATGCTGTTTATTATAAACAGAGCATTTACTTAAATATTTCTATGTATAAAAAGAATGTATAAACATAAAAATGTCTTAAAATAATTGTCGGACTTTGTCCATTTCATAATATATATGTGTGCGTCTGTGTATATGTATGTATGTATGTATTAAACTACTAGTAATACTTTGTTTGAAAAAACCTCAGATAGCACAACTTGTAAGCCTATCATACCAAATTGGTACTCAAGGAAAAAAATAGGAAAAAAAGGAAGAACTAGAAACATCTGAACAGGGCGAAACAAATCATCCAAATTAGTCCAAAGAAAATAGCCCAAGTGAGTAATAAAGCTAAAACATAGAGTGCTTAATATGCTAAGCAGAGCAGGAATAAATATTAGGTTGGTGCAAAAATAATGACGTAATAATGTCGTTTTTTGACGTTAAAAAATACGTCAAAAAACGACATTATTACGTCATTATTTTTGCACCAACCTAATATATATATATTTTAAAGATATCTTAACTATTTATTGCAATCATTTTTATATTTATTTTTCTACATCATCAGAAGAGTGCACTACACAGAAATGGGCAATCTGCATATTTCTATGTAGTGGACACAAGTGTTACAATATGAATGTCAAATATTCTAAGGACGGTCATATTGCAAGATGAGCTGATCCATTAGCAACTTTTTGTTCTCTTGCTTCTATATTTATGCACTAAGTGAACTCATCTATGTGTCAATAGCATTTCTCTTTTTGAAAACAGTCAAGATTGCAATAAGAACCAGGAAGGCTCAGCTAAAAAGGAAGAATGATCGGCTGATTAATATCACAAGGAAGAAAATATATTTGACATGATATCCTAGGCAGGTTACCATCAGAATTTTTCTCATCTTTGTTGATGCTTATGTATTCATCTGTCTGTAATTGTATGGAATGGAATTGCAAGATTTTTCCCAGTCTTTTCATATTTATTTTCTTTTAGCCTGTTCCTATCTGTCTATTTGTTTGTATATCTATCTATTTTATTTACTTTAGTCACTTTATATCTATCTGTCATATTTACTTTGGTTTGTTTATATCTATCTTTTGGTGGAGTTATGGATAACTGCTCAGATTGAGGAATCAGAGAGCTGAGTTCGAATTCTAGTCAAATCCATTACATTCACTTATGTGCTGATACTCTTGGGAAAGGTATGAATTCTCTTCTCCCCCCCAACTATGAGTAAATAGCAGGACAGACTAGGTTCTATAGCCTTGGATTGCAACTGGTCTACCACAGAAAGAAATGGCAACCTACTGCAGGGAAAAAAATCTGCCTCATCAGTCATGTACCGAAAGTTACATGATTGCCTTAGCATGTATCACGCATGACATATAATTGACTTATCTATCTATCTATCTATCTATCTATCTATCTATCTATCTTTCTATCGTACTTAATTTAGTCCATTTATATCTATCTGTCATATTTACTTTGGTTTGTTCTTATCTATCAGTCTGTAGAAAACTATGCTCATTTTTTCTATCTATCCTACATAGATTATGTGAGTTTTAGCTTATCATCGATAACTTTATTTAATATATATATATATATATATATTGTCATCCAAAGACAGACTGTTTTGCTGTATCACAGCTCATCAGAGTGGCTAGACATCTGCTTTGCTCTAGCTAGGATTGAAACCCAACTGAATTGGCATCAGTCAGGGATTCTATCACTAATCTGTTGGTGCATGGCAAGGATGAAGTTGAATTTAAGTGTATCTATTTTTAGACAAACAGTGACTGAGAGAATTCGATTTGATTTACTGAAGAGTCTTGCATTATCAGCTGTAATAGTCACTGTTTACACACACACACTTCCTCCCCAGAGAGCTCAACTGAACTAAATTTTTCAGAAGCATATATATTGTCATCCACAGACAGACTGTTTCGCTATATATATATATCTATATATATATGTATATATATATATACACACACACACAGTGCTGTTCGGTAAAAGTGACTCATCTGATTTTTTTACTAAATGTTCTCTTCTCCAATGAAATGAAAGTTGAGCTAAATTCAAAGGATAAGCAATCCAAAATCCGAAGAAGAAGCTTTGAAAGCTCTTTGAATTTAGCAGTAAGTACTGTCAAGCATCCATTCAGTATAATGTTCTGGGGATGCTTTTCTTTTCATGGAACTAGTTTCTTGAAACCTATTGAAAAGACCCTCAGGAGCGAGCAGTACAAGAGAATTTTAGAGTCTTTTCTGCTCCCATTTGCTGAAAGGGTGCAAATCGACCCCACCAAGCTCATTTTTATACAGGATAATGTTCCCTGTCACAAATCAAAATTGATGAAGGAATACTTTGAGGAGAAGCAGGTGAGTGTTATGACATGGCCACCCCAATCTCCTGACCTCAACCCCATAGAAAACTTATGGATCATTATAAAGTAACGGCTCTCGAGAAAGCAGTTGAGCAACATGTCACAGATTGAATCAGAATTTGAACTCAACATACAAATTTCATTTTCTGCACTGATAACCATTATGCTACCTGCACATGCTTCCTGATATTATGCACATAATTATCTTGTTCTCCAAGTAACACCTGGTCTGTATCAAAACCAGTGTTTCATGCAAATTCTAAAAATACTCTACTAGAGAACTTAGACGATTTTGCTAAACACCCTAAAGACAAGATTGATGCATAGCCTCATGCAGTCTCCTCTGTACATTAATTTGACACTCTGCCCAAAAGAATTGGAACATGATTCCTTGGACTAGGCAGACTGGTGCCAGTTTTCTATGGTCCGAAGCTGAAGTTCTTTGGATTAGGTGAAAGCACAGTAACAGAGATGAAAGTGTACCATTGTTGGTCAACAACTATGAAACTACAATCCATTGATTGACAGGATGAGCGGCACCAGAAGTGAATTGTTTGGAATTTTCATGTTGGAGAAATATGAGAGGTATTTATAGTTGGGATAAGAATGATCTTTAACAGAAAATCTACATCCTCTATCCATGAAAAAGGATTCAAAATAAACCTTTCCAAAACAGAAACTATGATCTGGAATAAGAATGAAGGCAATGATGGCAAATACTCTGAATCCATCATAAAAATTCAGGATGTGGAATTAGTAAATACTAAATACTCCAAATACTTCAGGATTAGTATCAGTTATAACAAATTCAATATAGGAGCAAAGGAAATTGAACATAGAATAGGCTGCACTGGATGTACTTTCACTCCACAACCTGAAAACTCAAAGCATGTTCTTAAATAGTTTTTTCAGATCAAGACTTTTAAATGGATGTCATGCATGGTACCAAACCCTTTCAGAAATATCTAAACTGTCAGATGTATACAACCGCTTTCTAAGATCAATGAAGGACTGTACCAAATAACAGAAACCACATCACTTGGGGCTGACCAACAGTAGCAAAAATGAAAATTGGCTGCACATATAACTCAAAGAGAAAATAATGACATAATCAAGATGTTGGCATTATTTTGAACAATCAGTTCGGAAGGAAACCCCCATCAATAATGAAAAGAGTGATAAGAGCTACTGGACTATAGAAACTTATTTTCCTGAAAAACTGTTTTGACAGAAAGATTTTATAAATTTCAACCAAAAACAGTACTGGTTCCTCTGTCAATAAATGGCAAACATTTTCTTTTAGGGTAACTGCTAATATTACCATTATTATTACTTTGCTACCATTGTTCAAGAAAAACCTAAAGCAATTACATCCTTAGAGTGTTTCATCTTTCTGGCCCTGAACTAAATCCTTGGTCAAACAGTATAAAATCCTGTCAACATTCTATCACCTCCATATTTGTACTGCTTTGTCCACTGACTAAATGTTTCACATCTCTCAATTCCATGTCAATATTTCCATGGCAAATGTTCTGATGAGCAACATTCATTAGTTCCACCATTTCAGACCTTCACAGCTAAGAGCTGCTATGCCATATACACTGAGATGATGCAGTATTGTTCCATCAATAAGAAAGAAGTTCCATTTAAACAACATCTTCTTAAGAACTGCTACTTTATGGAACAAACTCCCAAGAGGATGTTTCCCCAATCAGTACAATCTTAACCTCTTCAAGTAAAAGGTTAACAGTTATATTTCTGACATATACTTATAATATGCACTTTTTATATTCATAGAACAACTTTCATTCAATAACCCACTAAAAAAACAAAACATATTCCACATGTGTGAGGAAGCCGAGTCCATTTCTTCAAGTAACGGCTTGTGAAACTGCTGTTTCTTGTTTTGGCATTTCAGCTTATTATCATAATCGTAATAATACAGAATGCGAATTTTAATTTTTATGCTTTTGAATTATGCCAATTTAAAATTCAGATCTCAGCAATTCAATTTGATCAAAATTGATTTGATGTTTAGAAATAATTGTATTGCACTCAAAAACTTGTCGTTAAAATTTGATTACTTCCTATGTTTCGAATTACATTTTAGTTGCTTAAAACCCATTTTAAGAACTTAAAGATCATGATGAAATTTTAAACTTGTCATATTTGGAAGAAAGAGTACACAATAACAGATAGTGCATTTGTAGATATCGACAGTGATGACATATACAATGTGTCTGAAGATTGCTTGAGGCATAAGATTAACACTCTTTCTCTTAATAGAATACCTTTTTACACTTTGTCATACATCTTTCCTTCAATAAATATACATACACACACACATGTATATATATATATATATATATATATATATATTAAACAATAGGAGTATTTACTGATTACACAACTTGGCTTTAAACCACAAGGTTTCTTCAGGTGG
>OZ010591.1:60984807-61097307 GCA_963932145.1 Acanthosepion lycidas
AATTTTATTGATTGGTTTGCGATATTGAGCGAAAAGTGTTTATAAATCTCGACAAAAAATGTTAGAGATAACTTCAACAATTCTAAATACTGTGAGGATTTCAACACACATTAGAGTGTTGCAAAAAAAATTCTTCTAAGCATAAAATTAAGGGAAAAATTGTAACTTTTATCTTTAGGATACAGGATAAATTTTTAAAACTTTTTTTCAGGAAAAAGGTAATGCTAGGATACACAATATTTAATTATATGTAATTTACTATATTTAATAAACTAAATTACACAAAAACTTCAGGCCACCTTTTAATTAAAAAAGACAATTGTTGAGTCCTTCAAGAATTTTTAATTCATTCTTTGATTCACTCTTCATACTCACTACCAATATTATTATTGTTTAGAAATATCAAGACTACTAAGGAAGATTTTAAAATGTGGAACTTCAAATTATAATAATCAATCAAATTATAATAATAATCTGGTAATTTCAAATGAGGTTTTAAAAATTATTTTAATCAAATCAAGGCTTTAATCAGCTAATTCAAAAGTTCCAACATTTCCAAAATATGATAATTAATTAACAAGACTCCATGTTAGTCAAGTAAAAATTCCTTTAATTGAGTTTGTGAAGGAAAAAGTATTATTAACTAAATGTTTAATTTTTAAAGTAAGCAGAAGTACTAATTCTTTTTGTGGTATTAGAAGACCAATGGGTACTTTGATTAAAACATTGTCAGTCGTTTTTAATGAAATATATATAATTTTTTATATGTCAAGAACAATTTTAGAGAAAAGATATATGACTCAAAAAAAGTTTTCATGTGATCCATTTCGTGCTTTAGGATTTTACTGAACTAAGTTTGTGTTTACTATACATGTGCATGAACGAGTGATACTGAGAATTTTAAATTTAAAGATGACTTTTTATGTTTTGGGAATGAAATCTACCCAATTTAGATTCTTTCTGTTTGTGTTTCCAACACTTTTGTTATCAAATATCCAACATTGTGATAATAGAAGACCTACTAAGAATGGGGAATTGTTGTAAGAACCTGGGGGCAAATTTATTGTGGATGATCTCATGATTAAATCATTTTCTAAATATTTTTGTCTGAGTCAATTGTTTTCCCCTTTTAATTACAATAGATTTTTTTATATCAAAATTGTGATCAGCCTCATTACAGTGAGCAACTAATGCATTTAGTGTGTTACTTTGTAAAAGATCCCTTTTGCGTTCCTATAACCTTTTATTTAAATTCCTTAAGGTTTCTCCTATGCATATTTTGTGGCAATTATTATAGAATAAATGCTGCTTTCAGTTTTTAACATACGTATTTTCCCTTAATATATATATATATATATATATATATATATCTCAATATATATATTAAGGGAAAACGCATATGTTAAAAATTGAAGGCAGCATTTATTCTATTATAATTGCCACAAAATATGGCAGGTTTTATATACACAAAACCCTTTCATAAAGAAATAAAATGAAAAGAATAAATAAATCTCCATAGACACATAAACCAGACTAGGCGAAAACAGCTTTCGTTTTAAATTTAGACACCCCCATCTTACTCTGACTTGACATCTATGAAAGTAACTCTATACTGATACAAATTATTAACACCCAACACCCCTACCTATTTAAACAATTCACCCTGGCTATTACCATAGAAATTTTGATTTCAATTATGAATATGCTATTAAAACACGTAAATTTCAGAAATAAGTTATTCCCCAAAAAAATTTCCCTTGAAGATGGAACAGAGCTTACTTTAATTCAATTTAATTCAAATAATTATATTGAAGTTTCCGGCTCTTGTTTCGAAACATGAGACCTCTTATGTAGCGTGTTGGAATCATATTTTTAAATAAATAATTATATATATAGACATCTTACACATCAATTGTCAGATATAAGTTCTATTGCACAACAATTAAAAACACATTCCTGTTCACCTTTACAATACAGGAAAATACTTGTTGACAAAACCAATATATTACACTGCAAAAATAATAAACAAAAACCTGAAATTCCCAAGGCCCTCTATATCAAAATCAACCAACCAACACTCAACAAAATTTGATATGAGTGTAGCAGCAACGTGTTGCAGTGAATTTAACAAACATTTATTATCATTTTGCATTTTTGCCAATTTCTGGTTAGCCCCTTATATTGGGACGTTTATTTTGCAAAAAATTCCATAGCTACAACAGATAAATTGAAAATTTTTAAATAATTATAAAAGAGGGCATTCACACATGATTTTTAAAAATCACCATCATAATGATCACATTTAAAATAAATTTGTCTTTGTAATTCACTCTTGAGGAGATCGCAAGTATTTGGGTAGAAAAAAATGATGGCACCTTCCTTGATGAATTTCATCTTAACATCAAGAATCTGATTAGAGAACTAGAAGGGATTATTATAAAAATAGACATAATATGTCTATATTATTCAATGAAACATGTTTGAATGAGGATATGCTGTCTTAATATACATTCATACATATATATATATATATATGATAACAAATATATTTTGCTAAAAAGAAATGGTTGGCCAATGTATTTTTTTATGCACATTCATGTCTATGATGGAAAAAATTAGGTTACCATATATACTCAAGAATAGGCTGCACTTTTTTCACCAAAATTTCAATAAAAATCAGGAATGCGATCTATACACTTGACATCTTAGAGAATCTGAAGTGGACTCTGGTATATCATTAGTCCAGGCGAATACGCTGGGCTCAAGCATAATCTAGAGCAAGGGAGGAAATGAATTTTTCTTGACATTTCAATTTTATGCAATCCACTCTTCCAACAGAACCTTGTCACACATCAAATAAAAGTGGTCAATCTGCACTGCTCATATTTACCGTTTATTTGATTTACAATGAAAGATATTTATGTTTAAGTGATTTTAGGACTGAAACGACTACCCGTATCCAAATTTCCATGTAAACAGAGCAGCTCCACACTTGATAAGTAAATACCATGCAATTACAATCAATCATTTTTTTTGTTTTAATATATGTAAGCAATGTTTTGGATTAAAGGTGAATATTTGAAAATATTTAACAAATATTAGTTATATTTATGCTAAAAAAGGGACATTATAGCATGATCTGTGAGTCAACCACAAATACCCACTTACGTCACACTCTTAGTTTGGGGTTGTCAATCTACTAGTGTGACTTATATGTGTGTATATATGGTATATAAAAATTATCAAATACAATTTCAGATTATATTATGCTTTGCAATAATATCCTTAAGAAAGAACAAATTTAGAATAAGTTGATATAGCAAAAATTAACTTTTTTATTTAACATCTTTAAAGCAATATATGATATCTGTTATGGGCACATGACTGAGTAGTTAGAACATTTGCTTTCTGACCATGAGACCAGAGATTAAATCTTACCATGGTCGATTTGTTAGAAAGGTGATTTCATTATGTTATCAGTCTGGGCTACGCAATGCTAGCATATGGCACCTTTAGAAAATGCTCAACTCAACCTCAGGCTGAGTTAAGCCTTGTGAGTCAAATTAAACAAACAGAACTGTTTGAAATTTGATGATGCAAAATGTTACAAGTTATTGTAATCCAGGGTTTGAGTGTACTGGTTTCGTTCAAGACTGTTAATCATGGTCAGATTTTATGTACTCTCCTAGAAACTGTAACTACAGTAAGCTCAGTATAGTTGCACTATAAATATTTGGGCAGAGTGGGTGTTGAACAAGCTCAGATATGTCTGAATATGCACCTGCAACAGGGATTGTCTAGTCACCCTAGCAGATGAGTGGGCTTGGAAAAACAAGTAGCTGGCTATTATATCTGTTTATGAATTCAATTACCTAATCACCAGTGAGTTGATACCATCTGTGAACATTTGACTTGGGAAGATAAATTTTGAAATTTTATTTGTTTACTATAAATATAATAAAAATTGTTTACTATTTTCATTGTTTATGTCTTTTAAGGTAGAACTGGATGGTTTGTTTGTAAACAGCATTTTGTGCTGATTCATGATTGGAGTTATAGAAAAGATTACAAAAGATTATAAACAAACAATGACTAATTTTTTTACTTGTTTACTAACACACTTACGGTATTTTTACATGCACAAAAACCACAAGTATGATACAAGTAACAGAATAAAGCTAAAGGTTTAAGTGTTTACACAAAGTCAGTGTTATTCAAGGCCACAAGGTCATCTTAAGAAACCTATTTTTTCTCTGTGAATTTCTGGGATTAGGAGTTATCGATATGTAAACTATTTATATTCAAGCTATTGTCCTCGTCTTTGTTATCACAACATTATGCTCTCTAGCCTTCCTCATATGTATATTGACTTAGGCATATATGTCAATATACACCTGAAGAAGGCCAAAAGGTACAACGGCTGTAACATTGTGATAACAACAACAAAGATCATGACAAGAGTCTGTAAGTGGGAATAATAAATATATTTTTTATACTTATGTTGATGCAATACAAGGCCCAAGAGCCTCTTAAGGTAGAGGTTTACTGTGTGGTGTTGCATGAGCATAAGTGTAAGAAATGAAATTCACAAGGCACTGCATGAAAGATAACAGTTAACACCAAGACTTGAAGAGATCAAGATTGTAGTGATTGGGGAAAAAACCTTCTGCCAGGAGTCTGTGACACCAAGCAGTAGTTCTTGGGAAGAAGCTGTCCGAATGGAACTTAGTTCTTACTATTGGAATATAAAGAGAATGGGAATGAATCACCTTTGGGTACGTGGCATGTTGGGTCTCAGTTGTAAAGGTCACGGGTGGTGAGACTAGTGATTATAGCACATTAGAACTGTTATGATGTTGATTTGGCGGTTAGTAGAGACAAACGCCCAATAACACGTAACAATAAAAAGGGTTTTAATAGGTTGGTAAAAAGGTATAGAAATCACCTGAGTAGTCAATAACTAGCTCGGCTAAGAACTTCTCTGTCTCACTGTCTCCCTCATGTCAACTGACATGTCACTATTTAAAGTCTTTGTTCACAGACGCAGACAAGTTCATCTTCAAGAGGCGGGGTAGGTTTCCGACACAACAAGAACATTGCAAGAAGCTCGCAGTGTTTTGGCAGTGGGAAAAGGGTTGTAGGATGGAAAATAATTTTTCAGCCACAAGGCTGCATAGATGCTTTTGAACTCTGTCAAGACAGGCAAGTTAGGACTGGACGGCTCTAACTGAGGTATGGCAGCAACACTCCTTATTTACTCTCATCTGGCTCTTGCAAAGATAGAGTATAGCAGGGAGAGTTAGATACTTACTGGAGAAGTAAAATGAACTGACCATTTTTCCAGCATCTTTAGTAATAGATCAGATCTGCTTGAGGTGCAATATACATCCAAGACAAGGATCCTAATTGAGAGAACACCCATCCATTGTGATAGTTAAAAGTCCAGGATCTGCTCAGTGGTATCTGATCATTAGAAACTTGTTTTTTTTTTTTTAATTTTTTTCTTTCTTTCTGTTGAGATGTTGAGTGTTTCCGCGTGCGTGTATTGAAATAAGGACAAACACATACGTAGGGGAAAATACTGGTATATTCGAAAAGGTAGATACAACAGAGATTAGTAATCAAACGAACGCAGGTTAGTCAGTAACAATCAGAAAGAGTATAAAGTCCAACAGTATCTTCCAGTAGAGAGACGGAAGTGTGATGGTCACCTGATCTCTCCAGAACTCTATAGAACTGTCCTATTAGTAGTAGAGAGATCAGTCCATTCTGATGAGAAGGTGCGTGCACCCCAACACTTACTTAATTTTTTCTTTTTTTTTTTTTATGCCATGTCCCTTGAGGATGCAAACTTTACAGTATCTTGATCATCTCTTTGAGATTATGTTTCTTATGATGCAGGGTAATATTCCTTATGTATCTGAAATGAAAAATAAATATCAGTAACTATGCTATTATATACATTTGTTTACAAAGTTATGAACAGCCTTGGAGTTGTGTAATAAAATCTCACACTAAAATTTAAGTTCTTGTAAATATTTCTAAGAAGAACAGATAAGCTGAAATTCACAAGTATATTTATAATATAAATATGTTGGATAACATAATAAAAATCTGATATATATATATAAATATATATGATGAGATAAAGTGAAAAATTTATAAAATCCCTTTGCTAAAAAAAAAAAAAAAGACTAATAAATTTATATGCCTGCCTACTTGGGTGTATGTATATATATATATATATATATAATCTCTCCCATTTTTGGTGGACTGATATAAAATAAAACAGACAACAAACAGCTCTAATATATATATATATATAAAACAAACAAACAGGTGAACAGACTCTCTCTTGACTCTGGACAGTGGATGTGATAAGATAATCTACACACACACACACACACACACACATATATATATATATATATATATATATATATATATATATATATATATATATTAGTAATGGTATGATTTGGCATTTCCATACAGGAAACGTTTGGTATTCACTGATCAAACAGTTATCATTACTGTTAGTTGAAATTTATAAAATCTTTCTCTTAAAAGAAATTTTCAGAAAAATAGGTCAACTGTTATTACTCTTTCGAGTATTGATAAGTTTCCTTCCTTACATTTTGTTTAACTTATTATGGAATGTCAACTATTTTATTGTTATCATTTTCCCTTCTAATTACATGCACGCTATCCATTTTCATTGTTGCTTCAGTTGTAAGTCTTCAAGTCATGTTGCTTTTGTTACTTCATAAATTAATTTTTTTTGAGATTCTGTAGAGTACCACTTATGAGATTTGATGAAGGATAGTTTTCTTTAAGACCTTTGGGATTCAATTGCTTGAAGCCATTTTTAATCATTGATCTGAGGTTGTATAGAACTAATAGGTTACACATTTCTAAATGAGCTGGACACCATGCATGGCATCCATATGAAAGTCCCGACTTGATGAAGCTACTTAACAACATTACCGAAATTCTGAAGTTAATGTTTTGGTTTTGTCGCAATTTACAATGTTGGACAAAACTACTAGCACAGCCTATTCTCTGCTCAATTTCCTTTTCTCTGTTAATATCTGATCCATACACTGAGGTATTTGAAGTATTTAGTATTTAAGAATTCCACATGCCTTAATTTTTATGATGGATTCATGTATATGCTATCAAAGCTTTCATTCCAATTTCAGGTCATAGTTTCCGTTTTAGAAAAGTTTACCATAAATCTTGTGTGCTGGAATACTTGATAAAGAAGTTGTTTTTGTATCTGTCTATATCTCTGAGATGAGGTATTATGATTACTTACATTATTTACATCATTCGCATTGTTATCCTCATCTTCATTGCCATATTCACAATGTTTTGGCTATTGTACACTCCAGCCTTCTTCAACTTTTTATTTTGCCCACCAGGGTAGATTGATCTAGTTCCACGTGCCATGCCTCTTCCAGGTCTCAGCTATTTACCTTTTAACTCAACTCTCTAAGTTTTGGTTCACCACTGCTGTAGCTTAATATTGAACTCAAAACATTTTGGGTCTAGTCACCAGGCCAGTGTAAAAAGGCTACAGCAGTGGTGAACCAAAACTTGAAGAGTTGAGTTAAAGGGAAATAACTGAGACATTCAGAAAAGGCGTGGCATGTGGAACTAGAACAATCTACTCCAGTGGACAAAATAAAGGATTCAGTTCAAAATTCTAATCCCCTGAAGAAGGCTGGAGTGCACAACAGCCGAAACATTGTGAATATGGCAGATAAAATAAGGATAACCATTCAAATAATGTAAGTTGTGTGATTTTTTTTTTTTTTTTTTTTTTGTACAAGGTAAAAAAACTTTAAACTAAAATGCGATAAGCTATAAATATATGTTCCTTATATCCAACCAACTGTATCAGTCACTCACTGGAAAGCTTTTCTTGTATACTAATTTTTCCCATCCCATAAATTTGATAGCATTTATGAAATTGATATATTAAGTCCTTGCTATTATTCATCATCATCATCCCCTTGACTTTTGTAATCATAGGGGGGATCCGAATGCAGAAACCATATTGAATCTCCTCCACAATGATCTATCAACGGCAGCTACCAGCAATTCTGTTGCTTCTCTTGCTTCCTAATCCTTTCAGTGTGCTTGTAGATAACTTGGTGGCGCCCATCTCCTCTCCAAAGGTTTTCACTAATAAGTCTTTAATTATATTATTCTGCAGTAATTCTGTGGGGACCAATTTATTAATAACAACAGGAAATCAATTCCCGACTTTATGTCCAGGAGACTCTGATGCTCGCCTGCTATACTGAGTACAATAAATTGTTGAATTAGTCAATTATTGTCAAGACTAACTTGCATATAATGTTATGGTTGTCAGTAACTTGTAAATCTTTGATCTTGTACTGTTTTGTATTCTATATGTAGCACACACTACTCAATAGCCTGTATTCATCAGTTCTAGTTTAATATACTTTTGACTGTTGTAGTAAGGTAGTAGGAGTAAAACAACCCAATTATCAAATTAATATTTACTAGTGACTCAAAAATTACAGCAATTGTTAGAAGGTTTTAATAGTAAGATGCAATGAAACAAAAGTCTTGAAACAATGTATCGAGATTCAATAAAGCAGAGATAAAGAATTCACAATTAAAATAGAAAACAATGAACTGTTTAATGAATCCATTCTCTTTATATTTTTTGGATATTCAATAGCATCTATGATTCATTGATTACTCCTGATATTATATATAAATCTCTTTTTACTTAATATCTTTACATGATAAAAATGTTGTGTTTAATATAACAGTGAAATAGAAGTAAACAGTGATGACAAGGTCTATTTCAAAATAAACTTGAAGCAAGACAATCAGTTAATTAACAAACGTATCTGAGTGCCTCACATGAAATTCTTGATCAAATAAGACTGTAATCTAAGAAATGTAAAAATAAAGAAACTGATTAAATAAATGGTTCATTTTTCTCAGGAAGTAATTTTATCTAAATGTAGGTAAATATTTTATTTGTGTAGATTATTAAATGTCTAAGGAAAGTAATCACTTAAATTTACTAACTTAAGATGATTTTCCTACCTTCCCACTGCAGATGGGACAGGAAATGTATAAATGCACAGGAAACATGTAATTACACATTGATAATTATTATCAGACTAGATGAGCCATGCTGTGAAACATGACACCATATTTTGTTGAGTTGCTATTATTATTAGTTTTTCACATTAAAGTTTTTAAATATATTATTCCATTTGTAGAAAGGTCAGCAATACTCTGACAAGCTAGTAATAGATGGGTGACATGTTAAGATTTATTGAATTATAAGGAAAAAGAAAATGTTTTTTGTTGCCATTTGGATCTTTTGACTGGTCTACTCATAAAAAAAATATGGAACAATTATTGGGGAAGGAATTTTTGTTGATTAGCATTCATTCAACTTAACTTTAGACACTTGTCAAAAGCCAAACATTTTGACTTTTTTTCAAGTTAAAAGCAGAGTCCTATTTATTGGTTTTATCTGTTTTGTGCATGAATCCTACTTATTGGTTTTATCTGTTTTGTGCATGAAAATCAACCTTTTTTTGAAGTGGGGTTATAAAAATTTTTCTTAAATAATGAAAAACAGATATATACATTTTAAAGTAAACAACAAAATTTACATAAATGAATAAAATTATTTTGTTTATTCTTAATTTAAGATACATAATCATGAATCTCAAATGTTTGTGCATGTTCTTCTGAAAAAGATTCCATACAAAACTTCTTAAAAAAGGTTTAAAAAATTTAGAAAAATTTAAAAAATATACAGATATTAATATACATTTTAAAAGTTGGCATGTATAATAACAGGTATTATTAGCCCAAGGCCAATAACTTTGTAAATGTCAGGGACCAATTTGACACTGTATTGATATTATAAACAGGATTCCCCTCCACCTATCTAAATCAATAACAAATCAATATTTTTCCATACTGAAAATTATCACAATCTAAAGAATGCAGATCTGAAAAAATTATTTCCCCAAAATATTTTCCCTATATTTTAGAAGAGGACCAGTTTATTTAAGTAGTGTCAAGTTCTCTTTAAAATAAGTGGCTGTTCTTTCTGTTTGTGGAAATTCATTCTGTTCATTTTGGATTTTATTATATATCCATTATCAACCATTACAAATTTTTGATAAAGATTTCTTTCATCTTAATTTTATTTGCTTTTCCTTACAACTGCTCAGACTGTCACTCAGTGGCCGTTAAAAGTAAAGAATTCTTAAATGAAACATTGGCAACCGTTATGGATTTTTGACAGGTATATATATGGGTGCCATTTTGTTCCACCCACTTACCTTTTGCCATTTTTCAGGCAACTTCATAATTCCATTCTCCCAGAATTTGGGATCTTTGAGTTATGAAGTGGTTTAAGAGGTTTTTACAGGTTTCCAGAGAATGAAAGTTCTTCTGAATAAGAGCATTTTATAGAAATTGAAATAAGTGGTAATCTGACGGTACAAAGTCAGATGAGCACAGCAAATATAGTAGGACAATTTCTGCTAGATCTTCAAAGAGAGGTGAGTATCTGGCATTGTTCTGATAGAAGCTGAAACTCTTTTGAATGGCCACTCCCAGACTATTTTTTATCAGTTGCTGTCTTTAATCAGCCCATTTCAGAACAGTACTTGTTTGACATTTTTATTTGATCTATTTAATAGGAATAGATCACCCATCGCCCGGTTCACACTCCTCCCCGGCCTTTTAAACAGGTATAGAGGTTTATCCCTTGTTCCCTGTTTAGGATTAGGCTTCTGGTTCCTTATTAAAGTATACTTCAACTCTGTACTTCTAACATCTCTGCCTGAAATCTGAAATTTTATTTACTAATTATATTTTTTTTTCTCTTCACTAGGAGTAGATACATATGCCTATTGTTTGGTTCATCCTCCTCACCTGCCTTTTGAACAGGGGTAAACCTTTATTGTTTTTTTGTTTAGGATTGGGTTTCCAGCTCCTTCTAAAGTTTTTTTCATTCTCTTTCCCTCCCAGTAGCCCCTTGGATCTTAGTGGCATTAGCACCTTGCTTGGGGTGAATTGATTAATATAAAGCTCTTGGATAAGTGCTAGGACAAAAGTTATAATTCTGCTTCTGAATAACAGGGAGGTAAAAAACATTTTTTTTTTTTTTAAATTTATTCATAATAAAAAATTATTTGAACTCAACCATTTATTTTTTATTTTTTTTATTTGTGAATGAAATAACATCATAAAAGACTTGTAAGATATGAACTGCTGTTGTTAACCAATCTCAACCTTCCAAGTGTTTACAAATGACAAGGTTTACTACAGTCAATTTTCTATGCAATGACTATAATCTGCAGCGTCTGTATCAATGATCCTTTCTATTTAATTAGTTTACAGTTAAGACGACAATGATTATTTCTTGATTCTACGATTACTGTTCTAATGGCAGACTTTTATCTTATTAAGTTCAAAGCATTTATAAACCACTTGTAAAAAGCTAAAGTTAAAAGTGAAGATAATTCTTTTTTTAGGTGCTGTGTCAACTTCCTCTCCTTTGTAGCTCTAAGCAAGATTTGTCTTCTTAGACAATTTTGTTCTACCATCCATTTATTCAAGCTTATTAGATAGGTTATTTCAGTGTTTACTTCTGCCATTGTTTTTTTTTTTTTGTTTGTTTTTTGGTTTGGCACAAGTGATTAGTATTACAGTGGAACATAAAGCAAGAAAATCCAATAAGGAAAATATCCTTCATTATTACAGTAATAAAGCAGGACATTGCTGACACTTGGTTGGGATATTTCTGTTTACCTTGTAGCAGTGAAAAGAAGGACATTTTACAATAATGTTCACCTTGTACAGAGTGGCCCAGAAGTCAACTCAGGATTTAAAAATCTAGTAATTTCAACATTTTTTAAAATCTTCTAAAATAGAATGAAAAATCAAACACTGGAAATATATTCCCACTTAATTGACAAATTAGTCAATGTAAATATTCTCCATTTACAGCTTCCTACAGACACGCTCTTTTGATAATGTCCTTTATATCATTGGTTAATAACTCCAAAGCACTCAAATTTCTTCACAAATGTTATCCATGAGTTGCTGAGTTGTCTGCCGGTTATAAATGTATTCATGCTTCTAAGGTATCACCAAGTGAAATAATCAGGAGAATGTGGTAGCCATAAAGTTTCAGAAATTATCCAGTGACCAAAAAGTTTGATTTAATTCCAAATAAAATTCTATGATTTTTGTTCTTTTAGTTGTTAATTTTTCCATGGCTAATTTCTGAATATTAATCTGAATAAAAAAAAAAGATCTGACATGTTATGACATGGATACCTAGGTGACTTTTGAGACACTCTGCACTAGTCTGACAAGCCACTTAAAGTAAAGATTTACAGAATAAGCAGTAAGGAGCACAGTTTATGTGTATATGGGGGGAAGATAGTGGCTAATCATAAACATGAATAGTTTAAGATTGTAGTGATCGGGGAAACATTGTTTTGAGGGTCAGTTCCACAGAGTAGCAGTTTATGGGAAGAAGCTGTTCAAGTGGAACTTGCATCTTGTTAAGGAATACAAAATGAATTAGGTTTGCTATAAGGTATGTAGCATGGTGCATCTTATCCATAAAGGTTAGAACTGGTAGAACTAATGAATGCAGTTCGCCTGAAGACTTTACATGGAAACAGTGATAGATCAGTAAGAGACTTATGATGTTTTATCTGTGAGAAAGGGATTGTAGGGTAGAAAATAATTCATCATCCACAAGGATACTCTTAGACTCTATCAAAATTGAAGAGTGGGCAGCTCCTGCTTGTATATGGCAACAGTACTCCATTTTTGGCTTGACCTAATTCTTGTAAAAGTAGAGGATATCAGGAGGAGTCAGATACTTATTGGAGCAGTACAGGGAACCATCCATTTTTCCAGCATCTTTTAGTTTTAGATCATATGTAAAAATTCTACTTGAGGTCTGGATTGAGTTTAAGTCCAAATAAGCACTCAAGGCAAAGGGCTTCCCTGAGGGAATACTTGTGATTGGTGAAAGTTCGGGGTTCACTCAGTCATCAGCTTATTTTAATTATTGGTTGGTTTTTACATAATTATATGTTGTTTCCTTATAAAATATTATCTTCAGTTTGGGAGTCTGGTGATTAGGAATAGCAATTTTTTGAACTTTTTAGCATATGATATGCATTTTGCCAAAAAATAGCAAAAAAAAAAAAGTAAAATAAAATCACACAGAATTTATATTTAAGGCTAATCTTCCCCACATATTCCCATAAACCATCCCTTTTATTCTCTGACTCTCTACCTCGAGTGGCTCTTGGGCCTTGTACAGAGTGAACATCGTTGTAAAAGAAAAAAGATATCATGACCTATACTGTGTTGCTTTAATTTGTTTTGCACAGACCTTTAAAAGCTGTTAATAACCTTGTTATTAGCCTAATCCTTGGCATCCTAAGTCCAAGCCAAACAACATTATCACGGTTTAGTCTGCAATCTGGCTTGCTACATTTAGTAACATGCTGCAGTGTTTTTTTTTTTTTCTTTTAATAATAATTAATGCCCTATATTTTTTCTTTCCGTTTCATATTATAAAACTGCTTGTTCCTCTACTAGTAAGTTTGTTAGCGCATGTGTTATGTCCTGCCATTACCTCAGATAAATAATTGACCATTCTTTTTTGAGTGGGAAGAAAGACTAAAGAAAAAGATAGAGAAGCTGATATAGGTTTTAGTTTTTAGATTTGGTTTTAGCAAGAAAAAGAAAACCTACATAATATTAAGAAGAAAGAAAATAGAGGAGATAATACTCTCATAAACTTAACATTTGCTTCAGTGAAATGGAGACATTATCAATTTTGAATCATTTCGTTTGTATCCTCTTACTTCTTTAAATAATGACCTGCATCAATATTTATGATTGTTATTGCAATATTTTGTTAAAGTTTCAAATATTTAACAATGCAATAGGAGAATTTCTATGGACATTTTATAGTCCTGGAATGTTATAACCTAGAAAGGGTTACTGAATGAGGAATAACCAACATGGAGGTTGGAAATGAAATGGTAATCTTTATAACATCAACAAAATACAATAATCGCCAGCAGCATGAAGTAGGTAAACCACTGCTAGTAGTGGACTACTTAGACATCATATTACCCCCACTTACAATAATGTCCAACGTATTTATGAGGATTGGGACATACCCATTAGTGTTCATAGCTACAGTATATAACATTGAAATCATAACGATTTCATTCAATCATTAAATTAAGAAAAATCACAAAATTAAAATCAAAAAGCTATGAAATTTTCAATAGTACTGCTAATATTATAATATTTTTAGATATTTATTTTTCATTTATACTCTCAAGAGCCACTCAAAGTAGCAGGTTACTGAATGAGGTTGCTATAAAAACATACATGAAGGAAGATGTAAATATTATGAGGATATGTAGGATAGATAATGGTTGACCCTAGACTTGAAGAGGTTAAGATTGTAGCAATCAGGGAAGTATCCTTTTCAGAGTCTGTTCCACAAAGGAACAGTTTTGGTGAAGAAACACTCTGTGTGGAACTTCCTCATTAAAAATGAAGCATGAAGGGAATGTGGATGAATTCACCCTGTGTATTTGGGGGTTAGCATTAGCCATGTTGATGGAAAGAAAAAGGGTTCTTTCAGTTAATTAAAAGAAATCAGTATTATTTTGGAGGTCTTAAAATTAACAAGCCATTCTTTGCCCCAGTTAACAACAGATAGGTCATTTTTGAGATACACCTGCCAATTTGACAATATTGAACTGAAATCACCTACTATTAAGACAGGAGTAAATAGTTGTGGCATCAATTGATAACATCAGGAAGGTCATTGATGAAGATTAGGAAGAATTTTAAAGTTTGATAGACTCTTTCAATGATAAGCATTAATACATCAGCAGTTAAGCTAGAGAAGCAAAAGCCATATTGCTTATCTATAAGAAGACCCTGCAAGATGAAATGCTTAACCAATTCCGAGTTGATTAGAGCAGTTATTACTTTGCCAAAAAGAGTTAGATGGTTAATAGGCTGATAGAAGGATCAGACACCTCGCCTGACTTTTTAACTTTTACCATGCTAATTTCTTTCTAGAATTGTTCCTCCTGCCACTGCATTTTTTTTTTTTAGGGTATAAAAACATGGACACATAGTGTGGTTATCCTCTTTGACTACTTCACCATCAATATTCACTCAAGAAAAGCCTTCAAAATCATCATCAGATTGTTAATCAAAGAAAAACTCCTCAATAAAGGCTTTGTTGGGTATTGATGCAAACATTTTTGTTTACAAAAAATCCTGTAGAGTCTAGAAGAATTCAAAATGGTGTTGGAAAAAAGAAGTTTAACCTACTTCCAAAAGAGTAATAGGCGATTTCCAGTTTAAAATATGGAAATAATAGTTGACAAGTGTTTATTTATAGCAACTGTCTTAAGGCGACAGAATATGCCTAGAACAGCAAAGGGTGAGAATTCTGCGGTGACTATTCTTGCCTGCATTGTGGTAAAGGTTAAAGAATGAAACTACAGAAGAGGATTACCAAAAAGAAGGAAAGCAAGAAACAGCAAGGTATTTATTGCAGAATTTATACAGAACAAGATCAAGTTCAGGAGTGCATTTTTTAAGAACTATTGCAGATATACCACCAAGTCCACATGCTTTGTAAGGATCCATATTAGAGATGATAGCTGAAACCATGGATGGAGTTATATGCATATCATACAATAGAGATTCAGTTCTAAGTGCAAAGTCGGGCAAAGACACTCCAGATGTCAAGAGTAGAATTTGAAGAGAATTTACAAGCAAAACATTCTCCTTTATCAGTAGAAGATGCTAACACCTCAAATTGAGGTAAGAGAGGAGGGATATACTTTTATATAACACATTATTACTGAGGTACCAGTAGTCACAAGAAGCATACTTGTTATAGGCTATACAGTACATCATTTTGTCAGCAAAATAGACTTACCCTCTTTGTGAACATATTTATAATTATTATGAGCAGACACAAAGAAGCATCTGTTGCTATTGGAACAATCAGTCTGGTACAGCCAGAAAAAGGGATTTCTGTGGGTTATAGCAGCTGAATAGGCAGGTGGGAACCAAGGAGAAGATTGTGGTTTCATCTGGTATTTCTGAGAAGGTACAAAAGCATTGATGCTTGGCTTTATGTAAGAAGAAACCTCTGTAGCACAATTCTCAATAGGAAGGGTAAAAATATCAATCCAAGAGGTATCTCAAAGAAAGTCACTAAATGAATCCCAATCAGTAAACTTTCTAACAGATGACACAAAAGTAATATCAACAGATACTACAATGTGATCTAAATTGCTAACTGGACAGAGTTGCAATGCTTGACAACCATCATGAGAGGAGATAAGGAAAATATCAAGTAAAGAAATATTGATCAGAATTATTAGAGAAATGAGTAGGGAAATCCATTATTTGAATGAGAGACTGAACAACAGAAAAATTGAAAGTCTGAATACCAGCAACATCAGTAACATTAGAATGATTAAGCCACTTGATATGATGAGCATTTTAATCGCCAAACACAAAAATGTTCGCAGATTAATGTAGTGAGAGAGAGCTATTTCTATACTCTCAGAAATTTTTAATATATTGCAGTCCTGAGAAGAAAGTGTTAATGGGAAAAGAGATAGGTAACTGAGTGAAATAATGAAGATTGAAAGCACATAAAAGAATCCTCAAGGGACAATTCCCTTGCCATTGGAAGATTTTCCTGGATATAAAAACCAAGGCCTGCATATGTATCCTAGAATCTTTTCAGCAAAGTAGAAGAGAATTCATTGAGAGCATTTTTTTTTTTTTTTTTTTTTTTTTTTAAGTGTTTCTCCCCAAGCAAGGAAGGCAGGAGTTGCCACAAGCATGTAAGGGAGCTACAGAGAGTGAACAGGAGTAAAGAGGAATGTTTGAGGAAAGGATAAAGAGAAGGACGAGGATCAAGATCAAGGCATCAGAAAATGTTGATTGACATTACATTTGAATATTTTAGCTATCAGGGAAGCAAGTAAGAGGAAAGGAGTCCCACAGATGGGAAGTGCGAGATAAGAACCTGTTGGAGTAGAAGAGATGGCAACATTTAACCGCTTCGACAGTGAAAGGGTGGTACCGAGATGTCAACCTAGTAGCATGCTTAATGAACTGGCAAACCATGTCTTAAACAGAAAACAAAGGTTAAACCTTTACTTTTGTTTAATAAACATGAAAAAAGTACTGGCTGGGTGGTAGGCAAACCTATTTACTCTTATTAACCTGTTTACAGCACAGGAGGATGGGTGATTTTATTGAGACACAATAGGAAGGTTGCCAAATTGGGCTCGAGATCACTTCCAGGCCAACCCAAGAGCTGAAATCAAAGGAATATTAACTTAAAATTACATCACTTAATCAAGTTAAAATTAATAAAAAAATTTAAATACACACACACACACACAATTTACAATGGACATCAGAATAAAGAATTTGTCATGAAATGGACCTCTTATTTTTACAATTATCATAATTTCTATTTAAATGATCAATAATAGAAAAACAATCAATAAATATGAAAAGAATATATAATAAATAAATAGTCTAAAATCATCATCATTTGGTAACTGTGTATTTAGGCAGCAACCCTTCATTTATGCATGTTTCATTAAAAATGATGGACAAGGTACTTTATTTAATTTTTCTTGAGTTCGAACAAGTGTTTTCTTTTTTTGGACACAGAGTGTGTAGAAACTGTCCAAATGTTCTATAATTCTGAGTGCTTTTGGCTATACTTTTAGCCATTATCAAGGATGATTGTATTTTTTTCCAATATAGTTGGATGTGTGCATTGTGTCTGTCTTTAGTATTATAGAGATGATTTATATTCTGAACACACTATTTACATTATTCAGACTATTGTCCTCATCTCTGTGGCCATGTTTATCGCAACGTTTCATCCGTTGTACGCTCCGGCCTTCTTCAAGTGGTTAGAATGTCAAAATGAATTCTTTATTTTGCTTGCTGGGGTAGACTGTTCTAGTTCCACGTGCCATGCTATTACCAGGCATAGGGTCTTCCAGCAGCCACCCTCTTGACCCAGGGCAGCATTAATTCCTGAGCTGCTGTACTTTCATAATCACCATAACACTCATCCAACTCTTTCTGAATCCTTTGCACTGTCCACAGATTGACAACCAAACACTCTGAATTTTCGACAGATTTGCACCAAAATTTACATGCACATGCTCCAAGTTAGCGGGAAGGCCAAGACTGACTATGCATTTCACAACTCCCATCAATAGTGGAAATAATTGATTTTTTTCATGCTTCTACAGCAGTTTTCATGTAGTTTGCAGCCATTTTGTACTGGCCAGTGTGAGAGCCAACAGCTGACTGACATAAATGTTAACTAGCATGCTAGCATGCAAAAAAAATCTATAGCTGCATTTGTCACAAGTGGGAAAAATTTAAATCTGCATAGCACTTTACTCCAATTGGCTCATTCGCTTGCTTAAACTCAACGTTGATTCTGATTCCGCAGAACTGGGTTGGGTGTGAAAAAGTATTTGTTGTTAACATTCTTTTTCATTCAGTTTTTCCAGTTACGAGTCCTTTTTTAAAGCTGATCATTTTGTGTTCATTTTGTTTAGTTCTTTTTTCATAACGGATTTAATGTTTAGTATAGAGCTTAGAAAAAATTTGCAGTGTGAGATAGGCAAGAAGTAAGGCATGTAGCAAAATCAGCATGGCAAAGGGCAAGGAAAGGCAAAAATATTTTAAGTCAAGTGATAGCGATTGCTGTATGAGTTGTACGATTTTTGAATCAAGCACGGGCAATGCCGAGCCATGCTGCTAGTTTTAGACTATAGTGTGCATATATTGGTCTAATCTCTGGTTCTAACTAGACACTGATCTTCATCAGACACCTTTCTGAAAATGCTCCCCTTCTCACCAAAAGTCTTTGATAGACACAACAGAATTGCCATCATGCAATGAATTAGTTATAGCTGTCCCCTTTTCCAGACAAATGCTTCTAAATTGATTGATTGCTCTGAAATAACTAATCTAATTTGAGGAATAAATCTGAACACAGTTTTCTTCACAAACAATATTACAGTTGATAAGTAGCAGCATTTACTTTTCACACACATTTTTCATTAAGGCTTATGGCCACATCACATGGAAACACAAGTTCCTGTATGGTCAATGAAGTTAAGCAACAACAAGCTTGGACATTACTTTGATGGCTGATTGTTTAGGAATACCAGGTGCTTTAAGCTTGGATATGCATATAGTATAATGGATAATGGCTCAATATTCTTAATCAGAGACCCAAGTTCCAATTCCAGTTGAAATTTTTATAATCACTTACATGCAAATACCCTTGGGAAAGGTATGAATCCACCTGTTCTCTCTCTCTCCAGCTATGGGTTAATTAGTAAGACTTGGATCATAAATCATTATCTCAAAAAAAAAAATGTTACAATTTAAAAATATTTTCTGGCTTTAAATAATTTGCAAATGGTTCATAAGCCATAGAAAATGAATGAATTAATCAAACTTTTTTCCTTCAGTATTTAACTTGCTGCTCTTGCAAGCTATTCAAAGTAAGTTTTGTCCATAATAAGAACCAGATCAGGCTGAGAATGGAGTACTGTTGAAATATTTGGGCAGGAGCTGCCCTGTCTTCACTTTCCTGTTTTGATAAAGTTCAAAAATGTTTCCGAGTCCTTGTTGGAGAATTATTTCCACCTGCCAATCTCTCTCTCTCTCTCTCTCTCACTCACTCACTCACTCACACACACACACACACACACACACACACACACACACACACACACACACACACAGGATATGGCAAGTTTCTCCCTGCTCTATTGTTACTCCCATGGAAATTGCTCAGATGAGCTACATTCCTTGATTCCGCCAGTCTAACCTTCACAACTAGGACCTGCCATTCCTCTTACATAGTAGCAAACCACCCACTTTCCCTCAGTCTTCCATCAGCAAGAAGTAAGTTCCACTGAAACAGGATCCTTATGGAACAGACTCCCTAATGGATATATCCCTGATCACTACAATTTTAACCTGTCCAGGGTTAACAGTTATCTTTCTCTCATATCCATATAAACTACCCCTTAATTTAACCCTCTACCTTGAGTGGCCCCTGGGCTTTAAAAAAAAAATAAAAAATTGAAATCTTGAAATACAATAATATATAGGTGTAGTTATACAAAAGGCATTGTGACCAAAAAATAATCATTTTAAATGTTTTTGTTTTATTATTACATTTTATAAAAGTTAATAGGAGGTCCAGTTTGTTATGTAAATTCATTGTAAGTTGATCCTCTTACGGAAACAAAAACAAAACATGCTCATGCATGTGGTTACTGAATATTTTTTTTTTTTTAAATTTGTGGTCTAGAGTGCTTTTTCATATATTTCTAATATTATGATAATCAGAACATTCACTGTTTCCTTATAAGGAAACATTCAGTATTCATTGACTAAACAGCCAGTGGAAATTTATATAATCTCACTTGTAAAAATATTTTTTCAGTGCTATCCATTTTAGTTGTTGCTGCTATTGAAAGTCCTCAAGTGACATTTCTGTCCCCAAGGCTTCTTAATCTTTCCATGGTTGAAATTTGCCAAAGATTTAAGTTGTTAAATCAGAAAAAAAATCATTAGATGCTTAAATTTAATTCACATTTAAAATCAGTCCAAATTATTAGAACACTCTTTATAATTAGAAAAATGTTTTTAAATAAATAACAATTTTTCTAACAAAATATTATATTAAGTTGGTGCAAAAATAATTTCGTTTTCTAACATATGTTACTATGTGAGAAAACGAAATTATTTTTGCACCAACCTAATACTAACAATATAGTCACCCTAAAAAAAAAAAAGAAAAGTAACTGACTCATTGTGTAAACCTCAGAGTAGATGTCATGTCTCTTCTTTTTTTTATGTACTGTGTTCCTTCAGGTTATAGGCAATGTTTTTTGAACATAGAATGTAAACATCATCATTGCATTGTCCAAGATGAGGGCTCAATTCTAATTTGTCTTTAACCACTGACAGAGAACCTTGAGGATTAGGCTCACAATATCCAGACTCACAATCTGGTTGGCATGAAAGGGAGTATCCTTGACAGTTTCCAAAGTGTTCTTTACATAGGCTAGATACATACCTACTAGTGGGTTGTTTAGTGAGTGACAGGCTGCTCCCTGACAAATAACTAAAAGCCTCAGTTGAATACTCTTTTAGTTAATTTTGGGAATCCTGTATGTGTGGTAGCTCACTGTAATATTTAGTTAGCTGTCTGTATTCATTCATCGTGAAATAATCCTTGTTCTTGCTCAGTATCTGTGACAGCTTGTTATCGGTTTTCAGCCTCTTTAACTACAACAAAAGTATGCAATATTTTTTCATTTAAATTTTATTAATCTTATTATATATATTTTAAAATTATACTATATATAGTAAAGTCTTATCTATTACTGTTTTTTCTATAAAAAGCATTAAACATTTCTTAAAAGAAAAAGAAAGTTTTACACATATTGCGTTTCTGTTAAACATCCAAATTTAGAAAATTCTTGTATCCTGATAAGGCTATGTACAAATCAGGACATTAAATTATCACAAGAAATGCTGAGTGTTTGCCTTATATATATTAACTAATAATTTTTTTTTAATTTACAGTGATATTGGCCATTTTACTTAGAATTTACCTATATAATATAATTCTATATGTAAATAGATTTTAAATTTACTGATCTTAGAAGGATTCATGCATATTACAAATATGGCAGAATAAAAAGAAGCAAAAATAGAATGCTTATAGAATTACAATATTTTGTTACAGATACGCCAATGATTTTCTGGCACTCTATGTTCCAGAACTGTGCCAGATTATCAATTTTACCAGACCAACAGAAGTAGCGTAATAATGATTCCATAATACACCTCTGACCTACTACTTATGCTTCTCCTATATCTCTAGGGTATTATTAACTGTTAGAAACTTATATTAAACACAATGCCACCTGTTGCTGCCTGCAGAATTTAGTCTGGCAATCAGCATGAAATTTGAATGATTGCTCGTAATTTTGTCCAAATTAAAAGAGGCTCCAGACCCCACCAGTGGTTGCTAAACCAGTGCTAGTTTTCTTTTTGACATTTAAAATGTCAAATAGTATTTTTTTGAATTAATGCTATTTTCTACTCATCAGAGTTGTTTTGACTTGAAGGCTCACTGCAAGTTGGAGTGATTTTTCATCTTCGACATGACTGCTTGTTTCCGAACATGGCCATCTGCTCAGGCCCGTTTGTGTTTCTTCAACACCCGCAGAGCCAACCTGTGGTTTATAATGCAAGATGCTGAACAGACCTTAGTCACAAGACCGCATATTGTTTTGAATTCAAAGTTGTCCTTATCCTATGCTGGCTGCTATCCATGGGCCCAGTCATCACCTAATTTGCATATATTGGGGATCTTACTAGAAAGTAGGGATGCTGAGAAGTTCCTGGTCCAAACCACTTCCGTTCTGACCAAATAACCAAATATCATTTTTTTTTTTTAAATCCTCTTCTTCTCCCCCCAGCTATGGGTAAATAGCAGGACAGATCAGGTTCTATAGCCTTGGATGGCAACTGGTTTACCGCAGAAAGAAATGGCAACCTACTGCTGGAAAAAAAATCTGCCTCGTCAGTCATGTATCGAAAGATACATGATTGCCTAAACGTGTATCATGCAAGACATATAACTAACTGATATATATATATATATATATATATATATATATATATATATATATATATATATATATTATAAATTAATTGATTTAAAATTGTTTTTTTTGCTACAAAATTCTAACCATGTTTCAAAAATGGAAGCTAAAATCTCCGAATTTAATTTTGTAATTAAAGAGGTTGAGGATGAAATGGAACTAACGTCTTTAATTTAATTACAAAATTAAATTCGGTGCTTTTAGCTTCCATTTTTGAAACATGGTTAGAACTGTGTAGCAAAAAAAAGCCATATTTTAAATCAATTAATTTATAATATTAATGCACTGTAAATTTACATTGAGCACTATTTTGTAAAAATAAAAATATCTATAAGAACACCGGATTATATATCTTACTGTTCTTTCTTTTTATTTATATATATACATACATATATATATATATATATATATATATATATATGATAGACAGAAAAAGAATTATTGCAAATGAATTTAATAGATTTATCAAATCCTGCCCTGATGAGTGACATGTCTTTGAAGTTTGAAGTTGGTCCTAAAATAAATCTTGAAATTTTTCTTGTCTTGACTTTTTGCTCTATTTTTGGTATTGAGCACATTCTTTACAAGAATCTACATGCCTTTAAATGCATTAAATTTTTCTAATTTATGCGTTTTTATTACATTTACGAGATTTGTATTATCCATCATCATCACTATTAACATCATCATACTGGGTGTGGTCATAAGGTTGCTGTGCAACTGAGCATCTAACCAGTTCTCTTCACATACTTGGTTGAAAGATGGAGAGGTATTCATTCATTTCTTGGGCAAGTAAACATGGCACAGCCCATCTCGCTCCAGATCAAACCACAGCTGAAGTCCTCCAACTTGAGGCCTCACCTTAAACATGGATTAATGGCCATTGATTCAATTCAGGAACCCCTTCTGCTCTGACTGCTGTCTTTAGTCTAGAAAACCCTCAACCCAGCAATTCCGTATCATCACTGTACTGGGTATAATATCTTGCTATGGAGCCCAGTCAACTCCATTGTGCTAGATCAGGGGTTGTCAACCTTTTAGAGTGAGCAGGCCAGAAACCTATGCAGTGTCTCTGAGGATGACCATGATATAAAATGTACTGTAATAAATTGCCTCAAATTCAAACCTCTCCATCCAGAAGGTTGCCTTGAGCTTGGGGTTTTAAAAAAAAACCAACAAAGTTAATGTTTTATTATTTAAACATTTTTCCTTCTTTTCCTGCAGGAATAACAGTATGACAACTAACACAAACAATAAAAAATGCAATTACCTTTCTAAAAATACAGTGAAAAATGGCAAATTATTTAATGAGCCACTTGTTTCTGCTTATTTCTCAATAACTTCTCTACATCAGGTGAAATATTTGTTGATGATAAGAACAAAACCTCATTCAGATGGTTATCACCCAACTTTGTTCTTAACTGACTTTTAGTATATCTAATTTTTGAAAAATGTTGTTCACAAGCATATGTAATTCCAAATAGTGATACAATCATTTTCATTTTATTCATTGGGATTTTATATTTTCCACTTGGCAAAACATATTTTTTGTAGAAGTCAGCAGTTGATTTGGAATTAAATTTTGATTTCAAAAATTTGTCACATTGTAAGTCAATTGACTCCAACTAATATTTTTCTGCCACTTGCTCCACAAATGAATGAGATGATTAGTGTTCAGGAGTTAAATTGGCAGGCTGGAAAAAAATCCTTTGTGAATCATATATGGCCTGGCCTGAGGTTGCCAACCCATGTACTAGATGACTGTTGACTCTACAAGAAGGTTTTTGCCCTTTTACAGGTTTGTTTTAAGTTATCTTGCTGGCCCTCTAGCAAACCTTCTCATTAGAAAAGCCTGGTATGAGATTGATTGGTTAATTTGTTATTTTTTGTTGTTGTTGTTGTTTTTTTTTGTTTTTTTTTTTTCTTTTTTACATGGTTTATCTACTCATTTAAAGCTGAAACATACTTTGGATTGGGAAAATATTCTTTCTTTTCTTTTTTTTGTGCATGACTAGGGCTTTAACATTTTTTTTTAGGATAACAAGGATTTTTCAAGATACAAGTATTACTATTTAGCCCATAGCTGGGGTAGGAGATGGATTGATACTTTCCTCAAGGTTATTTGTGTGTAAGTGTATGTAACAAACCTGTCCAAAATTCAACTATGTCACTCTGATTTTGCATCCCAAGCTGCTATCCCTTACACCACCTTCACATCCCCTGGTGTAGGAACCAGCTTAGTTGCTAATGACTCAATATAAGACCAGGTAGTTCTGTGTTACCAGTGGCAATCATAGAGTGAGTTGACATTATTAATATTATTATTATTAAAAATATTCATATTAAGATAAGCCTCTTTTGTAAGGTAAACATGCACATCTTTCAAGCTATTGTTAGGGTAAGCATGTACATCTCACAGGCTGTTGCTAGGGTTAGCATGCACATCTTGAAAGCTGTTGTTATGGAATTTGTTCATTATTGGTTATTATCTGTAATCGGCCATATCACAAAACTGGAAAACTGATTTTAACTTGGAGTTTTGGAGTTTCAATTTGTAATATTTTTTCTCCTAAAAATAATGGAAATGAATTGCTTGTATTTTGAAAATCACTTTGCTTGTAAAATCCCTACCACTCGTACAAAAGCTGTTCTCTTTTATTCTCTGATCTTTGACATTCACAATCATTTTTCTACAGTCATCTTTGACTGCCAGGCTTTATACTCTTGACCTTGTTATTTTCAGTTCATTATTCTTATGTCATTCTTGTTTACAATGAACACATTGTTCTTTTCAATAAATTTTCAAAGAACCTTTCATCAATAATGCATACATCTCACCTACCCTATCCTTACTAACAACAGATGATCTGTATTTAAAACCTCTTCTCTCTCTATACAAGATACCTGCACTATACAGAATTTTGTAATTATTTACTAATGTTCCTTGTTATTTCAACTGTTGTGCCCACTGTCCTTCTTCAGGGAGTTATGAACTGAATCCATCATTTAACCTATTGGGATAGATTCTGCTGTCCATGTCTAGGGATATCTTGTCTTTTTCTTTTTAGTACTGCTCAGTTATTGCTTGTCCTGTTTCCACTGTGTCTAAATCTATACTACTTGTTGTATCCTTAATGAGGTTACAGACAGACAAAGGTGGTACTTGAGTGAAAGGAACAGCAACACAGGCATAGATGAAAGAAAAAGTTTTATTGTAAAAGAGAATACACTACTGAAAGACAGGCAATCAGTTAGCAGGCTAGTAATTCCAAAAACAAGGTTATTTATCTCACCACCCCATGAGGTAGGATGTGGCACAAGGCCTTTTTTAATGCAGGGTAAAACCCAGCCCATAGGCTTGGGCAAAAATTCCCCGCAGACTCTGTAAAAAATGGGGTCAGATAGCTGTCTACTCTGCCCTTCGGCATAGCCTCATCTGGGTTCTTCTCTGCCCGAAGGCAGAGAGTTCGACACGCACAGCTGGAGATGAATGTCCAACTAATTGCCAAAGCAAGTCTCAGGTATATCCTGTACACACTATATATATTTACTGATACAGTCGGTCCATAGTAAGCAATAGGGAGAGTGGGTCACTCCATTACAACACCTCCCAGGAGCTAATTTCCCCAAGAAATTTTGCTCAATACCTCTTCTTGTTGGGGTCAGGACATAACTGTTTGACTTTTTTTCCTCTTCCTGGTACTTTTCCATCTTACCAGCACAAAACTACTCATCCTAAGCATTGGACTCTTTCTTTCCTTTTTTTCCCTACAAAGCAAGGCAATAAAGCCTCTAAGATACAAGGGATTACTGAGAGTGAAGTAAACTAAGAAAATATTACTGAGGATAAAGAACAACAAAAAGAATAGGATTCAAGGAGACAGATGATGATTGATATTATATTTAAATTTTTAAAATCATAGTTGACAAGAAAGCAAGAAACTGGGAGAGAGTTCTACAGAACAAAGTGTGAGAGAAGAAAATATTAGAATTTATGCTTACACTTAGCAATTTCAGCAATAAAATGAAAAGACCCCACAGCTGATCTAGCACTATACTTAAATTCATGAAATCAAAGTACCAACAGGGAGAGTTCATCAGAACAATATTATCAGAATATAACTGTAGATTAAAGAAAGGGTTCAGTTTTGAAGTTACCCAGATTAAGAGATGCTAGAGGAAGGTCAGAGGGTACAAGGGTTAAAATGCTATGATAACAACAACAAAGAACATTAGTCTGAATATAAATAATGATAACTTCTCATTCCAAACTGCATACAGAAGGTGATCAGGTGATAATAACAACAAGGATGAAGACATTAGTCCAAATGTAAATAATAACTTCTCGTTCTAAAAATTGAGTCAGAAGGTGATATTAACAAAGATGAGGACATTAGTGTGCGAGAAAACGGGGAGAAAAAAAAAAAACTTCTTGCGAGGCAAAAAACGAACGCCTTCTTGTGACACAAAAAATGAACGCCTTCTTGCAACACAAAATCAAACGCCTTGCAACACAACACTTTATGAAAGCAAACAAGCAAAATGGCACCCAAGACTGCTGCTGACGGACGACCCACCGCAACGGCTTTTGTCGCCCAAGAAAAGACGCCAAACGACTCATGCGTCTTCTTCTTGTAGTCCTCGGTCGAGTCCATTATGGTACTCCAAGGTGTGCCCGGCGACGATATACACACACAGTTCGAGGACGTTTCCGCGCATGCTCGTTACACTCCTCCCTGATCTCTAGATCACACAAATGTCAATGTGGAGCAGGCTGTTTCTGCCTGGTGCTCCATCTCAGTGGTATGGTCCCAAGCGCTTCCTCAGTGGTGCTCTCTTCAGACGTCTCGCTGAGCTCATCCCGCATAGGTTCATCAGGTGCGCTACTCTCTGAGGTGTGCCCTTCCTGTGATTTTATATAAACCATCAGGGCTTCATCATCATCATCATCAGAACTAACGTGGTTGCTGACGGAATAATCCTTCCCGCACGTTGGACGCACATCTTTTATGTGGTGCGGCATTCCATGAACAAAGACGGAGTGTGGGCCATTAATTTGTGTCACCGTACTCTTGCTGAGCTGTGTCGTACACCTTCCGTGCAGATTTTTCACCCAGACAGTCTCTTCTACTGTATAAGGATTGGCAACTGTGTCGTCACGCACCAAAGCTGCGTCGATACCCTTAATGCGGACCCTGTAAGTGTAGGTTGCATTTGCCGGTGCAGTTGAAGCTGTTTTATTGTCCTTTGGGGTAACATTATACCAATATACAGCTTCCAAAACTGAACACCGTGTTCTCGTCGCGATGCGCTTTATTGTACGATGGGATCTCTCAACTATCCCATTCCCAGATGGTACGTGGGCACAGTAAAATCGTATTTGTACATTCTACATCTTTGCAAATGCGGCAAACCTCTCTCCAAAACGCTGTGCCATTATCCGTAAGCAGCTCAACCGGCGGCCCTCTTTCGCAAAACACTACTTCCAGCTCCTTGATGATGCTAGCAGAGTCTTGGTGGTTCAAGGGCTTCCAAATGGCAAAATGACTGGGGCCACAGTCTATCAGCGTCAGGTATAGTTGATGTCCGAAATGGGTTACATCCATCACAACCCTGTGCCAATTTTCTGCGACATCAAGCCTGCCCGGTTTCCTACGCACAGGGGCCAGGTCAATTGACTGGCATTCCTTGCATCCCCTAACCACCGCTCGCACCTCAGCTTTTGTTACTCTTGGGTCGATCAACTTCACAAAATAGAGTGTTCTCTTTACACCAGGACGTCCGCTGAATTGATGAATGGCTTGTACTTGAGCAACATCTTGCTCTTCAGCCACAGCGCACATAGGTTCTCTGGGTTCCGTTATTTTGCACATTTCATTTAACCATCATTGCGGTACTCTAGTAAGTTGGTCGGCTCGATTGTTGCACGACTTGACAAGCTCTACATCAATGTCCAGCTCGTATTCTAAGGCCAACTCTTGGAGTGTGGCTAGCTGACGTCTGATTAGCATGTCGGAGGCTGCCTTGGTGTGCACTCTCGTCCGTCCGGACAGAGTGTCAGCTACCCAGCGATGCACACATGCTGAGTCTGTCCGTATATGAATGGTTTTGGCCTTCCATTGTAATGCAAGGTTGACACCTCACAACACAGCATTGAGCTCAGCCAAGTTGATGTGCTTGTCTTTGTGCACCGGTCGGAGCCAGCTTGCGTCTTCTGCCACGGCACCATTGCTCTCCACAACCACACCGGTGACTAAGGAGCTTGCATCTACCGACACGGTTACATTTTGCTCACTGATGCACCAGTCACCTTTCACTGGATCGTCCTGGGCTAGTCTCTTAAAAATGTCGTCAATCATCTGAGCTAGAAAAGGGTCCTGCACTTTATCGTCCCATCCAGTGGTAACAGTGTTTGCCCTCCACTTCACAAATGTCGTGGTGACACGTAACCAATCGCATACAGGAAAATGACCAGTCAAATTCCCGCACAGCGAGAAGACAATTCGGTGGGTAAGTTTATCGGGGACTTCCGGAAGTTCACATCCACGACGCCATCGCAGTTTTCCTTGCTCCTCCCAGACATGCAATCCCAGTACGCGTGTGCCAATTTTTAGCTGCTCCGGGGTCTTATTTGACAGACCAAACTGCTCCAAATGTTCCTTGACGCGGACCACAGAACACACACTCTCATTAACAAAAACGCTGTCAATATAAGAGGAGGAGGCTGCGTTGACGATCTCGTCCTGGCTCAAGACGGTATTAACAATGGCCACATGATTAAAGGGGCAACATTGATCCCAAATCCTAAGCGGGTTAGACAATACCTTTATCCCTTAATCTCCACTGTTTGGAATAGCCAAAGGGACTTGTCGATGTGTACCTGCAAATAGGCCCGGCGTAGGTCCAGCACAGCAGCATTTGGTCCTTGCAGACGCCATTCACGTAATTTTTGCGAACAAACATCTGCGTTGGCTGCGTACACATCAACGTACTCATTAAGTTCCTGATAGTCCATAACGGGCCGAACCTTCTGTTTGTTTTCTTGCAGAATGGCCATGAGGGGGATTAAATCCTTTGGGGGTCCGAGTTCCTCCTCCGGGTAAGGAAGCAGCCAGCCATTATCTATCCAAATCTGGAGTTCCCGATCATACTCCTTCCGAATTTGTGCAGGAGCTGGATATTCTGCCAGTCTATTTCTTAATGTACCCGGAGGTTGGTTGCCAGCCCATTTCCAAGATGCGGTCCACCTCCGAGTGGTCTCATCGAATTCTACTTTAAAGTCGGGCTCGGTAATGGTGATAGCAGCAACGACTGGTTCGACACACTGCAGAAACTTCACCTCACTGCTGCCTGTTACAGATATTTCTCCCAACTGTTTGATGGCGTCTAGTCCGAGCAGGAAGTCAAATCCAAGAGGTCTCCGTCCACGACTAGGGCTTCCATCGTGATGGACGGCTTTGCACCAACACTAATTTGTACCACTCCGATTCCACAGCAGTCAAGTGTGCCTCCGTTTACTGTAAGCACACGTGTTGATTTTCTTGTCCATGCACGACAGCATTACTTGCAGACTAGTGACTGTGTGCATCCTGTATCCACCAGAGCTGTACGTGGTACTCCATTGATACGAACTGTCACTACAAGCAATGCGCCATTTACAAGGGTTTTGGGGAAGAGATTGGTGCTGAATGCTTGCCCGTTTCCCGGACAACACTGAGCAATGTGCCCTTGCCAATGACATCGATAGCAAGTGATGGTCCGTCGATGCTTGGTACCAGCACCTTTGGATGGTTCACGACTCAGGAGACAATCGCTCGCGCTATGATTGGGTCCATCGCATTTATAGCACCTCGGGGGCACATCTGTTTCCTTCAACTGTGCAGCCACTGCGGCCTGCTCCGTAGGACCAGTGCACTTCTTCAAAATAGCGCGAGCTCATGCCAACACATGTGACAAATCCAGGTCTTCCATCTGGGATGATGCTCTTAAAAGCTCCTCTGCATGCTCAGGCAATCCAGCAATGAATGTACACTGCAAACACTTTTCTGATACGCCACCAAACAGAACCACGAGTCTGCGCAGTTCTGCCAAAAATATGTCAACCGTCTCCCCTGGGTGAAGGTGACATGCTGCAAACTGCTTCCATGCGGAGAAGGGATCTAAGGCGAAAGCTGTGTATAACGCTTTCTTAACGCAATTGAAGTCTGCGCGCTTCTCCTCACTCAATTGCTGGTAAACAACATATGCACCACCTGCCAAACGCATCGGGATAACACAACTCAATTCGCTTCACACGGCTTATCTGTCATATTAGTTCCGCCTTCTCCAACCATTCGACTACTGACTGTCCAGAATCGCTTCCGTCGAACAGTGGTATCAGCTTCAGGTCGAAGGCCATAATGCCGAAATAGCTTGTGCGAGAAAAGGGGGAGAAAAAAAAACGCCTTCTTGTGAACCAGAAAGAAATGCAACACAAAAACGAACACCTACTTGTGACACAACACTTTACGACAGCAAATGAGCAAAACGGCACCCAAAACTGCTGCCGATGGACGACCGACCACAATGGCTTTTGTCGCCCAAGAAAAGACGCCAAACGACTCGCGCGTCTTCTTCTTGTAGTCCTCGTTCGAGTCCATTATGGTACTCCAAGGTGTGCCCAGCAACAACAGACACATGCAGTTCGTTGATGTTTCTGCGCATACTCTTTACAATTACTTCAAATGTAAATAATAACTTCTCATTCTAAAAATTGAGTCAGTAGGTGATATTAACAAAGATGAGGACATTAGTTCAAATGTAAATAATAACTTCTCATTCTAAAAATTGAGTCAGTAGGCAGGGTAATGGTTAGCAAGCTTGTCTTAACAAAGATGACGACATTAGTTCAAATGTAAATAATAACTTCTCATTCTAAAAATTGAGTCAGAGGGTGATATTAACAAAGATGAGGACATCTTATTTAAAAAATTCAGATGGAAGGCAAATATGTAATGACAGCAACATCTTTATCTTTTCATCGTTATCACCTGATTGCCTTCCATCAGGATATTAGTCTAAATGTAAATAATGTAAAGAATGATAACTCCTCATCCCAAAAATTCAGGCAGATAACAATAAAGATGAGGACATTTGTCCAAATGTTAATAATTTAAATAATAACTCCTCATCCCAGAAGTTCAGACAGAAATATTTGATTTTGTTATGTTGTCGTTTTTTTTTTGTTTTGTTTTTTTAACCAAGTATTTTTTTTTTAAAACGTTTGATATTTTTAGCTCACGTTATAGCTTCGTTTCCCCCCTCCTATCTTTTTTTAAGCAATTTCATCAATAAACATGTTTTTAATACTTCTTTATATGCTATGACATTAACTTTTATGTCAGATTATTATCTTTCTCATTAATGGTGGACTGGAACACTTTTCAAATTTTCATTTTCAATTCTTTACATTTTTTTTTACTTTTATTGCAATTGAATTATCACTATTGATATTTTCTCAACATCCTCTTTTCACAAAGCATTTTTATGACTAAGGATATTGTTAATCCTTATCTTCTATAAGTATGGCAGATTATCCTTTAGAACAAACAAACTATAATCCTTTTTCATCTATGAATAGAGAACTGCTACCTTTTTTATTTATTTATTTTTTTTTGTTACTAATTATACTGTTGACATGAGTTCATTTTTTTCATCTTATATAAAAGCTATTTGATTAACATGTAATAAGTTCAGAGCCATCTTTTTCCAGGATAGTTTTATTAATAACATTATTCTATTTTTTTTCCTATTCATTGTTTGTATGCTTTTTATGTAGTACGCTCATCTTTTTTTTAGGCTAATGTAATGACAAAAGTAAGACAAGTAGTCTAAAATAATCATATTTTTTTAGTCCTCCCAACAGACACCTTATAGAATATAGAGCTGTAACCATAGCAAGTAGCTACAATTTCTGCATCATCTGAACTTTTACAAAGTGAGGTTGCTAGCTTGATGTTCAGGATGGACTGTCTGCTGATAGGGCTAAAGAACTTTAACTTATTCTCTATATATATGTAACTAAGGGTAGGGAAATTGCTTTTCTTAAAGGCATAAGTCCAAATTTAATCTAAACTGCCTTACCTGGAGTTTGAACTCTATGATCTGACTCCATTCTTATTACTGTTAACCATTAAGCTAATGATGTCTGCAATATAATCATAGAAAGTTTCAATCTTTGTCTGACCAGTGCAGAAGACATGAGTTCTCAGTATTTTACATCTTTGGTAGAACACGGTCATTTTAGTGTCCATCTTTTTCATTTATTCAGTTATCAAAGGTACCAACATTGCTGGTTTGAGTTTTTCCAACACATATTTCAGATTCTACCCAGCCAAGCATATTGTTTTATTGAATAGCTATAATGTTAAACAGCTTCTTCCTGAACACATTGTTTTGTAGGGTGATTGTGCTACAGTCTGTATATCCTTAATTAGAGCTTGTAGTTTTTTATATAATTTTTTATTAATATATGTTTGTACTTTTTATCACTTTTTCCTAATTGGAGCTTGTACCATTTTTCCTAATTTGAACGTGTACCATTTTTCCCAATTTGAACTTGGACCCCTTTTCCCAATTTGAACTTGGACCCCTTTTCCCAATTTGAACTTGGACCCCTTTTCCCAATTTGAACTTTTACCCTTTTCCCAATTTGAACTTTTACCCTTTTCCTAATTTGGGTTTGTAGTTATTTTCTGAATTTGGGCTTGTAGTTTTCAACACTTTTTCCTAATTTGGGCTTGTACCTTTTTCCTAATTTGAACTTGTACCATTTTTCCTAATTTGAACTTGGACCCCTTTCCCAATTTGAACTTGTACCCCTTTTCCCAATTTGAGCTTGTACCCTTTTCCTAATTTGAGCTTGTACCCTTTTCCTAATTTGAGTTTGTAGTTATTTTCCGAATTTGGGCTTGTAGTTTTCAACACTTTTTCCTAATTTGGGCTTGTACCTTTTTCCTAATTTTGGCTTGTATCTTTTTCCCAATTTGGGTTTGTACCTTTTTCCTAATTTGGACTTGTACTTTTCATTACATTTTCCTAATTTGGCTTGTTCCTAATTTCAGTTTTGACTTTTCATCACTTTTTCCTTACCTTATTGCCAGATGAGCCATGACCATATCATAGTTATTTTTTGTAAATGATTAATAGCAGGTCACAATAGTCTTGAGGAAATATTACTACTATTATTTATTCTTTGAACAAATACTAGTTAACTAGCAAAATGCTAAAAATGAATTATCTTTGGATTCCACAAATTGTTTCTATTGTTCATCATTCAAGTTTTTTTTAATCAGGTTTGGAATCTAATGTAACTTTTTGTTTTCTCTATTAAATATGACCTGAAATTTATTTTACATTATATAATTCTCCAAAAGAACAAAAATTATTTTTTTCAGCCCTGGCAGTTTTAAGCATAACTAGTTTGAAATAATACTTCAAAACAATTTGAGACTGTTTGCCAAATTCAGAAAGTGGGAAAAGACATGCTGCTTACTAACCAAAGCTTCGTTTTAAGCATTTTAAGTGTGAGTATTTGTTCTCTGAACTAAAACTCAGAAATGAACAACCATCATTTGCTGATTATGATTATTTATCATTATTATGATGGGCTCCTTTAGGCAGTGTAATGGTTAGCAAGCTTGTCTTGCTAGAACAATTAAAACTGAGTAGTGAGTTCAATCCTCACTGGGTGCCCCCTACTGGCAGCCTTATGCCACATCTAAGCTACACTTGGAAAATCGCTAATGAGCACCTTGATGTGGTGTAATTGTTACAAAGATTGTCTTGATAGATCAATTACAAGTGAGTAGTGAGTTTGATCCTCACTCGGTGCTCCATACTTTCAGCCTTGTGCCATATCTAAGTCACACTTAGAAAATCACTAGTGCAACTTGAAACGGTGTAATGGTTAGTGAGCTTGTCTCACTAGAGCAATTACGACTGAATAGTGAGTTCAATCCTCAGTGGGTGCCCTATACTTTCGGCCTTGTGCCACATCTAAGCCACTTTTGAAAAATCATTATCATTATTATGATTATTATTATGATTATGATGCTTCATCATTATCATTATTATGATTATTATCATTATGATTCTTATCATTATTATGATCATTATCATTATTATGATTATTATTATCATTATGTTGCTTTATCATTATTATGATTATTATTATTATGATTCTTTATCCATCATAAAAAAATCTATATTCTAAAGTATATAGAATTAATAAATATTAAACACTTCAGATACCCTAGTTTATGGATTGTTTATAACAAATTTAGTATAGGAGATAATGAAATTGAGCTTAAATAAGTTATGCTAGTAGTAGTTTCACACAATACTGCAAGATGCTACAAAACCAAAATATTAACTTTATAACTAGAGTCAAGTTCTTAATTAGCCTAATCAAACCTAGACTCTCATCCGGATGTTATACACAGCATCATACTTGTTCAGAAATATCTAAACTCTCAGCTGTATACAAATATTGTCTCCAATTAATAATGAATAATGGGTTTGAGTAAATAAAGTGTGTAGGGCTGAGAGGGAAGCCATCTTCATCTAATATCATGAACTGGCACTACAGAATCACAAAGAATTGTGCGCGATAACAGAACCCACATTACTTGAGGACTTTCAACAGCAGCAACAACTAAAATGGATATCACATGTAACTCAGAGGAAATAATGACATATTCAAGTTCGTGACTTTCCGCACAAAAGGTTAGAAAGGAAGCCCCCGCCACTGCAATCAATAATGATGTCCACACCCGCTCATATCTGAGCATTGAGACCGTCATCCTCTCTCCCTATTCTTCTTCTCTCCCCTGATGGTGGTGGTGGTGAATCAAAGAGTTTGATGAGACCATTTGCATGAATTTGATTTTGGTGGATTGCTCTGTGCAATGGAGTAGCCCACACACTTGACCAGAAGCACCTCCCTTACAACTCACAGAGGATTGAGACAGGTGAGATCTGGTATATCTGTTTGGATCGGGCTATCGGAGGCTTGGTCTGTCTAGGTCCACCTTGGTTACACCAGCCCAACTGGCGCTGCCCTTTTCTACCAGTTTGGCCAATGAGATTTCAAGTTCAGTCTGCTCTTCCTCTTTGACCTTACATCTATGGGCGGCTCTACAGGTATTGGAACTTGAGACGGCTTAACTCCTGGGAACACTGGGGCAGATAAGCCCTCTATGATGACAAACTACATCTGTCAGCAAGGCCTCTGGTTGGGAGATTGGAGGTTTAAAGAAGTTCCTAATTGTTCTCTGGCCCACCCTGAACTGGGGTGGTAGCACCTGTTAGGGGGGTCCCAACTATGGGCAATTAGTGAACCCCCAAAACAAAAAAAACTATGAAAGTATAAAAATACATTTTTATATTAAAAAAAAAAAAATTACCTACGATACATATTTATAGTAAAATTACCAACAATATATTTTTAAAGCAGAATTACTGACAAAATATTTTAGAGGAAAATGACCAATAATACATTTTATTTGTAGTTTGTTCAAAATTTTTAGATTTTGGCATTAAATAACCCATATAGTTTGATATCCTGCTAAACAAAATCAACCAACCAACCTGGCAATGTTCTATATTTAAGAGTCAAATTAGACCAAAAATGGATTGTTGCTACCAATTCTAGACTGGAATTGCCCAATCTGCATTTTCCGGTTTTGATAGAATTCAATAGCATTTATACAGCCCTGTAGGTGATGAATTACTTTCTATCCTACAAACACTTTTCCACAGACATGATGTCACAAACCTATCACTACTTTAACTGTTTCTATGGAAAATGCTCTGATAGAAGATATTTTGAGCTATATACTTTAGTTTCACTAGTTCAGACCTTAACAGCTAAGACCCACGATGCCATATACACAACTATGAACAATTCGCTTTCCTGTCATATTCTGTAAGAACATTCTGTTGAGCCTTGTCAGTACCTGGATGGGTAACCACTAAGGAATACCAGGTGACGTAAGCTTGGAGATTCAGTTGGTGAAATAGATAAAATTACAAATTGGTGAGGAAAGTTCCAATTCCAGTTAGGTTTGTTATATTCACTTATGTGCAAATACATTTGGAAAAGGCATGAATCCACTTCTCCCTCCAGCTATCAGTTAATGAGTAGGACTTGTATTGGTAAATCACTATTATCTCGCAAAAATTCATACAATCTAAAAAAATATTTTCTAGCTGAAAATAACAAGCAAAAGCCATAGAAAACAAATCAATTAAAAAATAATATCCATAAGAAGTGAATTCTATTTGGACAGCTTCTTTCCAAGCTTCATTACTTCATGGAGCAGACTCCTAAGAACATACTTCCCTGAGCAGTACAATCTTAACCCCTTCATATCTGGGTTCAATCTGTATCTGTCCTATATATCCTCATAATCTACAATACTTACTTCCTCCTCTTATGTCAATAAAATGACCTCATTCAGTAACCCTCTACCTTAAAAGGCTCATGAGCCTTGTATTATGTGAAGAATAGTGTAAAAAAATAAAGTTTAGCAGAAGTTGGAGGTGGTGACATTATAGTAGTGGTGAGTCCGATTTTAATTCAAGTTTTTGAACAGTTACATCCCACTTTTAGCAAAACATAAAACTTGGAGATTGTTACAGAAATATTTTTCATTGTATCTGAGGGACCGATTCTAATTTATGCAACATTAATGTGATTCTTTGAGCAATATTATCAAAATCAAATATTAAAGCAATTATTCTGTACAGATTTTCTCACAGACAAAATGAACCCAAAATGCATCAAATATATAAAAGGTTGTTCCAATAACTTGGACCAATTTTAAATGTTAATTAAGTTTTTAATGATTTTTTTTTTCTTTTTCTTTCAAATTTAACAACTTAAGTCCTTGGAAATTTCAACCATGGAAAGATTAACAATCAAACAATGTGTTAAAGTTATCGAAGCCTATTACAAAAATGGACATTCAAACAGAAATGCACTTCACGCACTTCGCGATTTTTTGGTCAACATAATTGACCAACCGAGAGTGCAATTGTAAACAATGTAGCATTGTTGTCGAGAGGTTCAATTCCTGTGTATGATGACAAATAGAGGCATATGGATTTTTGGACACATTCTCGTGCACTGCAGCAATGTTTTCAGCTGAACAGCATAAAGAAATGCAATGGGGTTTTCACATCTGCCACTGATCCAGTTTGTTTGAACTTATGAACAATTTTTCCAATTGCACTCTTGAAACTTTAACACACTGTTTGATTGTTAGTCTTTCCAGTGTTGAAATTGCCAAAGAATTAAGTTGTTAAATGTGAACGAAAAAGAAAAAAAATCATTAGATGCCTAAAATTTAATTCACATTTAAAATCAGTGCAAGTTATTGGAACACCCTTTACTTTCATATGAATTCTCACAGGAACCCATTTCTATCTGAACCAGGCAGTTTATGTTGGCTTAAGTATATTGCTCTTTCCTTAGGCTTCATCAGTAAAAGAAAAAAATTATTCAGAAAGAAATCCATTAACAGTAATCCACAATATGATCCATATTAATATCAGATCCAGAAAGCATTATTTTGTGCATGGATTCCATTAATGTACAAAAAGCATAAGAAGAAAAATTCATTGAAAAAAGAAATTCACCATCTTCTATTATGACTTCATCTTGTATTCTATCCACATTTCATTTTGGAAAAACTCTAGTATTGAATCTAAACTTACCTTTGACCTTATCATTATAACACCCCCTACTAAAATAAAAAAATAAAAACATTGTCTGTTACATCTGGAGTTAATCCATTCAAAAGGTATTGTCTCTTGCAGCCAAAAAGCCTATAATAGCTTTTGGACATTGATAGTATTTCTTATTGTTGTTATTGATAAAAAGTTGGCTAAAAATATCACATGTGCTGGTTATTCTGAAGAATAATACACATAGTATTGATCAATTAAGAGCATTTTTTGCATTTGTATAAATACTAAACAAAATATTTTAACCTAAAACATGTCACAAAAATATCATCATTCTTAATATGAATACATCACATTTTTTTTTTTTACCAAGCTGTAAAAAATTCATCAACCGTATTATATCATTATTATATAATCAAAATATGTGTGTGTGGCTGAGTGGTTAGAACATTCGCCATGCAACCCAGGTTCAAATATAACCATGGCTGATTTGTTGGGAATATAACTTCTTGATGTTATTTTCCTGGAGAGATGATCCCAACTTTTGAAATGTCATGAATTGACTCAAATCTGGTGAGTGAAATTGGGTTGACAGAAGAATTCAATTGATAGTTGTGCACATGTGAAGTCAGAAGTCATTGTGACCAAAGGCTTGAATGTACTGGACCTGTTGAAACTGTTGATCATGCCAGATGGTACACTCTCTCCCAGAAACTGCAATTAAGGTCTGCTCAGCATTGTTGCAGTATAAACCACAAATTGGCTCTCTGTGACTGAACAAATACAAATGTGCCTGTGAAGCCACCTGTGCAACACAGATTGGCTAATCTTCCCAGCAGACATGCATGCTTGGAAACAAGCAATCAGCCAATATTATATAATCAAAATCCTAAGAATAAAAATCCATAATATAAATTTCACCAACCCTATTATATTATTATTATACAATCAAATCTTTAGTGTAAAAATCTATAATATTAAAAAAGCATATTGCCCTTCAGAAATTTCATTCATACAATTAAACTGAATGATTTTACTGAAGCAACTCAGAGTAAGTTACTAAAAAAAAATAATAATCTCTCATTTTTTTCTTCTCATTTCAGTCAATATGTTTGCATAATAATCATCTCGGATTATATGTCATTGAGAGTAGTTCTATGTCCCACTGTCATATAAACATTATGAGATATGTTTCAAGACTTTTATACTTACCTTGCCAAGATTTTGTTCACCTCTACTGTGGGTCAAGTCACTGGATTACATCAACCAATGCTTTTATTCACTGGGTCATGTGTCCTTGGAGAGTTACTAAAGGGAATTAACTGAAAACTGAGATATTGGGTTTTTTGACGTTAAAAATACGTCAAAAGACGACATTATTACGTCATTATTTTTGCACCAACCTAATAAAAGTTAGGATGCGTGTCTCCATTGGTAGTTGCATAATTAAAAGAAAAACTTGTAGTTCCAATGAATAATTTATTTCATGGAAATATTTCAACTAGCTGTTGCTAGCCTTGGTCACTCATTTAATTTGAGTAAAACAATGCAAAGAAACTAAAAACGCTTAAGAATTAAAATCAATGAAAAAAAACAAGTTGATGACCTACCAATGGAGACAAGCATCCTAACTTTGATACGAATAAGGCATGGACCTCGCTAAAAAAGTATATGTTCTTACTTTGTAAATATCATCAACTCGTTTTTTTTTCATTGATTTGAATTCTTAAGTGTTTCTAGTTTCTTTGCATTGTTTTACTCCAATTAAAGGAGTGATCAAGACTTGCAACAACTAGTTGAAATATTGCCATGAAATAAATCATTTGTTGAAAATACAAGTTTTTTTTTTTAATTATGAAAACTGAGATATCAAGAAGAGGCATGGCACATGGAACTAGAACAATCTACCCGTCTGGACTAAATAAAGGGTTCGGTTTGAAATTCCAGCATATATCACTTGAAGAAGGCTGGAGTGTACAATAGCAGAAACATTGTGAAATAAGACCAATAAAGATGAGAGAATCATTCTGAACAATGTAAATAGTGTAAATACTTACAATACCTCCTCTTAGAAATATAGACAGATATGTAAATATAGTAAAATGAAATCTTGCAAAAGAATAACTCTAAGATGAGTCATCTGTGGCTGTGGTGCAAAACTGGTGACTTACTAAAACAAGTCATTTTTTCTGTGCTACTAAACATCCTACTAGACATTGTTTGTTAAGGTGATAATAAATTTTAATTATTTTACCACTCATATTTTTCCTCAGCTGACTTTGAGACATATTGGCTCCACTGAAATGAAATATTTGGATCCATTTTGGCTCAACTTAACTGGTATATTTGGGTCTGCTGGCTCCAATGAACTGGGATATTTAGATCATGTTGGCTCCCTTGAAATCAGATATTTTCTTGATAAAATGCAAAGAATCAGCAATATTATTGATCTTGATCTGGCATCTTAACTCCAGTCATTTTCCCTCCACTGAAAAGTTGCCTCATTGTGCATTTTCTATAAATACTTTCAGATAATTGTTTGGATGAGTTTTTCGCTATGATACCTAGACTTTATGAATTTAAGCGCAGTACTAGACTGGCGTCAAGATCTCATCAATTTACAGTTGAATCAGCGAGATGTAACCATAAGTTTCTTTTCTTGCACTTCTTGGTAGTGGAACTTCCTTTCAGCTCCTTGCTTTCCAGCCAACTTTAGTCTTCAAAAATTTAAATGCAATGTCAATTGCTATCTACTGTCCTCCTGATTACTCTTCTTTTGTTCTTGCTTCTTAGTAGTGTTTCTAATTCTTCCATACCCAGTAACACCTTGTGTCTTAGTGGCTTTACTGCCTTTCTTGGGGTGAACTTGATTAAAAAAAAAAAAAAAAAAAAAAAAAAAAATGAAAATTTTGTCCCCACTGAACTATTTGGATCATTTTAACTGCTCAGAACAGGGATATTTGGGTTGCACTGGCTGTACTAACTAGCACTGAACTGCAATACTGCCAATTTGAAATAATGATTATCAGTCCAGAAAATGCTATGAGCAAACTGAATGTGATTTTCAGCCTCTTCTATTCATTTAGCCTGAATGCTTTTGGGAAAGCCTGAAGCTACATCATCATGTTCTTATCCTGAAAAAAATCCTTTTCTGTCTGGGATGAGAAATTATGATTATTTCTATTTGAATGAGTAAATACTTTAATTTATTCCATAAAATCCAGTGAGCCTATCCCAAATTATAGTTATTACTTTTCTGCTAGAATTTTATCAATTTGCAAAAATAGTATTCTATTATTTATTGAACAGTTAACTTGGATTCAATTAAATTCCATAATGAAGAAGAGACTTGAAGCAGGCATAAAATGTGTTTCTACACAAGTAAGCAGAGAATATCATGGACCAAACATGCGAGCAACAACAAAATTTTTAAGAAAATGGAATCAAAAAGGACATATTTAACAACAGTGAGAGAAAGTCGAGGCATGGTGGATTAATGGATAGCAGCTCGGATTGAGGAATTGGAAAGCCAAATTTAGATTCCAGTCAAATCCATTACATTCACTTACGTGAGGATTCATACCTTTCAAATCCATTACATTCACTTACGTGAGGATTCATACCTTTCAAATCCATTACATTCACTTACGTGAGGATTCATACCTTTCAAATCCATTATATTCACTTACGTGAGGATTCATACCTTTCAAATCCATTATATTCACTTACGTGAGGATTCATACCTTTCAAATCCATTACATTCACTTACGTGAGGATTCATACCTTTCAAATCCATTACATTCACTTACGTGAGGATTCATACCTTTCAAATCCATTACATTCACTTACGTGAGGATTCATACCTTTCAAATCCATTACATTCACTTACGTGAGGATTCATACCTTTCAAATCCATTACATTCACTTACGTGAGGATTCATACCTTTCAAATCCATTATATTCACTTACGTGAGGATTCATACCTTTCAAATCCATTACATTCACTTACGTGAGGATTCATACCTTTCAAATCCATTATATTCACTTACGTGAGGATTCATACCTTTCAAATCCATTATATTCACTTACGTGAGGATTCATACCTTTCAAATCCATTATATTCCCTTACAAAGAGGATTCATACCTTTTCCAAGGGTATTACCCTTGGGAAAGGTATGAATCCTCTTCTTCTCCCCGCCAGTTATGGGTAAAATAGCAGGACAAACAGGATTCTATATCCTTGGATAGCAATTGGTCTACTGCAGAAAGAAATGGCAAGCTACTCAGGAAAAAATAGTCATGTATCAAAAGATACATGATTGCCTCAGCCTGTATCATGCATGGCACATAACGGAACTGAGAGAAAGTTGAAATTACTAGAGCATATAATGATGAAGGAGGGCTTGAAAAATTTGACAGGACAGACTGAATGCAAGATAAGGAAAAACAATGCACAATCAACATGCGTTTGAGAAAATGGATGGTGGAACAAGGTTTAGGAGAGATAACAAAAAGACAAAATATATCAAGCTCTACAAAGCACAGGAAATTGTGAAGAGCCATGATCACCAACATCATGGAAGTACACAGCACATAGAAGAAACTTTTGTTTAATATAATGGAAATTGCCCCTCTCCTTTTAATTTAATCAATTTGTGGGAAAAAAAAAATCAAAAAAAAAATTGTACTTGAGAATTTGTGAGCTAACAGTCAAGTGTCTAACATTTCTGTCTACCTGGGTGCAATATAGAATTTCTAGCTGCAACGATTGCAGTTTTGTCTGCTGCACTGCACCAATATCACATGCTACCTATCCTAACCTACCCACTTAGTTGCTTCCTCTCTGGATGGGCAGCAACAATGAGGGTGGGGGTAGGAGATCTGGCACTGGGGCAGAACCACAGAGTCTGTTGAAATCTGTAGCATGTGTCTTTCATAGGCACTGGATTTTATTGATAGGTAAATACTCCGATGCTAGATTCATACAGCTGTGTGTGCAAAAACCCGACTTAGTTAGGCTTTGTCAGATGTGTGGTCTTGTGCATTTGGCAGCACTATTAGTTGAGGTGGGTCACTCTGGTCTATACTGCGGGGGATAGCCTGATTTACATTTATTTTATTTTATTTTATTAACAGTGTTACAGTTTTGCAAGACAAGGCAGGATTACTTACTTCAGTGGTACATTGGGTGTCCAGAAAATTCAAAGAATGCAATAATTTCTCAAGTGAATACATATTACTTTTATCTTATTATAAATACCAGATCAGTTTTATAAATGATTTAATGTTTTTTTGTTCCATGTTGCTTACTTAAAAGAGTAGAAGTCTGACAGTATTAAAAAGAGAAAATAGTATTTTTATTATTATTATAACAATAACAGCAATAATAAAAACAACAACAGCAATAATAATAATAATAAAACAACAACAATAATAATAATAATGTGGAATATGGGAACATCAACAATCTCTGTTGTAGTTGGAGCCCTCGAATTGGTTTGAAAAGATTCCAGTAGACTCATTGATGAGATTCCTGGAAACTCATGCCTTAAAGAAATATAAAAATTGTTCTTATAAGTACAGCCCACACCTTACGAAGGGCTTTATCTATGTAATATATTTGTGGTGTTGTTGTTGCTTTTTTTTTTTTTTTTTTTAAATTGCTCAGTGGAAAGTGTCATGTCATTTCTGACCTTAAGTCTCTGGGCGGGACCCGGAAAGAAGTGTGTACACACCAGAAATCAAAAGAAATAAAATAATAATAATAAAATAGCAATAATAAAAGTACAATAATAATAATAAAAATAATAACAACAACAACAATAATAATAATAAAAAATAATAACAACAACAACAATAATAATAATAAAAATAATAACAACAACAACAATAATAATAATAAAAATAATAACAACAACAACAATAATAATAATAAAAAATAATAACAACAACAACAATAATAATAATAAAAATAATAACAACAACAACAATAATAATAATAACAATAAAAATAATAATATTAATAATAAAAACAATAATAATAATAATAAAAATAATAAAAACAATAATAATAATAATAAAAATAATAACAGCAATAATAATAATAATAATCAAGGATGGAACTATCCTGAAATGTAGCATCTGTGGAAAATTTGATGAAATTGTCAGCCATGTTATCTCAGGATGTCTGGAACTAGCAAATAATGAATATACCCACAATGTAGCAATATATGTGCATTGGAAGATATGCAAGAAGAACAAAATTGAAACCACTGAGAGATGGTATGAGCACCAGCCAGACACAGTTACCCAAAATAATGATGTAACTATCCTCTGGGACATGCCAATTCAAATTGACAGGGAAATAAAAACCAGCAGACCTGATATTATCATAAAAGACAAGAAATTCAGGAAGTGTATACTTATTGACATAGCAGTACCATCTGAGAGAAACACCTCCATAAATATTATCGAGAAATTATCCAAATACAAGGACCTGGAGATTGAGATTTACAGGATGTGTGGAATGAAGACTGAGACTGTACCAATAGTAATCGGAGCACTGGGCCTTGTAAGAAAAGGAATGGACAATTTTACTAACAGGGTCTCAGGTAACATAAACATACAAGTTGCCCAGAAGATTGCCCTATTAGGAACATCCCATATCATAAGAAAAGTGCTATCAATATCAATTCTCCTATAGGGTCTGCTCTCTCACAGACACACTGTCACCTCTCTCTGTCTTTTTTACAAATACTTTCATGGTAATTGCTCCAATGAGCTGCATTCACTGGTTCCCAGACTTCATGAATTCAAGCGCCCTACGAGGCTGGCGTCCCACTCTCACCCTTTCACTGTAGAAACTTTTAAATGCAGCCGTCTTTTCTACTCCAATAGCTTCATACCTCGCACCTCTCGCCTGTGGAACACCCTTCCCAATTACTGTTTCCCTGAGAGCTATAATCTCCAACTATTCAAATGTAATGTCGATCGACATCTCCAGTTACCTTGATCTATCCACTATCCCTCTCCTCATCCTATCTTCTATCACTCCTATCTGCTCTCACTCCAAATCTTCTGCAACCCCCTGCATCCTAGTGGCTTCATGCCTTGCTCGGAGCGTAATGCTTAAAAAAAAAAGAAAAAAAAGTAAAAAAGGACCATAGTTTGGACCCAGCTCTACAAGATACAAAGCAGGAAACATGGCATACACAAATGATAATAATAATAATAGCAACAATAAAAATAACAGCAATAAAACAATAATACTAAAATTAATAAGAATAATAAAAATGAAACTCCAGTTAGCCATTTTCCCACAAAAGATCTTACTCAAAAGTGCAAAAAATAGACACAAATGGTAGAAAAGTGTTGTTTATCTTAGGTCCTTCTGACTTAACAGATAACTTAATGTACCTGCTGTATTCAAAAACTCATACTGCATGACAAATAATAATAATAATATCAACAAAAGCACCACAAATAATAGTAATAAGGATAATTTATCTTAGGAATGTAACAATTATTGTATCTAACATTATTAAGCTAATAAAAAGCAAGAAATATCAGATAAAATATTAATTCAAAAGACTTCAGACTATTATGTTTTATTACTACTGTTATAACCTAGGGAAGGTTACTGAATAGAATAATCACACAAAGGTTGGTAATTAATGATAATACTTAGGACATGAACAACACATAGAAGATTCACCAGCAGCGCGTACAAGTAGTCAACTGCTAAAAGTGAGTCAAATGAATTTCACAATAAATCTCCAACTGCAGACCAACATACAGTATTTACTACTGTATTTATGTGAATGGGAACATACCCATTATTGTCAGTAGGTATGCTACAACAACTAATAAATTTAAACACACAACAGAAATAAGATGCTTCATCCAAAAAATTTAACTCTTATTATGACGAGGTGTAAAAAAGCAGTAGAAAATTCTTCAGGTTTCTGTTGATCCAGGTAACCTTCAAGAAATTTTTAACTGAATTTTTTATGTAATCAGGTGGGTGGGAGCTCATTCTGCTTTTTATATCTCAGAATAACTCATCTTATTCTTTTTTTAGTATTGCTCCATTATTGCTCGCTATGTTTCCATTGTCTGTACTACCTTGCCTAGGGACTGAACTCTCAATTTCTATGCTACCATATTCATAAAGCAACACTTTAATTCATCAGGCTAGTGGATTGTAGTAATTGAGAGTTCATTCCCCGCGCCAAGAATATGGATGCAGATACAGTTGAATCATGTTGAGTAAAAACCGAGCAGTACTAAAATAAGAATGTGACATGATATCCCGAGATACAGACAATGAAACGAGAACAATCTATCCTGTTAGATTAAATAAAGGGTTCAGTTTGAAAATTTCTTATGTTATCTGGATTGACATGACTGTTTTGAAAGCCACCGAAACATTTTTGTAATAACAACAAAGATGAGGACAATAGTCTTAATGTAAATAATAACTCCTCATCCCAAAAATTCAAATAGAAGGCAATCAGGAGATAGTAACAACAAAGATGAGGACAGCCCAAATGTCAATAACCCAAATAATGATTATCCCTCATTCCAGAAATACAGACAAAAGGGAATCAGATAACAACAACAAAGATGAGTGCTAGAGAAGAAACTGTTGGAGTAGAAGAGGTGGTTACATTTAACTTTTTCAACAGTAAAAGGGTGGGACCTAGATGCCAACCTAGTAGCACACTTAAATTCATGTAGTTGGGGTACTAGGAAAAATAGCTCATCTGAGCAGTAGCCATGAAAATATCTGTCAAAAAAGACAAAGGGAAGCCACCTCACGTCTGTGAGAAAGTGACTAGAGTTGAGGTGCCAAGTCAGGACCAATCATATTGCTGATCCATCTTTGGATTTTGTTGAGAATCTTGAGATGAACAGCAGGGGTGCCAGACCATATATGGCAACAATATTCAATGCATGGATGAATGGTAGATTTCTGGATGTGTAGGATGGACTCAGATGAAAAAAACTTTGTGTTCCACTCTTTCACTTCTATTTTTAACTACTTCTTTTAAAAATAGATTTTGTAAAATTAAAACTATTCAATAAAAGATTAATAACATTTCCTGAAGATTTTCTTTTTTTTTTTTTTTTTTTTCAATGCAAGCTACACCAGGTAATTGTGTTAATACTTGAAACGATGAATAACACAGCCGCAGGTAATTTTCAACAAATCTCGGAATATAAAATAGGGAAACTTCTCTCATCCAGAAATTATTGATTTTATGACGTTGGGGAAACAAGTTCAATATCATTATTCTGTTTGATGATGAAAGTGGTTCAGAAATCACTTTAAGCATGATGAATTTCATCTGAATCTTTCTCAAATTATTTATTTGTAGATTTATAAAATACAGTGATTTATAGATTAATTTGTAGACTATTGGTAGATCATAAAAATGCGTACTTAAAGAGGATAATGGCACTTAGAGATATTCAAACCTACTTCAAAGGCTTCGATCCAATGGCCAGCCAGCAACTAAAGAAATGTTAAAATCACAAAGAAACAAAAAAGACAATTCATTGTTAAAAATTGCAGAGATTAAAAATACTGAGAAAAGTATTGTTTAAAGAAGGTTATTCTTTTTTTTATGTGCCATATCTCTTCAGGATTTTGTCACTCACAGCTCTCCATAACTTCCTATTTTTTTGTAGCTCTTAGCAATGTTACTATACTTTGCACTCCTTCCTCTATCATCTGTTTACACAGGCTCATTAGGAAGGTTACTTGCTGTTTTCCTCCTTGTTATTCAGCGATATGATTCAAGAAGTTCACAATATTTCAAGCAAACCATCAACTCAAATTACCCAAATTCTTAACTTCATTTGGCCATTGATGGAAAATTAAGGGATGTTAAAAAAGAAGATAGAAATGGTTACTATTTTCATAGGAAAAAAAATTTGCATGTGAGAGAACCTATTTCTAAATAAATCGATTGACTTATTTTTTATTGCTTATCAGCCTGTTATAGGTTATTTATAGCCAACACATATTTTGGGATTGTAAAAATTTGTGATTGAATATTGTATTAACAATTTCTTAGAGCTAATAATGATTTTCCTTAAAAGTCTTACTATTTTAACCCATAGATGGTGGGAAAAAGGGCAGATTCATATCTTTCCCAAGTGAATGGAATGAACTTGACTGAAATTCAAAAGGCTTTCAGACTTCTCACACTGAGCTGTTATCCATTACACCACCTGCACATCCAAGCTTACAGCACCTGTTATTTCTAAGCAGTCACCCATCTAGATAATGACCAGGCTAAACTTTGTAAAAAATAAAAAAAAATAAAAAATTGTATTTTGCCACTGGATTCACCCCCAAATTTAATCAAATTGTTCCATGGCCAATCCTTCTACAAATAAAAATTCATAAATATTTTCGGAGATATTGTGCAGGCAAACAGACAAACATAAACAAGTATATAACTTCTATCCAATTTTTGTTGGCAGAGGTAATTACAGCAGGCACTAGGGACCTCCCCCAACCCACCACTTTGTACACAATAGGGAGATACAATCAGTGTGTGAATCTTCAATATTTGAGCCCATTGGGATCTATATTTCCAGGCTAGATTGGTTTTCACTATATTTAGAAAAAATGAAATGGTTCATAAAGAAGGCAAGTAGATGTAGGCTTCAAGACAAACAATAAATCATTTTTAAGGTTAACATTATCATTTTCTTGGCCATTTTGGAATGGTTCATTTTTTGGTATGCTTCAGGCAAACTTGCATCTCTTAGCCATATTCTCTAGCCTGATAGAGCAAGTCTTGCATATAAAAGTATATGACATTAAAGATATGATAAACAACTCTATAGATTAGATGGGTATGTGAATGACAAAATGAAAAACACTCTTATATTACATTTTGGTCTTCAAAAGGACTTCCTCAGACTAATAATGGATTTATCAATGGTATTTACACTATTTACATTGTTCTTACTATTATCCTCATCTTTATTGTCATGTTCACAATGTTTTGGCCGTTGTATATTCCAGCCTTCTTCAGGTGATATATATTGGGATTTTGAACTGAACCCTTTATTTTGTCAACTAGGGTAGATTGTTCTAGTTCCACATGCCATGCCTTTTCTGGATATCTCATTTCAATTATTTCCCTTTAGTAACTCAAGCTACACATGACCCAGGAGATAAAAGCATTGGTTGGAGTAATCCAGTGACTTAACCCAGAGAGTTGTGAGTTCAATACCTGGCCACAGTAGAGGTGAAGAAAAACTTGAGCTACTAAATAGTAATTAGTTAATATTAAATGACCAGAGGCTAGCATTAGGCATGAAGGAAACAGTTCTGGATTGCTTTGTAATATCGACCAAACTACTGTATGATTGAAAATTAACTCCCCATACTTATAATTCATTTATTAAGTATAATTTGTACAAGAAATGTATATGAGAGGAAAGCATTTAGCATGAGGTTTTATTTCAAATTCAATATGGGCACCAGATTTTGCTACCAGCTTCTTGAGCCACCCAGGAATCATGTCAACTGATTTTACTTGAAACTCTTGTGGTATAGAAGACATAACTTCTTGTATTCACCCTTCAAGTTCTTTTAAAGTCTTGGTTTGGTATAGTAGACTTGCTCTTTAAACCAACCCCAAAGACAAAAGTCACAGGGTATTAAGTCAGGACTCCTGGTTGGCCACTCATAGATAAAATATGGAGTTACTTTTCAATCATCCTGTATATGGCAGTGAATAACTGGATAATTTCTTGACAAATGAAGAAAAATAAAGATGTGGTTCTATCTATGAATGCTGACAATAACAAAGACAGAGCATGTGACAAATGAGAATGTTTTTCAGGGTAACAGGAGCAACAAGAAACAGATGCTAACAATCTATAAAGCTTCACTTATAAATGATTTTTGTTTAAAAAATTAAAAAGAAAAAAATGATGAAATAAATATTTAATCAATTAGCTCTCTTTCTAAGGAAAAGGTTTTGTTATTGAAAGTCTAGCATAGAAAAATCCAAAGATGTGTTGCAATAATAGAAAACATTTTTTTTTAAACTGTGTAAAGATATTAATTTGAAATTCAATATGCCAATTTCTTTTTTACACACTGATAACCACTATTAGACACTTGTACTTTTGTGTTTGTAAGATGTATAATAGGATCTGAAACAATAGTGTAGATAATGAGACAAAGTAGAAAAGCTTATAAAGGACACAAAAGTGTTTATTTTATTTATATATATATATATATATATATATATATATATATATATATATAGGCTGAAACACTAATATTTCATGGTTATAATATTATAACTAATATTATCAATACATATATATCTTAAGTCCATCCACTGAATGCAAGACCAATAACTCTAATATATATATATATATATATATATATATAATCAAACTGGACACCCCAATGTGACCCAAAATATCAAGGATAAACAGTGTGCCCCACAAATTAGCAAAAGCCATAGCAAATATAAAAACAAAACACTTTCTAGCTTCAATGGGGCTGATTTAAAATCCAACAGACAGCAACACACATGTGTATGTGTGTGTTGGTGTCCATTTGTTATACTGTTTTAAGGTATGCTATATTTGTGGATTAAAGTGTTCAATATAAGGGATAGAGCATCTGGAAATCTAAAAGGGGACATTGAAGTCAATATCCAGCAGCAACACTTTCTCATGTTTAAACGCAATTGACAGGCCATTGCACATATATATATGTGTGTGTGTGTGTGTGTGTATGTATACATAACAAACAGATCTAATAAGGTAATTTAATTTATGGCCTTTCTTATCCTCAAAAATCCCAATGCATTTTCCTTACACACAGTTTTATCTTTTATTCTGATCTAAAGAAGCCAAAATCAACACACATTTTTTAATCCCCATATATCCAGAACTCACAGTTGTTCTTTTTCCAAACCTGCCTGTCTGCTCAGGCCCACTAATGTTTCTTCAATGCCCACAGAACCAGCCTGTTGTTTATATTGCAACTATGCTGAGCAGAAATTTAGTTATTCAAGTATATGTCCCATCAGGGCCATATACAATTTTGAATTCAGCATTTTCTGTCTCCTATATTGACTACCAACCATGGCAAAAGAGTCCAGTCTGGTTTGCCAATTTAACCCATAGATGGGCAGTGAAGAGATGAATTCATACCTTTCTCATGGCTGTAGCATCAACAAGCCCTAAAAGATGGTGTATATCACAGAAAACCCACTACATTGGCAGTCCTTAGTCAAGTAATTGAAAATGCATGTGCAGCAATCCCCCTGGACAATTTGGCCAACATTGCACAAGCAGACGCTCACCATATTAATAAATGTCTGGAAGTTAAAGGCCACCATTTTGAGCATTATAGAGTGAATGTAGAGTCCAAAAGTAACTTGTATTAATCTTATGATGTCTGAATAAATTTAGTATTACAATATCTATACAGTTTTTTCTTTTCCTGAAGTGTGTATACATTTTTTTGACAGACTCTGTATATTTGTCAAAATCTTCTTGAGTAATATAATACTACTGAGTGAATATAGTGGAACCCAATTACATTCATTTTATGTCATTGCCTTGAGCATCAGTGTGCTGAGTTTCATATGAATATATTAAGTCAGAACAAAAATTTGGTCCTGTCATCTCTGCTTCAGTCATTTTCTCATTGCCATAATGTAGCATTCCTGTATCTTTTTTATAAATACTTTATTGGTAATTGTTCAGATGGACTTTCTGTTGTGATACCTAGACTTTATCAATTTAAGTGCAGTACTAGATTGCCAACAAGGTCTCACCATTTTACAGTTGAAATGCTGAGATGTAAGCTCTATGCTAACAGTGTTTGCAACATAAAAACATTGAAAATTCCTAATTCACACATAAATGACATGTTCAGATATCATCTTTCAAAATATGTATCTACCTACTAAAATCCCATGTTCAACCCCCCATACCTCCTATTGAAAACATTACAAACATTCCAACCCCATATATTAGATAGACTATTCTTGAATACTAATTTCAGATAGAATAGTAAGAATCATTGATTTATTGTTGACGGATTTATTTTTATGGCATATCAACCCATTGCAGGTTATTTAAATTTTTTTTTTTGGATTGTAACAATTTTTTTTAGGGGAAAGATAATAATGGTTTAGTAATACATGTCTACTAACTAACCAATAGAAGAGATGGGTTCATATATTTAACTAGACCATTTGCATGGAAGCGAATATAACAAACTCAATGGGAATTGAAACTCTGCTCTCCAATTAACAATTCCGAGCCATTATCCATTACACCACCTGCACATCCAAGCTTACAGCACCTGGTATTTCCAAGTGGTCATCTATTTAGGTACTGACTAGGCTTGATGTTGCTTAACTTCAGTGATCATACAGGAACTGATGTTTCAATGTAATGTGGCCATAAGGCAGCAAAAATCAGCTTCATATATATTTGCCAGACTGTTCTTGAGTAATATGTCACTGAAAGATGAATAGTTGTGACAGGTCTTTTGCTTTGCTGTCCCAGCTGAAAAGTGTGTAGAAGGCTGAACTTAATCCACTTTAATAACCACATTTCTGAATCACTTAGTAAAATGAAAATTTACTTGCAGTGACTTAAACAAATATTACCTTAGCCACATGTTATGATTAATATATTAGTGAGGCAAAAAGAGAGAAAGTTCTACTTTAAAGTGAATAACTGATAATGATCCTGAAATGCTTTGAGAGAAAAGCTCAATATCCCCATCGTTCTACTGCCTTATTCATTCTACTCTCATTGATACATTAGCTATTACTAAACGGATTACAAGCAAAATAATCGAACATTATAATATTGAACTTTTTTTCCCCCCTCTTTTGACAGATCATCATCTCCTCTTCACCTCCTTTCAGGCTACAAACAGCACAATCAATAGAGTTTTTAGAGAATTAGTTTCTTTTTTCTAGTTAATGGTCAGAAGTTTGAACTTAGGTGAAGGCTAGAATCATGTCAGTTGTGAGTAAAAGTTGTAAATTGTAAGAAGGTGGAAATAATAGGAAAGTGGCAAAAAGATGTAGATAGTATAAAAAAGATAGGAATAGTAAGAAAAGATGTAAATTGTAGAGAAAGGGTATAAATAGTAGAAAAAAGATGTAAATTATAGAAAAAGATGTAAGTAGTAGAAAAAAGATGTAAATTATAGAAAAAAATGTAAGAAGTAGAAAAAATGTAAATTATAGAAAATTACGGGATTAATTTCTAATATTGAAGTAATACAAAATAAACAACGGATGACAGTATATTGCATTTTATAAACTGCAATCAGTTCATTAATCTGTAATTTTCTCCTGATTTTTTTTTTTTTTTTTTTTTTTTTCAGATCAGTTGTGTCTGCCATTTGAGAACATCATTTTATCATAAAAGATGCATTTAACATTTTCAAACAAGAGAAAGATTTCATAAATAAAATGGCAACTTAGTTAAGCTTTTGTCAATGTCCTTTCACCTTAGGAGTCATATATGTCAAACTCTCAGCAAAAAAATAAAAAATTAATAAAAAAGGAAACATTTGTAAATTAACCAAGAAAATAACAAGTCATTTTTTTTATCAATTTCTTCATTTAAAATTATGGGTACATATTTCGTTTTTAATGCTATATCTGTTTCAGAATGTAGACAAGCATGACTCTTAATTTCCTGGGAAAGATAGTGGAGTAGTTTCCTGTTGCTTTCCCTCTGCTTTCTCCCAGTTGCTACTCAAGGTTATAGATTCTAGCCTATACTGCTATTTAATCTATAACTGGTGGAATAATAGGAAGTTATGTCTTTTATTTATTTATTTTTTATCTTTTTTAAACTTTTCACCTCAAGCAAGGCAGGAGTGCCACAAGAATACAAGGGGTTACAAAAAGTGTGAGCAAGGAAAGGATGAAAAGAAGGATGGGGAATAGATCAAGACATCTGGAGATGTTGATTGACATTGCATTTGAATAGTTGGAGATTATATCTATCAGGGAAGCAAGTAAGAGGAAGGGAGTTCCACAGACAGGAAGTGCAAAACATGAAGCTATTGGAGTAGAAGAGACTGCTGCATTTAACCGTTTTGACAGTGAAAGGGTGGGACTGAGATGCCAACCTAGTGGCACATTTAGATTCATACAGTTTGGGAACTAGCGAAAATAGCTTGTCGGAGCAGTTACCATGAAAGTATTTGTAGAATAGACAGAGGGAGGCAACAGAAGAGCATTCATGCAAAAGTGACTGCAAAAGCCTTGGTTAGAATTTTAATTTGGATTATCAATTCCACTTTCTACATTTAATAACAATTATCTTACTAACACATGGAAAGACAATAAAACAGATATTTTTCTATTCCTGATTTTAAAGTCTTTGTTGAAAAAAATGACTAGATGATAATTCAAAATGGTGGAGAATTTGAGGAAACCTGTGATTACAGGGGGAGGAATAAAATTTTGAGAATGACTAATATAGCATTATGAATCTTTGCCTTCCAGTCATTTATGACTCAAAGCAAAATTAAGCAACTTCAAGTCTGGTCAGTACCTAAATGAGTAACTGCTATGGAATACCAGATGCTGTAAGCTCAGATCTGTGTGTAGGGTGGGGTGATGCATAATGGCTCAGAATTGTTAAATTAGAGAGCCGAGTTTCAATTCCCATAGCAATTATTATATTTACTCACGTGCAAATACTCTTGGGAAAGTGTTATATAGGAGTAAAGTGATGCCGCCAACACTGTAGTTTGAACACAGATCATCAGTGAGCAAACACAGGTGATCCCATAATATACAATATAGTCTAACCTAGCCTGAAAAGCAACCATGTGTCACATTCTACCAATGCAATATGGTTAATAGGATTTACAATTAGCATAATAGTAGATGCATGGTGTGGCAATTGATAATAGTTCAGAATGCAAACTCAGAAATGCAAGTTCAAATTCCAGTAGGGTTTGTTACATTCACTTGCACACGAATACCCTTGTGAAATGTATGAATTCCCCTCCTAGTTATGAGTAAACAGCAGAGCAGACTGGATCCTATGGCTTCAGTTGGCCTGCAGTCTAGAAGAAGGAAACTCTGAATTCAGCCAGAGTGGGTTGAGTGAGCTTGCTCAGGACACACTACAACTGCTGCAACTGCAGTACATGTGGTCTCCCCACTATGAACATAATGGACTACAGGACTTGAGATCATGATAAGTTATAAATGTGGAAAATGGAATCAGTGTTTAAATTCTAACTTACCATATTACCATATAACCCAATACCATATACTGCATGATTGGGTCCTCAGCAACTAAACCATTTTGCCCCACCTAGTGGCATAGCTAGGGGGTGTGCAGAGGGTGGTCTGTCCCAGGCAGCACTTGGTTCACAGTGAGCTTTCAGAAAAGAAAAAGTCAATAGAATAATTTCAATAATTTTTGCAAAAAAAGCAATGATAAGGAAGAAAGTAGGGTTCAAATGAAACCAATTTGTTTTTGATATGGCTGGCTGAAAGCCAGTCAGACATCAATAAAAAAAAATTGTCTCCAAAATGCACTGTCACCTAGTGGGGATAAACCCCACTTACAAGATCTGAGCAAAAGGTGTGAAAAAAAATTTGAACATTTTTAAAGGGTTTGATGTGGGGTTGGATTAAGTGAATTTAGTGAATCTACAGTTTTTTGCATGTCCACGAGGAGTCCAGACTTTGGTGTCGGTTCTTTGATTTATCATGTCTGAATTGTTAGTGAAAAAAGTTAATTAAAGTGAACCAAATGTTTTTTTTATCTTATCACAGGCCTAACTTTAATATGGATATAAAATCATTACTTTTCATAAATTATAAAATAGATGGATAAATAATTTCAATGATTTAAGGACATCACATGCATTCCAATTTTTCCCAGAAATAGCGAACAGAACTTTAAAAGAAATTTGCAAATTAATATATTTTTTTAAGTGCAGAAACTTTATTTTAAGTCCAAAAATGGGCATTTTTTTTCAATTTTTTGATTTACAAGTTTTCACAGTAGTAAAACAATGCAGTTTTATTTTTTTTTTGTTTAGATGGTTTGTTTTACTAAGTAAAATAGACTGAGAATTAATTTAAAAGTATAATAACATCTATTTCAGTTTTTAAAAGGGAAATTAATTTTATTGGACTTTTAATTCTTAGTCTACTACTTTGCTAATAATAATTTCAACTACTTAAAACAACACAATTTAAAAAACATTGGATTTTTTTTACATTGTTAAAAGAAAAATGAACTATGTTTCTGTTAACATGACATTTAATTTATAACTCCTCACTTGTTAGAATTTAAATGAATATTAAAAAACTGATAAATTATGAATTAAAACTATAATGTGTTTTTTTTTTGTTTTTCTTTTTAAATAAAACAGAGGGTCTATAATCAAAAACAAGTTATTTTTTTTAATATCATCCCGATTTAAAAAAAAGAATTATCACCTTTGTTTTTTTTTTTACATATCCCCAGTTTTATTTTTTAAAAAATAAATAAACACAATTGTGCTTCTATTTTAGAATTTATCAGTGATGAGTTATAAATACCATTTTAATAGAAACATGAAAAAAAAAAAAAGCCTGGCAGCATACAGGCATTTAGTTTCTGAGAAAAGGATAAAATATTAAAAATTCATGGGTGTACAAATAATTTTGTCATTGACATACATACACATATATATATATATATATATATATATGAAGAAATATAGTTTTAAGGTGTGCTATATTTATGGGATAAAGTGCTCAATATCAGAGATAGTGTGTGTAAATATAAAAGTGAACATAGAAGTCAACACTTAGAGGCGACAGTCTGTTTCATGCTATATGCAATCGTCAGGCCACATGTGCTGTTATTTTTCTCGGCTATTTATATATATACGGGTCAGTGGTGCATTGTGGGAAGTCTATTATGGCAGTTATTTTACCGGAAGTAGTTTATTTATTTATTTGGGTTAAATTATATTGCTTGTTTTTATTTTTTGTTTCTTATTTTATTTATTTATTTATTTATTTTTAATCAGTGTTTTTATTAACGTAGTAAAAATTTGTTTATATGACTTATTTAATAGTTTTGTTTTGGTTTGAGAATTTACTTAAAGTTATTTATTCGATTTTGGGGTTGATTGTTGTAGTTTGTTCTAACTATTATTTTGGCAGGAACAGTTTTTAATTTGTGTTTATTTGGGTTGGTTTGTTTATTTATTTACTTGGATGAATTTAGGTTAATTTATTTTACCGTAGTATTTATTTATTTATTTTTTATTTTTATTATTATTTTTTTATTTTTATTTTTTTTTTTTTATCGTTATATAATAGTTATAGGTATTTTTCGTCCAATTTTTTGGTTCGATTTTTTAGTCTAACTAATATTTTGGTCCTAAGGAATATATTACAATGTACATTAACCCCTTAAAGTTTATATATATATATATATATATATATATATATATAAACTTTAAGGGGTTAATGTACATTGTAATATTATATTCCTTCTGGGGAGGGGCAGCAAACCTGAGGGCTGCCTTGGGTGGCAAAAACAGCTACAGCACTGACCCTACCAGATTTTTCTGTTGAGTATGGTGGCTAGACATCTAGTTTGTTTGTTTGCTTAGTGGCATTACAACTCTTTGTGGGTCATTTAATGCCAAGATTTAATTATCTTGGGAGCATTAGTAATTTCTTTTACAAGAATGTGCTGATGGTATTTTTTTTCTTTTTAATGTATTTTGATGGTAATATTTTTTTTTTTTTTTTTTACAAAAATATATTGCTGGGTTTTGTTTTTTTTTTTTTGTTTTTTTTTCAAGAATATATTGCTCATAATTTATTATTTTTTTACAAAAATGTATTACTGGTAATTTTTTTTACAATGAAAATGTATTGCTGGTATTTTTGCTATAAAAAATATTTTTATACTTTCATAGTGTTTTGACCCCAGTTTGGAGGTTAACTATTTCCCCATAATTTGGACATTAACAGGTTCTACTACACTGGGTCAGGGTGGACGTGAGAACAACAGCAATTAAAAGGTAGTTCCATGCTTCTCAAAATCTCCTGATCAGCACCCTTGCTGCTGAATGTAGTTTATAGTCATACAATGGATATGGTTCTATATGTTATAATACCCCTATGTAGCATCTCTCTGATAGATGTTCCTTAGCCCTGCCTATCTCCTCTCTATGGAACATGCAGCAGATTGTATGAGTTGCAGGAACAATCAAAATGAGTAAAGATGATTGCTTTTATGTATGACTACCTTGTTATTTACTTATAGCTCCAGGAAAAATAGGATTCATGCCTTTCCCAAGGTTATAAGTGAATACAAACTACTCCAACCAGTTTGGATTCTGCTGATTCCATTTCTCTCTGCTGCCAGTTGTTAGGTTGCGCACTCCACTAAATTTATTCAATGAATAGTGGAAAAAGAAAAGAAAAAAAAGAAATCAATGAATAGCTAAACAAAAAAAAAATAGATGGGCCATCACCTCCCCTCCCCCGCATTGAGAATATAGAAAAGATGGTTACATTAGTCAGTATAAAGACCTTGAAGCTTTTTATGACTATTACAAAAAGACCTTGAGGCCTGTTTGTTAAATTAGTAAAGCATGTGCATTTGTTATACTCATGTCCATATAAAGGATGCAGACAATCTGTTAATACTGACCTGTACTAATGACATTAGTGTTTGCAAACAATAGACTGTTTAGTCTGTTTGGCATATTAGCAGAATTTCTCAGGGAGTTTCTTTTCTGCAGTAAAACAATGCAAAATAGTTAGTTATGTTTTATATATAAAACACACACACACACACATAAATACATACATATATATATATATATATATATATATATATATATATATATACACAAGGAGCTAAAAAGTTCTTGTTTGACCCACTTACCAAAATTTGACTGAATGACCAAACATGGTCAGGTCAAGGACTTTTCAAAATTAAGTCTATATATATATATATATATATATATATATATATATATATATATATATATATATATTCAAGCATGTTTTGTTAAATAACTTAGATGTATTATATCTATTTATTTTAGTTTTAATCCTTTGAAGTCTACAAATTAATTTCTTGGTTGCTGTAGAAAATTCATTAAGAAAAATTCCAAAACTTTCTTTGAAATAATTTTTATTTTCCCAAGTACTTTCAATCTCATCTGAGACCATCTTCATGGGTTGGATATCTATGAATGTGTTATGCATTAACAGCATAAATTCAAAATGTATTTTTTTTTTCCTGATGCTATCAGAATGAATCGAGGTTGATCCCAGCATACAGCACCTTTGGAAAGGTCCTGAAAACCACACCACACCACACCACAGGTTGACCCAAACTTTATAAGTGAAATTTGGTAGACAGAAACCTTAGGGACCATATATGTTTGTGCTAGCATGAAGTCACAAGTCATCGTGAACAAGGGTTTGAGCATGCTGGCATTGTTCAGACTGTTGATCAGGCAAAATAATGCTCCCTCTCTCTATAACTAAAGTCTGCTCAGCGCAGTTGCAGTATAAACGACAGATGGACTCTGTGAGTGTTGAACAAACACAACTGTGCCTGGGTTGGTGTCTGCAATGGGGACTACCTAGCTACCCTAATAGACAGGTATTCACGAATACGTGTGGCTGCCATTATATATATATATGTGTGTGTGTGTGTGCGTGTGTGTAAATATAATAAAATAAGAAAGAACCGTTAGATTGATGATCAAAAGTTCTTTACTATTTATGTTTTTACTTTTAAAAAACAGTGCTCGATACACAAGTAGAGCCTAGATTATAATTATTTTTTTTTTTTTTTTTAAATATGATTCCATCATGACACAGAAATTACTATGTTTCAAAACTGGTCAGCAGTATTTAAGTTTAATTCCAGTATTAAAACTTAAGCATTGGGTGGCAGTTTCATCCTCAAGCATTGTTTTGGAATAACTATGTTATGGAATGTTTTACTCATTTATAGTTTTGTATGGAAGTGTGGTCTGGGGTTTGTTTTTTCTTTATCAATAGGTCACTGCTTTGATGGAAGTAGAGGTGTTTGTGGATGAAACAAGGATGAAACTGAGGATATATTTTTTTTTTTTTAAATATGATTACATTGTGACACAGAAATTACTATGTTTCAAAACTGGTCAGCAGTATTTAAGTTTAATTCCAGTATTAAACCTTAAGCACTGGGTAGCAGACATCCTCAAGGAGGTTTGTTTTTATGCATTGTTAATTTCACTTCATGTTGTTTCAGAACATAGTAATTTCTGTGTCTGGAATCATTTTTTTAAAAAAATAATTTTAACATATATATATATATCTATATCTATATATATATATATATATATATATATTGTTAAATATGACAAAGAAAATTTAATTACTTTTTTATTTAATTTTTCTATCTTTTTGTTGTTTTGATTACTAGTAGGAGTGTTTATTCAAAAAGCACAAAAAATCCATCTTAAAAAGTCAAACATGAAGTGAAATTAACAATGCATAAAAACAAAACCCCTTGAAAATGGCTAAAGAAGTAGCCAAAAGCACTTGGGACAATATAGACAAATTTGGCATGCCCTTTTCTACCACCAAACAGAGAAATCTAAGGATGTAGGCAAAACTAAATAAAAATTAATTAAATTTTCTCTTTCTATCTTATTTAATGTAAGACGTTTAAAAGAAAGGTTGCTATGCAAATATATACATACAAGTATATGATTGATGTATATGGAATAAATTCCAATAACCAACAATTACATTCAACATCATCACTTGATAAGACACTGGAGGTTTTGAAACAAAATGCTTATTTTTGTAGTGATTTTATAACATATTTATGTTATACTTTTTAAATAAATAATTATATATATATATATACATATATATGCACACACATGACAGTTCAAAAGTTTGAAGCCATTTCCAGCATTAACATGAGATGAACTTGGTGGAAGAGTGAAAAAAAATGAAAAATGCTCTTAGTCATTGAGAAAAGAATGGAATCAATTATCAAACTTATACTTTGAGAAACTTTTGCAACAAATGTCAAAAATTTGTACTGCTGTAATCAAGGTTAAAGGAGGATATTTTGATGAGAGCAAAATTCAATCATAAAATGCTTTTTTCTTTTTGTCATAATAAATTTTCTAATAAAAAAATCATGTCTGACTTTAACCATCTATAATAATTTCCTCTTATTTAAAGTACAAAACTACTACTGTCCTCAAATTTTTTAACTATAGTGTGTGTCTGTGTGTGTGTATATATATATATATATATATATATATATATATATATATATTTGTGTAGGAATGAATACAAGTATATATATATATATATATATATATATATATATATATATATATTAGGTGCAATGGGTAAATTGCGACCATTTTATATTTTTCATTTCTGATACAAACATATCACTGTTTGGATGTCAATCTAAGGACAGTGCAGAGGATTCAGCAAGAGTTGGATGAGTCTAATGGTGATTACGAAGGTACACCAGCTCGGAAAACTCACTCTAATCGTTCAGATAAGAAAAGAACTCCTGAATTTCTTGGTGACGGCCTCATACTCAACATGGAGGCTTATATGAAGTGCATTGAGGAAGTAGTGCTAACCTGGGTGAGGAGGGTTGTTGCTGGAAGACCCTGTGTCAGGTGACAGGACTCTGTGCCATGAGACACAAGTAGGAGAATCTAGTCATGGCTGTCAGACAATTTCTGTAACCATATCACCCCTTACATCTGGCCACCTAATACCCCAGACTGCAATCGCCTTGATTATTATGTGTGGGGCACAGTTGAGTGAGAGACCAACAAAACTCCTTGTAACAACAAAGATGAAATGAAGGCAAAAATTATGTTCAGAAGAGTTGCAAGAGATTCCGAAGTCATCTGAAGGCTGTGGTTGAGGCCAATGGCAATTTTATTGAATAAATTTACTTTTTAGTATTTCAAGATATTTTTGTGTAATTTTGGTAAATATATCTGTTAAAATGAGATGTCAGCATTACTTTAATTTTTGTTTAAACAATAATTTATCCATCACAACCTTTATAAATATATAAATATGTATGCATGTGTGTGTGTGTGTATATATATATATATATATATATATATATATATATATATATATATATTAGGTACCTCCACGAGATCGCTAAAAAAAGAGTATAGCATGATGAAAAAGACGCCAAACTTGACGAAAACAAAATTTTATCGTCTAAATGTTTGTTATTATTAAGAGGAAAGATCAAAGTATTTTGGGGGTATTTTTTTCTATTTTTTAATCGTTCATAGCATGTCCGAAATTTTCATTAAAAATCTAGTTGTTTTTGAGTCAGCAAAATTGACCATTTTTTTCCATTTAAAAAAAAAAACTGGAAATCTTACTTTGAAATTCTTTTAAATATCAATTATCATTTTTTCAAAACTTATTTTAAGAAAATCAGAAATTATAATGTTTATTTAAAATATTTTGAACCAAACTTAACTTAGCTTTTGTGCTTAAAAAGATGTAATTTGAAAATAAAACAAAGCAGGTCATAAACTTTCGCGTCTCTTGACAGGTGATGAATGACATATTTACGAATTCCATGAGGCTAATTTGTTCTACGGAAGGAGAAAAGTGAAATAATTTACATTTAAGTGAACAAATTATTTACCTCGTTATTTTTACTGAAAACTTTCAGCGGTATAATTTTTTTTTTTTTTTCTACTTAGCTTTCAGCTTTACGTTTATGATGCTTTATGGAAAATATATTATAAATAAATTAAAATAAGACTGTTAAGAGTGACATTAAATTTCATATTTCCTAAGAAATGTATCTAATTAATTTATATGTACCTTTCTTATGAAATTTTATCAGAACTGTACATAAAATACTATAATTTTATGTACATTTATTACATTTTACTGTTATTTGTATTTGCATTCATTTTATTATTAATTTTGATATTTCATTTATGGAAAAATGTCATAACTAAGATTAATATAAAAATAAGATCATATAAATTTCATAAGGGGATACTGATACTTGTAGGTACCCTTTTCAGTTGAAATTGAAAAATCAAATTAACTTCTCCACACGTGTTTCGCAAAAGTAAAGGCCTTAACAGCGGAGAACAATGCTTAACTCAAATAACGCAACTTAATTATATTCTGGTTGGTCTTCCATACTTTATAATTACAGCCCGGTTATAAGCACAAAATTACATTTCTTAATTACTGCGGATCTTCTGATTAGTCAAAATGATACAATTTACAACGCGCTAAAAAAAGATCATAGGAAAGCAGATGGGGCTTTTAACTAATTTTATAATATTTTAACAACTTAAATGTAAAATCTATTATAATTAAAGAAATAACAAATAATTGTATTAAAAATTTATTTTTCATCGAAAAAAATTTTTTGCTTTCAGAAAATATTGTCCATATTTATAAAAACAACTAAAAGCAAATAAAAGCATTTGAAATTAAATAATATCTTTGTTTTATTGAGTTTTGTATGTTACAATTCAGAGTTGATTTTCAGGTACGTTGGCTCCAATTAGAAACAAAAAAAACATGATTTGCATTCTTCAAAGCCCTGTGCTTTTAATTATTGTAATTACTAAACCCGATGCGATCGAATTTCTAGCATTTTCATAAAATTAGTTATGGTGGGGTAATAAACATTTAAAAAAATATTTCTACCATGACTTTAATAAAAAAAACATTTATAATAATTTCGATCATCTGTGAATAGTTCCTGAAAGTTTCATTAACATCCGACAATTATTTCTATTTTTGCACGATTTTTCAAATTAATGTGTCATACCAAAAAAACGTGCAAAAAATTGCCTATGTTATTTACTAGTTCTGCTGATACAAATAGAAACAAGGTTTTTTTAATCAAAATTTAGAATGTTCTAAAAAGAAGGAAAAATTTTAAAAAATAATTAAAAAAAAACTTTGGTCTTTCCTCTTAATAATAACATAAGCATTTAGACAATAAAATTTTGTTTTCGGCAAGGTTGGCGTCTTTTTCATCAAGCTATGCTCATTTTCTGGCGATTTCGTGGAGGTACCTATATGAATATGTATGCATGCATGTATAGATATATATATATATATATATATATGAATATGTATGCATGTGTGTATATGAATATGTATGCACATATATGAATATGTATGCATGTGTGTATATGAATATGTATGCACATATATGAATATGTATGCATGTGTGTATATGAATATGTCTGCGCATTTCTCTATATATGAATATGTATGCATGTGTGTATATGAATATGTATGCGCATATATATATATATATATATATATATTAGGTTGGTGCAAAAATAATGACGTAATAATGTCGTTTATTGACATTAAAAAATACGTCAAAAAACGACATTATTACGTCATTATTTTTTAATCAACCTAATATATATATATATGAATATGTATGCATGTGTGTATATGAATATGTATGCGCATATATATATATGAATATGTATGCATGTGTGTATATGAATATGTATGCGCATATATATATATATGAATATGTATGCATGTGTGTATATGAATATGTATGCGCATATATATATATGAATATGTATGCATGTGTGTATATGAATATGTATGCGTATATATATATATATATATGAATATGTATGCATGTGTGTATATGAATATGTATCCGCATATATATATATATATATATATGAATATGTATGCATGTGTGTATATGAATATGTATGCGCATATATATATATGAATATGTATGCATGTGTGTATATGAATATGTATGCGCATATATATATATGAATATGTATGCATGTGTGTATATGAATATGTATGCGTATATATATATATATATGAATATGTATGCATGTGTGTATATGAATATGTATGCGCATATATATATATATATATATATATGAATATGTATGCATGTGTGTATATGAATATGTATGCGCATATATATATATATATATATATATGAATATGTATGCATGTGTGTATATGAATATGTATGCGCATATATATATATATGAATATGTATGCATGTGTGTATAAGAATATGTATGCGCATATATATATATGTATATGTATGCATGTATGTGTGTGTGTATGTATATTATATATAGAATTTTCTATCAATGTTGTGAATTGGGATACAGTTGCCCTCAATCAAGTGGGTTGGAGAGTTGTTGTTCTTGCAGGATCAAAGTTCTATGAAGAGTATAGTGTACAGCATACCTTAGAGGCTAGACAAAGACACAAATGCCCCATGGTGGATGACCCCACAATAATCTAGTACTGTGTCTATTGTCAAAAAACATGATAATCGCATATTGGTTGTTTTAGCCAATAAGCGGCACTGTGTTTTAAGATAACTTATCTGCTGATTGTCGCCAGTGACAAAAAAAGAAAGGCCATATATATATATATATATATATATATATATATATATGCTTACCTCATTATGTACCCTAGTTTACAGTACTTTGATAAGTACTGTGAACTTTAATTACTTCAATTACTTCAGGTACAATAATAATTATTGTTATGTGCAACTAGTGAGCACGTTTTTGGCAGAAGTTATATTATGTATATTATTAGGTCATCTTATTGTTTTATATATATAATGATAAATTAAGAAAATACCTTAAAAATCCATATTGGTTATACTTTAATTTATGAATATTGTTATATTCATCTTTTTAGACCGAATATTTTTAAGAAATGGAATCAATCCATCCAGACAGTCAGATATAATGTGATAAAAAGGAGAAAGGATAAAAAGAGAGAGAGAAAAACAAAAAAGAAGAATAGAAAAAAATATATAAAAAAAATATAATAAGAAAAAAATTTAATAGAAAAAAAAAGAAAGAGAAGGAAAGGAAAGAAGGAAGAAATAAATGATGAGGCAATAGCAATAATAAATAGCTTGACCTAGAAAATTTTCCTTAAAAAGGCTTACATAAAGAAGAGATAAGAAGTTTATATATATATATATATATACACCCTAGTCAAAATCTTAAGGCCAGATAAAAAAGGGTTAAAAAAAATATATAAAATACTGTTACTTTAATCAAAATATATCTGAAACATTTACATTTAATTAGAAAATATAGTTTAACAACAAACAAATGAAAATTTTAAGCTTTTAATTGATTAATTTAAACAAACATTGAAAAAATGATTTTATTTTTATATTTTTTTTAACCCTTTTGTATCTGGTCTTAAGATTTTGACCAGGGGTGTATATATATATATATATATATATATATATATACACACACACACACACACACACACACACACAAGATGATATCAGAAAGTTCTTATAATATGCGTGCACATTTATTATGTACAGTAAATGTTTTTCATCATTAAGATACAGACTTATTGATGTACCTACTATATGAAATCCTTTCAGAAATAATCCAACCATTTAATAAAATTATATCCGACTTAGTGTTTTTCTCTTAGTCTACTTCAAATTACTTATCATGATGCACATGATAATGTCATACCAGCATTCCTTACATTTTTCCAAAAAGCCTGCAAAGTCTCCTTTCCCAGTCACTGTCTTATCACATTCTCCTTAATCTCGACCACTGTTTGAAATCTCCTTTTCAATGGCCCTGTTAGTTTTAGATGTTAGAACTCAGAGGGCACTAAATCTGGATTTTGACTGATTGATTTATTCTTACAGCTTATCAAGTTCACTAAATCTGGCATGTGAGGTGCAGGTGTAGAATTCGCTGACAAACCTGCAAGTTGAAATATTCAGATTGAATGAATAGCTTTTTGGCAGTTGATGCAATTCTCAGATTTTCTAATTCCTGGACTGTTTCCTTTGATTATAGTCCAAACATGTACAACACTTTTGGTTGTTCTGCTCATTGGAGACCTTCCAGAATGAGGATAACTTTCAATAGATTCCCAGCCAATTTTGAAACATCAATACAAAAATGGAAATGATGTCTTGAATTGTTTCCACAGATGAATGTCCAACTTTCAAGCACCTCTTCTCAGTTATCAATGCTGTCTGCAAATTTCCCCTTTCAGGATTGCCATTATGTGTATCGTCATATTCTCCTTACTTTTATTAACAGCATTTCAGTTTATTTTTGAGAAGTCAATTGTTGGAACTGTTAGATAACCTCAACATATTTTGGAAGCATATTAGAATTATCCATACTGGCAGCAAATCACCTGCATATAGACAAAAAATGAATTCAGCAAATATACTAAAATGGAAAGGTATATGATAAAAGGATGTGTCTTCTCATCAGACTTATACATTTTTTTAATCCATTCACCCCAAGCAGTTGCCTGCAGAGGTTCGGTGATGCCTGTGGTCAACTCCTCTACTTCTGTTCAAAAGACCAGAGAAATGTGTAAACTGGTTGATATTTATAGCCATAACTATTCAGTAAATAAGTTGCTATACATTAGTGTGTTTATAAAATCCACCTTGAAAATATTCACATTCTCAAGGTTTAATTGTCTTCACTGTTTTTGATTCATTTTGTCTGTCATGTTTAATATGTCCACTCTGATTGATATGTTAAGTAATGAAGAAGAAATATTGAATCAACCAAACATGAATTAAACAAAGTTCAGAATTTTGACATTAGCACCATCCATCAAATTGAGAGTGTTGGATAAAATCTTTGATAAATTTTTAAATGCCTGTTATGGTCACATGGTATCTATAATGACTAAACCAAAATGACTGAGCCATTTTTAGGTATGCTACTTTGACTTAAAGGAACTCCTCAAACACTTAATGAAACTAAATAAAAACAGGATTTTTATTCAAATCTTTATCTAGAGACTAAAAAAGAATAATGAGGTGGAGGAATTTTGAAACCTTAGTTAATATCCAATCGGAGAATCAGGTGGAGGAATTTTGAAACCTCAGTTAATATCCAATCGGAGAACCAGTTGGAGGAATTTTGAAACCTTAATTAATATTTCATAGGAGAACCAGTTGGAGGAATTTCGAAACCTTAGTTAATATCTCATAGAAGAACCAGTTGGAGGAATTTTGAAACCTTAGTTAATATCTCATAGGAGAACCAGTTGGAGGAATTTTGAAATCTTAATTAATATCTCATAGGAGAACCAGTTGGAGGAATTTTGAAATCTTAATTAATATCTCATAGGAGAACCATTTGGAGGAATTTTGAAACCTTAGTTAATATCTCATAGGAGGACTAGGTGGAGGAATTTTGACATCTTAATTAATATCTCATAGGAGAACAAGTTGGAGGAATTTTGAAACCTTAGTTAATATCTCATAGGAGAACCAGTTGGAGGAATTTGGAAATCTTAATGTCTCTTCTTTCCTACTCTAGAGCATTACCAAATATATTAGGTAGACAGAGAACACTGGAGATGCTTTTAAATGATAATCTTTGTTACATTAGTCATGTTCATCAGAACAAACAGCCCTGTTGTGTCTTGAGCAGGCAATTTATTAGGTATTCAAGTGCAGTTACAAAAAAAAAGAACACTACCATAAAAAAGTATGTGTTTTTGTAACTATATGTTCAGCAGAAGGAAAACACATTGTGTATAAAAATATTTCTTGTATTTTTTGTGTCATCCAGGAGAGTGAAGCTTGTTTTTCAAAACATAAAATGCATACTGAGGTTAACAATGAAAAATCTGAATGACAAACTTGTTCTGTGGCAAGCATCTTTTCGTGGCTCTGAAATGGTTTACTCAAAATGATAGTTTTTCTGTTCATTTTTTTATCAGGCCAATTTTGTTTTCCCATCCACCAGAAGCTCTGGATAATTTTTACCTGTGGCCAAAAAACATTTTCTTGATGGATCCTAAATATCCTGTTTTCTTTCATCCCTGTCAGATCCATCCTTCCCAACATTTAAACTTGACCTTTCTACTCTTCTCTTTTTTTTTTTTTTAAATGCCATGCCCAATCTGGACATAAGGATTCATGGTTCTCCACAGGTTCCTTTTTTATGTTATTTGTGAATTGTCATAACCTCTAGATAGATAGTAGTGTTGATTCATGTTGCCATCTCCTTTTTTAATTCAAAGCAATACTTCTCAGACACTGGCAATTAGCAAGACAAGAGAACTGTCTACTCTGCTATTTAACCTATAGTTGGGGAGGTGTAAAAGAAATGGATGTATGCCTTTTCCAAATGTATTTATGCAAAAATGCAGACAACCAACTTGGCTATATACCAACCCAATGTATCATTCTGCTGATGTTTACCTATCTATGGAACTGGAGAGCTGCTGTCTGCTTCAGTTTTTTGTCATTAGTGTTTGCACCTGATGGTGACTAACAATTGGTCTAGTTTGTACCCACTGACCTATCTGACTAAGTTGGATGTGCCAAGAAATAAACTCCTGCCAGCAGAGTGCAAAAGATTGGACAGCATTGTACTACTTGTATTTCACTTCTTACCAGATATGAAAAGATCGTTTTCTGCAAGATTATTACTGGAAATGAAAAATGGATTCCTTGCAATAATCTCTTTGAGCATTTAAGATTGATTTGTACTTTTTTTTCTTTTTTTTTTATGGCTAATCAACCTTTTTCAGGTTATTTAAAGCCAGAAAATATTTTTATATTGTAATAATTTTATGGAGATAATAATAATTTTACTGATACAGGTCCTACTAATTAACCCATAACATTTCACAAAGGGAAGAAGAGGTGGATTCATAGATTTCACAAAGGGAAGAAGAGGTGGATTCATAGATTTCACAAAGGGGAGAAGAGGTGGATTCATAGATTTCACAAAGGTATTTACATGTAAGTGAATATAAAGCCCTCAACTAGAATTGAAACTTGGATGTCCGATTTTCAACTCTGAGACATTACCAATTACACCACCTGCACATCCAAACTTACAGTACCTGGTATTCCTAAGTGGTTACCCATCTAAGTACTGACCAGGTTCTGATGTTGCTTAATTTCAGTAATTGTATGAGAACCAGTGTTATCTTGCACATTTACAAATCTACCATTCCCCCATGCATTGACTATTGCTGCCATATCAGGTCTCATGCCTCCTGCTATTCATCTCGAGGTTCTTGACAAAATCCAAAGGAGGATCTGTAATGTCATTGATCCTGACTTGGCATCTTGACTTCAGTCATTTTCTCACCAATGTGACATGGCTTCCCTCTGTCTTTTCTACAAATATTTTCATGCAACTGCCCTGACTGCAGGAATTTAGGCATGCTACTAGATTGGCATCTAGGTCCCACTCATTTACTGTCAAAATAGCTAAATGCAACTGCCACTTCTACTCCAACTGTTTCTTTTCTCACACTTCCCACCTGTGGAACTCCCTTTCATTTATTTGCTTCCCTGATAACTATAATCTTCAAAAATTTAAATGCAACATTAATCTCCATCTTCTGTCTTTTTGAATCTGGTTCATCTTTTTTCATTTCTTCAATCCTCCCTGTAATCAGCCTTTTCTCTCACAATATCTTTAATCCCCTGTGTAGTAGTAGCATTCTCACCTTGCTTGAGGCAAAATTAAAAAAAGCTCAACATGTCACATCAACAGAAAGACTTAAACTTTTTGATAAAATGATACTGATCTGTTTTTAGACAAATAAGAAAACACACACACACACACACATATATATATATATATATATATATATATATATATATATATATTGTCTGACAATCACAGGTACCATGAAACCCAGGGTGTCAAACTCACATCAATCCAAATAAATATGTTAGCCCTATCACTGATATTGAGCACTTTCCAATAAGTACCATGCATATATAATATATATACATACACATTTTACATGCATACATATCTATATATATATATCTAATATATATAATTTCTTATTACTATAAAACTATGAATTTTATTTTTAGTGGGTACATGTTTTTGAGCACCTATCCCTGTTTTTATTTTTTTATTTTTATTAAACAGGAGGCAAAGTGGAGTAATGACCGAGGTTCAGGAATCATAAGGCCAACTTCAAATTCCAGTCAAGTTTATTACATTCACTTATATGCTAATACCCATGGAAAAGGTATGGCTCCATCTCTTCTGCACCCAGCTATGGGTAAAATAGCAGGACAGACTAGGTTCTATAGCCTTGCATGGTAATCAGTCTAGAAGGAGGATAAATTTTGAATTCAAAATCAGCCTTACATGCTGTCTCAAAGAAAGAGACTATCTCCCCCACCCTTGCAAAAAATTGAGCTGTAACAGAAAATAATGCTCTTCTCAAGTTTAGTACAATGGTTCAAAACTCTGAGACATGTCACAATGCTGTGGACTTCTTTGATTTCAGATCATTTGCCCATGGGTGTATCATCCATAACACTTTATACAATGATTAACCAATGAAATTAATAATAACAGTCTAAATTGAGAAATCTTACAAAAGAAAAATTGTGCCTCCAAAAGGAATCAAACTTCCATCCCAATTTCAATCAGGGAGACCATTTTTTGAACCAATGTGTATCTCTAACAGTTTGGCCATGGAGACCAGTTTGATAGGGTAATTGCTACTTGAGAAAGGACATGTTCTCATTGTGACTTCAATGATTCTATATCTGCCAGCTTCAGTTTTGTACTTGAAACATAAACCACAATAATTTTTTTTGAAAGGGTATTTTTGGGTCTGAAATTAATTCTTATGACTATAAACATTATATTTAGTGTCTCTGCATGAGTTGCCATGTTTTATATTTATTTTTTTTAAACATTGAAATTAATAATAACCAACCTAAATTGAGAATCTGCCTAGATTTCCGAGATGAGGTATTATAATTATCTACACTATTTACATTGTTTGGACTGTTGTCCTCATCTTTATTGTTATGTTCACAACATTCCAGCCATTGTACACCCCTGCCTTCTTCAGGAGATTGGAATTTCAAACTGAACCCTTTATTTTGTCCACCAGCAGTGAGTGGGTATCAAAACTTGGAGAGTTGAGTTAAAGGAAGATAACTGAGACATCCGTAAGAGGCATGGCATGTGGAACTAGAACAATCTACCCTGGTGGACAAAATAAAGTGTTCAGTTCAAAATTCCAATCACCTGAGTAAAGCCAGAGCATACAACGGCCAAAACGTCATGAATATGGCAATAAAGATGAGGACAACGGTTCAAACTGTAAATAACTAAATTGAGAAGACCTGCTAAAGAAAAAATTGTGCCTCTGACAGGAACTGAACCTGCATTCCTGTTTTCCATCAGGGAAACCACTTTCTGAATCCACTAAAAATAATGATTCAAGTAATAAGAAATAATGTTGGATAAAAAATCCTTTCAAAAACATATATATTTTATAATTGTACCATGTCATCACTTTGTGGGTGTGCTATTCCCTTACGCAATAATAATAATAATATAGTGACTAGAGTTATAAATAGACTTCCTCTGTGTATAATGAAATAGACTTTGGAGTTCTTCTTTTCTTTATTTCAAGCAAACTTGAATGCCATTAAATAGTTTCCATTTTTCTCTGTCTCCTATGATTGATCTCAGCCTGACTTCTCACTGGGGGGGCCATGCTTATTGTTGATCCACTCAATGAGTGATGTGTTACAGAGAACTGGATTTATTAGTCAAGCTGTTATTCATTTACTTTTACACTTATATTGTAAGCATGATTAAGTACAAGGAGTTGCAACTCCTACTAGCAACCATAGTATTTAGTTAACTAGGATTAGACAATCCATGCTATTGTATTTGGTTGTTCGGTAAATAATGTCTGATTTTAGAATCAACTTATATTCCTGAATAAATGCATTTAAACAGTGTTCAGATCGGCCAAAATAAGAACCCCAAATATCTATACAATTCTGCCAATAAGTTACAAGGTTATTTATGCATTTATAATATTAGGTTGGTGCAAAAATAATGACGTAATAATGTCGTTTTTTGACGTTAAAAAATACGTCAAAAAACAACATTATTATGTCATTATTTTTGCACCAACCTAATAAAACTCTAAAGAAAACTTTGAATGCAGTTTCTTCATCTTCTTTGCAATGGAATGACTTTTGGCTTATTAATTGTCAAGTGGCTTGAAAAAGTGGTAGTCAGTGGGCGAGAGATCAGAGGAATATTGTGAATGTGGCAAAGTCTTGAATCCCAAGTTGGTGAGATTCTGCAGTGTCATACTGGCAACATGTGGCTGAGCAGTGACATAAAACTGAATTTAACCTTGTCTATGTAGTGAAAGAGATAATCAGTTACCCCAAAAGAAAGTTTGTGTTTTGTGTGTGATCTGCCGAAGAAAAATTACCAAAAAGTAGTTTGCAAAAACCTACATCAATGACTAGAAGCTATGCTAATGTTCTTCACTCCCCTGAATGGCATGACCAATCAGAAAATTCTCCCGGTGAACAGAAGTTGTTGTTTTTCGCTTATAAAAGGAGATTATTTTTTTTTTGAGCTTGGTAGAACGAACACGCATTGTTGTTGTTGTTGGTGAGAAGTGAAGGTTGGATGTGTGACCCCATTTTCTTGTTTCTACGTTGTGTGTTGGACTGTTACATCAGACTATCATTTGAACTGCGATTTGGCTACAAGTGTTGCGGCCGAGAAACAGAAGAAATCTACTGCAGTTGCTACTATCAGTTGACAGTCTTTTCTTTACTACAACAGTCCATTAACCTATGCCAATTACATTTTGCTTAACTGAATGTGCACTTTATCCAGTTGTTGACAGTAAGTTTCAGCAGTGATGCTCTGGTTAGATTCCAGAAAGCTGTAAGGGATAATACCAATGGCAGACCACTAGAGAGTAGCTATAATCTTCTGTTAGTGCAATTTCGGTTTAGGAAATAGTTTGGGTGCCTCATCATGATCAAGCTATTGAGCCAATCAGTTATAATTGTCAAAAAGGATAAATTTCTGATCACAATCTTTAGATTCAAAAATAGATCCCTCAAATTTTGCAGCTGAACTTTTTGAATTTCACTGACATCATGTGGAACCCATTTATCGAGTTTCTTCATCTTGTGAATTTCCTTGAGATCATCTGATATTGTTGAAATGTGGATATTTCTTTGATACTTAGATATGGGTTCACATTCAACTAATGTTTTCAGATGGACATCATCTGCCATCTTGATCTCCAAGATTCATATCCCCACTGCAGAATCTAATGCTATACTGTCCGATCACAAGTAGATCCTTCATCCCATGCTCTTCAATGTTGGCAGCAGTTTGAGAAGCATTAAAACTAAACTTGGACTCATGCAAAAAATGTAAATGCATCTCTTTTTATTTCATGTTCAAAATCAGGGCCTATGTTGTAAAAAGGTTGATATAAAATTAATAAAGAGATCATTTTAATCATTAGGAATAAATAATATATTTTTGTGCAACTATTATAATATATTAGAATGCAATTGAAAGGTTTATTTTAAAACCAGATATTATTTTCTGAATAACCTGATAGCTCAATCATTCACTGTCAGTCACTGCATATTGAGCCAATCCATTGATGTACCTACTATATGAAATCCTTTCAGAAATAATCCAACCATTTAATAAAATTATATCCGACTTAGTGTTTTTCTCTTAGTCTACTTCAAATTACTTATCATGATGCACATGATAATGTCATACCAGCATTCCTTACATTTTTCCAAAAAGCCTGCAAAGTCTCCTTTCCCAGTCACTGTCTTATCACATTCTCCTTAATCTCGACCACTGTTTGAAATCTCCTTTTCAATGGCCAATTCATGCCTGCGTATGTATGCAATTGGAGAGCTACTGCCGACTGCATTTTTTTTTTTCTTTTTTTTTTGTCATTAGGGTTGACTCTTTTTGGTGACTATAATGACCAAAGTGTAAAAACTAATTTGAATGCATCCATATCCCTCACCTCACTAATCCAAATAAATCTAGCTAGTAATATTACATCTTACCCAATATCTCAGATATATATTTCAAGAGTGGTGTTGTCTTAAGTACCTAATAGAAGTGGGAATGTTTATTATTTTTTAGGAAATTTTACAACTGTACCAAATTTATTAAGACTACCCAATTTATTAATTTCACACTTTGAATGTTTTAAATGATTTACCAACCCACCTTTTAATAAGACCCTCTCATTTATTTCATATTGAGAAAAATTCTGACCTTCCCAATTATTAAAACACTGTCTGGTATTAGAAACCTAAGCATGCACCATAGGATTATAGGGATATTGTCTTGATAGAAGCCTGAGTATATCTCATTTTTGAGGACCTGTTAATGGATATCTCATGAGAAAAAGAAGGTAGACTATCACCAAGCAGACTCTGAACTTTCACCTTTGCAAGATAAGTGAACATTCAGGGTCTGCTCAGTGAACATCTGTTGGAACTCATCCCAGACCTCAAGTGGAACTTGTATATACAATATATTGCTGAAAATGGTCAGTGACCTACTCCAGTAATTATCTCACTCCCCTTGCTATACTCTATCATTACAAGAGCCCAATCAGGGCAAAAACGGAGTATTGCTGCCATATTTGGGCTAGGGCTGCCCAGTCCTTACTTGCTTGTCTTGATAGAGTTCAAAAGCATCTACACGGCCTTGTGTGCATTTAATTATTTTCCAACATACAACCTCTTTTCCACAGATGAAACATTGCAAGCCTCTTGCTAATCCATCACTATTTCCATGGCAAATATTCTGACGAGCTACATTCATTAATTCTACCAGTTCTAACCTTTGCAGCTGGGACCCACCATGCTATATACAGAAGGATGAATCATCTTTACTCCCTTTATAATCCATTAGTAAGAAGTAAGTTCCATTTGGACCGCTTCTTCACAAGAACTGCTGCTTCTTAGAACAGACTCCCGGGAGGATGTTCTCCCAATCACTACAATCCTGACCTCTTCAAGTCTAGGCTTAACCATTATTTTTCCTACTTAACATCATGAATTTAACTTCTTGCCTTTTCTTATGCTCATACAACACCATACAGTAATCCTCTGCCTTGAGTGGCTCCTGGGCCTTGTATTGGCTGAATATTAGTATATAAAAAGTTCAAGAAATTATTATTTATGATTATAAGTTTCTGTTTGAATTTCTGTGATGAGGATTTATTGTTATTTACGCTATTTACATTTGGACTGTTGTCGTAATATTTGTTGATGTTATGATCATTGTGCTATCTGATAATCACCAGGTTTTTTTTCAATCTGGGTAACCTACAGGGAATCCTGAATTGAACCCTTTATTTAATTTATGGTAGTAGACTGTTCTAGATGATATCCCTAGGCATGGTCAGAGGAACAAGAACAATTTACCCCCATAGATTAAATAAAGGGTTCAGTTAAGAATTTCCTGTAGGTTACCCAGATTGATATGCACCTGAAGAAGGACACAATGACTGAAACGTGATAACAGCAATTTGTTGCTGTTATCACAGTATTTCGTCCATTGATGACAATAGTCGAAATGTAAATAATGTAAATAATGATTACAAGTGTGTTTGTAAAATAAATTATCCTGATAATTTCCTGTTTTCTATTACTTTATCAGAGGCACCTCGAGGTGGTGTAATGGCTAGCAAGCTTGTCTGTCTAGAACAATTACGATTGAGTAGTGAGTTCGATCCTCACTGGGTACCCCCTACTTTCGGCCTTGTGCCACATCTAAGCTACACTTGGAAAATCACTATTACTTTATCAGATTTTAACTTGAGGGTGTTTTCTTTACTGTTTGTTGTCTTTGAAACGCTATCATAGTTAACAAAATTATCATTCTTATCTTTTAGCAATCTGAAAGATAGGCTGCCTCTTGTGGCTAACAAGTTCATCTCGCTGACCAATTTGTTAGTTTCTTTGACTTTTTTTCAGATGCGGATATTAGTCTTAATGTAAATAATGGTAACTCCTCATTCATGAATACCAAATTCACTAATCTATTGGTCTGTGAGCCAAGCTTCTTAAATCACACTATAAGATGCACTCTCAATATGAAAAGTGAAAATGACAAACCAAATTCAAATTCCAGCCAAGTCTTTAGCATTCACTTTCACACATATATCTTTGAGAATGCAATGGATCCATCTCTTCTCGCCTCCAGCTATGTGTTAAATAGTAGGATAGACTGAGTTCTCTAGCCTTGGCTCGCAGCCAGACTAAAGGAAAAATAACTTTTGAATTCAACACCATGGAGGAAACCACATTCACTTTCTCACAAATATCCTTAGGAAAGAATTGAATCCATCTCTTCTTAACTAATCCAGTTCACCCTGATTGTCACTGATTGAAAGTGTTCCCAAATATCTAGTTGTGTTTCCCAAGTCACCTTGGTGGCCTCATCCTTCAAGCTTAAAAAAAACCTTCTTCTCCACTACTTCTCCCTCATGAAGAGTGATGTATAGTGCATCAGCCCCAAGGGGACATGTCCAACTAGTTAAGATCATTCATCTTGAAAGCAATTCTCTGGTACTGAATACTGTCACATCACATTACAAGTACTATAAACTTTTAGAGTTATTGGTGGTATCAGATGTACTGCAGTGGACAAGATAGACTGATGGAGCCCATCCTTCTTCAGGCTGGTTCTGAATTAAGTGTTATCTTCTTTCTAAACTTTTTGCTATCTCAAGACAATAGATCCCAGTCAGCTATTTAACCTATAAGATGGGGAGAGAATAGATAGATTCATATTTTTATACTTTTCCTTTTTATACTTTGACCTTGGCTGGAATTTGAGCACATCTCACTGATTTTTTTTTTTTTTTTTTTTTTTTTTCAAAATTTACTGTGGCTCATCTTAATTCACATTAACAACTCTAATCAGTCAAGCACATAATCCAATGGAGCCATGCCAAGTGTTATTTCAGGGTATTTAAAAACCCTTCAATTCCAAACAGAAAATTTGGTTGGAATATCTACAAACATTTGGTAGAAAGTAGGATGTATTAGAACAAATAACTTGAAATAAAATACAGATGCACAAAAGCCTACTCACGTTTATACTTATGAGTATTTAACATTTTTTCTTATAATTTAAAACATAATTCTTTGGAATTCTGCAAATATCTTTTTAAAAAAATAAAAAAGCAGATCTACCAAATAAATGACTACTCCTCCATTTAAAGCTGGCTTACATGGATTACACACACACACACACATACATACATATACATATATATATGCTTGGATTTAAAAGCGTATTTACTATGGATGGAGTCTGAAATATTTACTTAAATATGAACTGCTTATCTTATACAATGTGGGTAACTTGAAAAAAAAAAAAAAGAAGAGAAAAACATTCTTTTGAATCAATTCATCTCAAGCAAGGCAGTAATGCCACTAAAATGCAAGGGGCTACTGGGACTGAAAGAGAATGAACAGACTTTAAAAGGAACTAGAAACCCAATCCTAAACAGGAAACAAGGAATAAATCTCTACTCCTGTTCAAAATACTATGGAGGAGTGTGAACCAGACAATAGTCAAACATATCTATTTCTGTTAACCTATTTTACCAAATAAGCTATGACACTACATCCTTTAGAAAGAATAAAGAGTGGCATATGGAAATATAACATTGAAACACTGGTTCTTATACAATCACTGGAGTTAAGCAACATCAAGCCTTGTCAGTACCTAGATTGGTGACTGTTTAGGAATGTGCTGTAAGCTTGAATGTGCAATTGGACTATAATTGATAATGTCACAGAACTGGAAATCAGAGAGGCAAGTTCCAGTCAGGTTCATTATATTGACTTATTCACTTTGGGAAAGTATGGATCTACTGCTTTTTCTCCAGTTATGCATTAATTAGTATGAATTATATCACTATCAGTAAAATCCTTACCATCTCCAAAAAAAAAAAAATTTACAATCTGCAAATAATTTCTGGTTTTAAAATAAAAGAAAAATGAATAAAATAGATCTTTTTTACATCCTGATTACTCATAATAATCATGACAATTGGAATTAACAAGGTATTTTTCATCCAAGCACTCCCTCTGCCAGAGACAGGGAGACTTTAATAACTTTGGATAATCAGAAATTTACCATTCTATAGGGCTGGGAATTGGTTGTTAATGTTTCAGTTGTGAGTAATGACTCATTCTGATAGGCTTGTCTTTTAAGTTACTCTCTTTCCTATTCATAAAAGAGTGAGTCAGGAGGCTTGCCCATCTAAAAATATTCAATCATGGTAGATGATGATAATTCTAAAATCAATTAAGGTTTGCAAATGAAACAAGCCTGGTCTATTGATATTTACCTTAGTCTGGTATAAGGGCATTAAAGAGGAGCATCCAGTATGTATGTACTGAACTCATTACAATAGAAAGATTTATTTGTTAACCTTTTCTTCATTGAGTGACATCCAGAAAGTCTGGTCTGTTTTGTTAATGCCAATATGTATCACACTTAGAAGAATTTTCAAATGTAATCCATTCTTTAAGTTCCACCAGTTAAGACCTTTACAGCTAAGACATGCAATGCTACATCCACAAAAATGAATCACCCTCATTTCCCCCACATTCTAAGAGTAAGAAGAAAGCTCTACTCAGACAACTTTTTAATCAAGAACTACCACTTTATGGAACAGAGTACTACTTCCATGAACATTACAATTCTAACCTCTTTATGCCAAGAGTTAATTGTTAATTATCCTCCTTATCTTCAGGGTCTACCCCTCTTTCATTTGTATCATACTTCATTTATCAAAACAATTTTAGCAGTAACTCTCTATCTTGAGTGTCTCTTGAGTCTTGGTATTGAGAGCAAGATAGTCATAAAAAATAACTCAACCTTGTTTATAAATCAAAGATTCCAACTATGGTCCTCAAAATCTGCAAATTTTCTTAAAAATCAGTTTATTTCTTGAATGCTTCAAACATTTAATTAGAAATTTCTTCACTTGAATTGCTTTTTTCAAACACATATGCATGCACACATACTTCTGTTAGGTAAATGAATAACTGTTATATTCTGGGCTAATATATACTTGAAAAACAAGGTGGAGGTTTATTGTAAGAACCAGTAGAATAAGAATAAAGGTAACAATTATGCACAAGGTCATCATAAGTCAATCCAGTAGTGACTGCTACTATTGGAAGGTTGGTAGTTCTTGCATAAGTCTGAGTCATACTCAACAGATCCCAGCTAGTCAATATTTACTAGCCCTCTCACGAGGGTAGATTTGGCACAAGGCTGAGTTTAATGTGGTACATCCAAACCTGTAGGCTCAGCCAAAAAAATCCCTGTAGACCCCGCATAAACGGTATTGGGTCAGGCTACCTCCCCAAATGAGACTCTGCCCTCTGGCATAGTGTCGTCCGGCAGAGAAGGCAGAGAGTTCGATAGCATAGCTGAAAAGATTTCAGCTAGTCTCTTACAGCTACTTATAGGTAGTTACTACATATGGTGTAGTCACTCATGGGGGTGACAGGTTATTCCATTACATTACATCAATAACAAAGTAGAAAAAACCTTATGTAACATGTTATATTCGCTAGCAGTACTTCATCAGACTAAATTAATGATTTTGTTGATGGAATTATTTATGTGTAAAAAGGGGAGATTATATATATACACATATACATACATATATATATATATACATATATATATATACACACACACACACACACACATATATATATATATATATATATATATATATATATATATACACACACACACACATATATATATATATATATATATAGTAGTAGTATTGATAGAGCAGTAAGAGACTTGCCACATCCTGTCTGTGATAGAGAGGTTGGTAGAAAATAATTCTTCTCCAAAATATAATGTATACATGGTGGGGCATTAATTTTAGCTTCAAAAAAATTTGACATCAATGTGTTCGTATTGAATTAGCATTTGACAAAATCAAATGTGGAAAACAACATCCCTCATGTGGTGTCCATTTTCATTGATACATATCTGAAGGATTTCTTGGAAGTTGGCCTCCACTCTTTCCAGAATTGCTCTGTTGATTTATGTCACTTCCACATGAATAGCTTCCTTCAAATAGTTCACTGTATTGGGCTTTATGTTCATACACAATGGGCCTTAAGGTTTCCCCCCAAGAAATAATTCCACATGGACAAATCAGGAGATCGACGGGTTTCAATGAGTGTAAGCAAATCTAGAAATGTGGTGGTCACCAAAGAGAGACTGAAAAATGTCTATTGTCTGATTTGTTCCACATGTACAAAGTGTATGAATCCAGCGTAAGATTGTGTTAAAAGTGGGAACAGTCTATGAATATTGAATCAGTGACAAAACTCACGCTGAACTGCTGTGACAGACTTTGTTATTCTTCATGAAACTGTCATATGCAAACATGTAGTGCTCTATCATCTACAGCACCATGGCTTCAACTAAGAAGAAAATAAATGGAGACACCACAGACCAAATGGTATTTGCTAAGACACCACAGACCAAATGGTATTTGCTAAGACACCACAGACCAAATGGTATTTGCTAAGACACCACAGACCAAATGGTATTTGTCAGATATATGTCCTTTCTCTCTGACTCACCCTGTGTGTGTGTGTGTGTATATATATATATATATATATATATGAACTGACAAAATAGGAAAACTTATTTTTGGAAACTTATTTATTTCTTTTGTATATACAGTAAATTAACCATTTTTATTTAATTTTTTCCTATTTTTATTATTCTTCAAAAATATGCCAACACCCAAAAAAAAGTCATTCTTTCATGAATGGAGCTATGGAAAATACAGGATTGTATATTTATTGTAAAAGTAGCATCAATTGTGGTGCTTTCAATGCATTTATGTCTTAAGTTATTTTCTTTCTTAAATATAGCGTTTTTAAGAGAATTATAATTTCAACCAAAATTTCAATGTATAACTGATGTATTGGGTAAATTATTTTAATGATCTTTTCTTTTTCATATTTTTTTTTTTTTAAATCTAATTTTGAAAATAACTTATTCTGGTCTAAATTAGAAGTATTTTTTCAATCATTGCCATCAATAAAACTCCAACAAAGATTCAGTTTCAAATTTCTAACAGACACTTTCAAGTAGACATCCAATATTTCTTGGTAATCCTCTATTTTTGTTATACCATTAATTCTTACCAAGATTCCTGTTCCTTTTGCAGAGGAATACCTCCCACAAATGATGATAATCCCTCTTCTATGATTTTTGTTCTTTGTTTTCAATGCCTCAGCTTGACATCTCCAAAGAAATTTTTAGTCATTAGGTCCCAAAATTTTGTCTTATCTGGCCTTAGTGTATTCTCCCAGAATTATATCATTAACTCTTACTAAGTTTCTTATTCTCTTTGTAGGACAACAATCCCCAAAGTTGACACACCCTTTTCCATGTTTTATTCTCAGAATGGTTATCTTCAGAGTGAAAGCCTCGCTTTGATATCCCTAAAATAAATTTCTTATCATAATACCCCAAAAGTTCTACTTTTGTTGTTGTTGATCTGGTTTGCATGAAGGTCAAAAGTTAGAAATCAGTCTGGTTTGCACAAGAATATTAAGAGCATTAGTTAAAGATGAATGAAATCTTTCACTGGACCTCAGAAAGAGAAGTAGGGTGAAAAAGTACATAAAATTGATTTCTCAATAGTCATTTTAATAATGAATGTATAGCTACATCAGATGTACCAGACAGATGGGTTAAATGTTGGGTCCTTGATTGATTTGTTGTTTTTTTTTTTTTACAGTTTACCGACCATTTGCAGGTTATTTAAAGCCAGAAAATAGTTTTAGATTATAAGAATCTTTTGCCAGTAATAATGATTTTCTGATACGTCCTAATTAACCTGTAGTTGGGGGGAGAAGAGGTGGATCCATACCTTTCTCAAGGGTGTTTGCACATAAGTGAATATAACGAACCTTACTTGAATTGGAACATGGCTCTCTTATTCCCAATTCTAAGCCATTATCCAGCTCATCACATTCCCATCCAAGCTTACAGCACCTGCTATTCCCAAGCAATAATGACCAGGCTGCTTAACTTTGGTGATTGTATGAGAATTGGTATTCCAATGTGATATAGTTGTAAGTCAGGTTAAAACACAATGAAGGAAAAGGGGAGTAAAATTTCAAGCTAGTATTGTAGGCAGCAAAATTATAAATTCCTTCAAAGTATTAGGTTGGTGCAAAAATAATGACGTAATAATGTCGTTTTTTGACGTTAAAAAAGACGTCAAAAAACAACATTATTACGTCATTATTTTTGCACCAACCTAATAAATATTGGTTATGACGATAAACTACATCTAGCAGCAAGGCCTCTGATTGGGAGGTTTTCAGGAGCATGGAACCACCTCTTAATTGCTGTTGTCCCTAGGTTCACATTAACCTGGGGTGGTAGCACCTGTTAGGGTCCCAGCTATGGGAATATAGTTAATCCCAAATTGAGATCAAAACACTATGAAAATATTAAAAATTTTATAGTAAAAATACCCACAATATATTTTCATTTTCATAGTAAAAAAACTACCAGCAATACATTTTTGTAAAGGAAATTACTAATGCTCCCAAGAAAATTCAATTTTGGCATTAAATGATCCATAAGGAGCTGATATGCCACTAAATAAACAAACAATCCTTCACATTCTGTAAAACTGTCTACTGCCTAACTTGCCAAATAAGACTTCAAAGATGAAATTAATGAAAAGACCCTCAGACTCTTCAGATATCTTTCAATAGAAAACTTGTGATTCTTCATTAAAAGGGATGTATAAAAGAATGAAAAACAATATTTAAGCAAAGATTTCTGGGAAATAATAAAATCTATAAGAAGTAATGTTAAAGTAAAAAAAGGAAAAAAAACTTTTAAAAAATATCAATAGATTGACTGATGAAGGTTACAGAATATTAATGAGTTCTAATTAACATGTAAAATAATAAAATATAATTTATTCAGCTATATAGGATACTGTGTCGATCAAAGGTTTTTGTAGCCTCTGTACTTGGATTTAGAAAGGATAGATAAACTGAAACTTACATAATATATTGCTTATATAGGTATATTCCGAAGGTTTAACTACATCAGTTGATTAGTGCATTTGCTGACCAAATATTTGTTAGTTGAAATTTAGAAAATCTTTCTCTTAAAGCAGTTTTTCAGGAAATTACACTTCATAAGACCACCATAATTGTGCTTTCTGTTATTGAGATTCTAGCAAAAGATTTTTCAATTGATAAATTTAGAGTAGTTCATAAGAAATTTGCTTGGACATTTTAAGGCAGACATTTAAAATAGGGAAATGCTTCTGGATCATCTTTAAGTTAAAAGAGAAAAGAAAAATGGTTTTCCCAGTATAATTTAACCTGCCTCAGTTCAAATGGACAGTTAGTCTTTTGGTTAGAAATATTGTATTCAAAACCCATAAATGTCCATCATAAAATCCAATTGTGAAATTAACTGTTTCCTTTCAGGAAATATTCAGCATTCATTGACCAAACAGCATTACTATTGGTTGAAATTTATGAAATCATTTTCTTCCAAACAGTTTTTCAGGAAATTAGAGCTCTTAAAGTCCATTAACTGTTATAGTTCTTTTTGATATGGATGGGAGTTTATTCCAAACCTTTTACTTTTGAACATCTCTACCCTTTTAAATAAAGTTGTTTATGGCCAGATAAATTTTCCTAAGATGGTTCATCAAAATTTTTTGCTAGATTCCCAATGAACTTTCCTACTGATTTTACTTATAGTACCTTAAATTTATGATGCATAGATTTATTCTGACCAGTGTCTTCATCCATTGTTACAGTCATAATGTTTCAACTCTGGCCTTCTTCAGATGTCTGTCATAGTTTGTTTTTTTTAATCATTTCGGCCCCAAGCATGGCAACAAAGTCACTAAGATGAAGGGGGATACTGAGTGTGAAAGAATATAAGAAAAAGAAAAGCATTATTAAGAGGCAAGAACAATAAAAGAATAGAAATTAAATCAAGATGCTAACTTTCTGGGAATTTTTAAACCAAAAAAATCTCCCTAAATTTCACTGTGAACATTAGAAGATATGTTGTATCATTTAACGAACTACAAAATGAGAAAAATCTGCCCCTCAACAGGGGATAAGGCATTTATTTAAAAATTTCCAGAATGGCAATGATGATTCAGCCCTGTATATATCATATAACAGGTTTTAGCTGTAAAGGTAATTATGATAATTCTGAGGGGTGTTGTCATGACAATCATTTCATCTCAGGCTTGTGGCTATGACAGTTCTTTTATCTGAGGGTGAGAGACTGTGGTGGTTCGTTTATCTGAGGGAAGTGGTTATGACAGTTATCTAAGGGGAGTGGCTATGACAATCCTTTTATCTGAGGCTATGACAATTCTATTATCAGAGTGCGTAGCTATGATAGTTCTTTTATCAGAGGACTGGCTATGTCAGTTCTTTTATATGAGGGGAGTGGCTGAAAATTCTTGTCCTGACCCACTTCCAAATATCAGATTTCATTTTTGTTTTTGCTGACTGAAGTTATTGGTTGTACTGAGAGTAGTTTTTGCTTTAAAGAAATTTTATTTTCTATATAAAGTCTTTGAAATTTTCTTTTCTCCCTTTACAGCTACCAAAATATCCAAGTCAAAAGAATCACAAACAGTGGAAGAATACCAAACTCTGTGAATTATGAAGGAGACAACAACATGTGTAAGCCTCAGGTATTTTTATACCTGTTTATATCATTTCATTTCTCTTTGTTGTTTTTTGTTCTTTAGTTTATAAACAATCTGAGTGGTTTAATATTTTCCAAAATGTTTGAAGATATATGTGGCCTGTTAGTTAACAATAAAGAGAATGGAATAGATAAACTAACTTTAAACTTTGACTTCACTTTGCACTAATAGTCTTGGAGAAGGGATGAATCCATTTCCCTCTTCAGCTATGTATCACTTCAAACTGTTAGCCTTTTGAGCCACTCAGTCTTGGTTAGTCACTAATAGGTCAGGTCAGGGATTGTCCTTGGTTACAGGTACCATAAAACTAAGTATAAACGGCTACATTATTTAGAGAGATGATGAGTACCATCATTGTCCTGAGAGTTGCTTAGAAAAGGAATTATTTACCATAGCATCCCAACTATTACATAGAAAACATCCAAAAATCTAGAAATCTAAATCTTAAACAAGTTTTAGGAAGTACAGTAAGATATTTTTTTTGTTTCTTTCCACTTAACATTTTTTATGAGCAACTTCAGAGGCCAGGAGGCCAAGTTAAAAATAGTGTCTCAAACTTGACAGAGTATGAATAATTCTATCTGTCATTTGAAACATATGAAAGAAAATGTAGAACTGAATATTATTGATGGTATACAAGGTGAGGCAAAAGTTGTGCATCATAATATATTAAAAGTATAATTATACATGAAAAATTTATTTAGTAGTTATTTAATTGTTAAAATGTCCACCTTCTTTTTCAAAACACATTACAATTCTGTGTCTACATGATTCATTAAAATGTCAGAGAGTTCCCGTTGTTATTTTACTGCATTTATATATAAATCTTCAAGTTTCTCAATATGTCTTAAGTGCATCTCATAAACAAATCAGAAAATATCAAACAAAATAGACATGATGAATTAACCCTTATGGTATGCAACTTTTGACTCACCCTTTATTTACATATATAATGTCATCCACAGACAGACTGTTTCGCTGTATCACAGCTCATCAGTGGGGCTAGACATCCGGTTGCCTCTAGCTAGGATTGAAACCCGACTGAATTGGTATCAGGCGGATATTCTACCACTAAGCTGTTGGCACATGGTCGGGATGAAGGTGGATTTTTAGCGTATTTATTTTTGGAAACGCGCCCAGTGACCGACAGTGACTCAATTCGGTTTGTGAAGAGTCTCGCTATATATATATATATATATATATATATATATATATATATATATTTATATATATATATATATTATGAAATGGACAAAGTCTGACAATTATTTTAAGACATTTTTATGTTTAACATTCTTTTTATAGATACAAATATTTAAGTAAATGCTCTGTTTTATAATAAACAGTATTAAACATTTACCGGCCTGAATGTCCAAGATATCTTCACAGAAGATATTTGTCCTCCGACAGGATTCAAACCTGTATCCTATACGGAACCGTCATTTAGCTTGATGTGCCTTTACCGATTTGGCCACAGAGGTGCGTTCGGTTAGCAAGGTCGAATTTACTGTATTTAAACTTCAATCTTCCATGAATCTCTCACTTACATTCATGTCTGCTCATGGCGTATCAAATGTAAACTTTGAACTTTGTCCATTTCATAATGTGTGATGTCATTTGTTTACATTCCGTAGAGGATACAGGTTCAGATCTTGTCAGGCCAGTAAATGTTGTTTAGTACTGTTTATTATAAACAGAGCATTTACTTAAATATTTATATCTATAAAAATGATGTTAAACATAAAAATGTCTTAAAATATATATATATATATTGATGGAAGAATGGTAGAGGAATCAGATTGTGGAGTTTGAATTCCAGTCGAGTTTTTTATATTTACTTACATGATAATACCCTTGGGAAACGTATGAATCCATCTCTTCTTCCCCCAGCTATGGGTAAATAGCAGGACAGATTTGACCCATAGCCTTGGTTGGGAACCAGTTTAGGAGAAAGAGCTTGAATTTAAACGAGCCTGAAGAGTGTTGGGCTCTGTCAGGTTATCTTGCCATTGAAATGCCACTGTTGCTATGGTTTCAGAAGATTTTGTTTGCCTATGATCTAAAAGGGTTATGGGATTCATGATTGTGTTACAGATATATATATATATATATATATATATATGTGTTTGTGTTCTAAATATAGCGATACAATCAACCATATATATGAGTGATTATGTACGTATAAAGGTGAGCAAATAACTATTTATTTAATCAATGCTATAGATAATATATTAAAAATAATAATTTTTTTTTATAAATAGTTTGTTTTTGATATCCTCCTACCAACACTCTATATTTTGAATTTATATCCCAACACTATATTTATAATAATCTTGAAATTTGAATCCACACACCATGTAGCATTGCTCCTATGAAACCCAGAAATGAAAAAATAAACACAACTGTGATGAACAGTTCATAACTTTTTGTACCTGATGATTGGTTAAGCCATGAAACACTGAGTCATACTGTAAATGTAGGTATATATTTAATTATATATAATGCAATTATTAATTATATATATTATTGTAATTATTTATATGTATGAGGAGGCACGGTGGAGTAATGGATATCGGCTTGGATTGAGGAATCGGAGAGCCGAGTTTGAATTCCAGGCGAATCCATTACATTCACTTACGTGCTAATACTATTGGGAAAGGTATGAATCCTCTTCTTCTCCCTCCAGCTATGGGTAAAATAGCAGGACAGACTGGGTTCTATAGCCTTGTATGGCAACTGGTCTAGGAGAAGGACAACTCTGAATTCAAAACCTGTGGAGGGTCGTTTGGGGACCTTGTGGCATTCGATGCACCAGGTCTCTGTATTCGTCCCTCCAAAAAGTGTGTGTGTATATATATATATATATATATATATATATATATATATATATGTGTGTGGTGGGGGTGATGTATAAATATTTATATACCAGAACAATGTTAGGAAAATCAATGATAAAGTGGAAAAAGATTTGTTCATCCAACACACTTTGTTCTTTATGACTTCATCTGACTTAAATGATGGTTACATTGATGTGACTACACATGCACTTGAAGGAGAGGGGATGCTGTGAATTTAAAAATCTTAAATTAAATTATTTTATTAATTATGTGTTTGGGTATACACTCTAGCCAATTTCATTTTTAAAAATAAAAAGAAGACAACTAAATGCTGTCATGCAAGATTTCAATCAGACCATGAATGACATATTGCTGTCATATCTGAACATATGCTGCCAAATCCTCACTGTTCAACCTCAAGAGTGTTCATGCTGCCTTGTAGGTAGTGAATTATTCTTCACCTGAGAACCCTTATACTATAGACAAAACATTGCTAGCTTCTCACTACTCTATTGCTATTACTATTAATGTTTGGATGAGTTATATTTCTTAGTTCCACTAGCACTGACCTTTACAGCTAGGACCCTTCATGCTATGTTGACAGTGGTAAACCACCCCTTCATTCCCTTTCTGTTCCTTTGATAAGGGGCAAGTCCCAATCAGCTTCTTTTCCAAAATTGTTGCTTTGGAGAAGACATACACAAAAGGATGCTTTCCAGACAAGTACAATTTTGGTCTCTTCAAGTCCAGGATCAACCATTCTACATGTCTTTGTAATATGCATTTCTTAATTCTTCCATCCTACTCCCTCAACACAGTCACACTTGGTAACCTCTACCTTGAGTGACCCCCTAGGAAATACTCATCCATGGAAAATGTGATAACACTTAATGAACTTGAGAAACCTATTTTTCTGAAAACTGACAGTAGTATTGGCTGCTTGGTCAATGAATAGCAAATGTTTCCTTATAAGGAAACTGCTAATATTATTACCATTAGGCCTTGTATCAAATGAACTAACTGTAAAAGTAAAAAAATTCCTTATATCAAAATTTTCTGTACAAATTATCCTAGGTAATTAAATTACAAAACAGTAAAATATTATGTTAAATCACACTAAAAAAAACCTTTCAGAAAAGGGTCTGCAATGTTATCGGTCCTGACCTGGCATCTTGACTTCAAACACTTTCACACCATCTTGACATAGCTTCTCTCTTTCTTTTCTATAAATATTTTCATAGCAGTTGTTCTAACGATCTCCCTGCCTTGGTACCTTGACCACATGAATTTAAGTTACTACTAGATTGGGAACTAGGTCTCTGATAGTTTCTTTTCTCACACTTCTTGCCTGTGCAACTCTCTTCTAATTTCTTGCTTTGACCACTTACAACCTTCCAAAATGTAAATGCAATATCAATCACAATTTATCTTCCTGAAACCTGTTCTTTTATTGTCCTTTCTCCTTACAGAAGTCTTCTCATTCTCTTCCACTCTTTGTAACTGTCTTAGTAGCATTATTGTTTTGTTTCAGGTGAAATCATTAAAAATAAAAATGTTCTCGATCAATTGCCAGAGTTAAGAAGCATCAAGCCTGATCAGTATTTAGAAGGGAGACTGTTTGGGAATGCTGAGTACTGTAAGCAACCTCCTACAATGTGAAATATGTCCTGACTTAAAATAACACAAAGAAGGTTGATAAGCCATAAAAACTCATAAATCAATAAATTGTCATTCATTTACCCACTATTATTTTAATATATAGAATTTATATATCATATCCTCCCCACCAGATATATATATATAACGTGGAACATTCAAAGCAAGAAAGAGCATCAGAGGAAAATATTAGGTCAGTGCAAAAATAATGTCGGTTTTTGACGTTAAAAATATGTCAAAAACCGATATTATTTTCGCATCAACCTAATAGTACCAAAAAACCCCATGCAAAAAGTAAGTAAATTGATAAGAAAAAAAAAGAAAAGAAAATAATCTAAAAACAGTAAAGATTTTTTAAAAATTAGCATACAATAAAAACAAAAGAAAGTATACCATACTGAAAAGAGGCATAAGCAGAAAAGAAAGATATTGTACAGTGAAGTGTGGCATGAGAAACAGAGAAAGACATTATAGAATGAAGTGTGGTAAGAGAGAAAGAAAGATCAGGAGAATTGGGTAAAAATTGAATGAGAGAAAATAAAGCAATGAGAAAATAAAAATACAATAAAACTGATCAGCTTCAAGCACAGAGAACAAGAATTAATTGCTATGATTTTTGTGTGTATTTATTCGTTATATGCCATGTCCCAAATCTCAGGGTTGATTTTCTTGTTTAAGTCAAATGATCGTCCTGAGTAATTAGTCAAAATGACCTAGATATGTTATTAGATAGAATTTATACGGGTCAGACAGAGTTTAATCATGTCTAAATTTTTCAAATAATTTACAAGACCTAATTGTCCCTACTTTTTTTTTTTTTTTTTTTTTTTTTTTAGACATTTTGCTTAATAACCTAGACTGTTCTTTAAATCATATTTTAAATGCTTCGCAAGCAGAAAAAAGTTACACAACTTTAAAGAGAAATTTTCATAACACTTTCTTGTCAGGGTCAAGTCAGTGTGCATGGGCAAAGAAAGAGAATTTAATTTAGAAGCTTAATTCAGCTGAGTCAGTAGGTTTTTATGAAGTTTTATTTAAACATTGTTTGTCATGACTTTGGAGGTTTAATAATTTGCAACGGTATTTTAATATTTTCTTTTTCATTATATAAAACTGAAAGAGGATACTGCATAATAATTAAATATAAAACTACATGAAATGTCTAAACTGTCTGCTATATATAACTGTTTTCTCAGGTCAATGATTAAAAATGGCTTCAGGCGAATGAATTCTTTAGGTCTTAAAGAAGACAATCCTTCATCAGATCTTATAGAATCACAATATAACTAGAAGAGAAAATAATGATATAATCATTATGCAGATCTTCCACACTACCTTAAACAAAAGGTTAGGAAGAAAACTCCAATCAGTACTTGAAACAGTGGACTTGAGAAGCCTACTTTCCAGAAAAATTGTTTTAAGAAAAAGCTTTTATAAATTTCAGCTGACAGTAAAGTGAACTGTTCGGTCAATGAATGCTAAATGTTCCACTATGGAAATGGCTAATCACACCATTAAATATTCTTCTTCCTTATGCCTTGTCCCTTCCCTTCCAGTAACATCTAAACATAAGATAATTTAAAATAATTGTACTTTGTCTATTTGATAGTAGGTGTATATATATATATAAGGAATGTTAAAAGATTCATGTTAAAAAGATAAAAAAATAAAAAAACAAATGAAAACTACAGACAAAAGTTCATTTTCTCCATCAAGACATTCATTTCTGTAGTTTAGTGCTAGCAGCAAGCAGAAATATTTCTCCTCCCGATGATGGCCATTTCGGCCGAAACTAGTCGAGGAATCTAAATGGAATAATAATAAAAAAACGAAAAGAATATTAATCTACAACCCAGTGTGTCTGAGGATTTTAATTTTTTAATTTTTATTGTTCAAAATATATATATATATATATATATATATATATATATATATATATATATATATATATATATAAAACATAACCTAATTTTGCCTCGATTCAAGGGATGTTGAACAGTTAAAGTTATATAAAGTCATTGGCATCTGCTCCCCTCCAAATCATCAGGATCCTAATCCTCACTCCTTATTCCCTTTCTCCCCTCTTGCGGCAGTAATAGAGATGGCTGTGATGGCCCAGCCTCCTTCTGAAGAGTTGTGAGTAGGAGTCACAGAGGAATGTGGGTGGTAGTTGCAGTTGGGGGAATCATGCTCTCCTGAAAGCATGTCACAGATCCTCTTCATGTAAATATGATATATCAATGTTTATATATCCAAACGGTGTTAGGCAACTGAATGACAAAGTGGCAAAATTTTGTGTAATGTGTTTGATCCTTTACATTGATGGTATTCTATATTTATAAGATGGTTGAGGAGGATATAATTGTAAGTTATAATTATATACCAAGGGGAAATGCTCAAGATATGGAATGCTGATTTTAAAATTTTGAGCTTAATTTTTTTTTCTTTTATTACACTGTTGGCTTAAAAACAAAAATGGTAAAAACAAAAATACTGAATCAGATCTTCTAAACTCCAGACATGTTTGACAAAAATAAAAACTACCATATTTGACAACATATATGGTGCACTTTTTTTTTATTAAAAATACCTTTTAAAATTTCTCTGCATCTTATATGCTATATGTAGGTTCAAAATTTGCACTAGTTGTGAAATCTTTTAAAAAGTGTGGCATTAGCAATGCTCTCAATCGAACGGAAATTGACACATTACTTAACGACGATGATAGTAGTATTGAAAATAAGTATCAGAGTTTTGATAACAAAGTTGAGATATTTTATGGATTTGAAGATGAATAAAAATTTTAATGCTAACTGTACTGTTTTGCTCAATTGTAATAAATGCTTGATTTTTTTTGTTTTCTTACCTTTGGACATAATAAAGTTTTTATAGGCTCATGTTCTTTTTTTCCTATTATTTTTTGTTTAATTGTAATCATGGCTCATTTAACCAAAATAATACCTCATAAATATAGCCTAGACTGTACTATTTACTAATAATTTTACTAATTTTAATTACTATTTTTTCGTGATTTTCCCTGCTGAAATTGGGGTGTGTCTTATACACCTCTGTGTTTTATATGCCATCAAATACAGTAATTCATAATCATTTATAATATAATGATATCATCAATAGTTTTTACATGAAATAAAATTTGAATGAACTCCTGAAAAAAATACTTTTGTCACTCAATAATAATAATGTGGAACAAATTCCTGGAAGTCCTAAAATAAATAAACTGCAAAAATTATACTCATACTTCTCTTCTCACACCTTGTATAGATTTCTTTCTATGCAATGATCACCATTATGTATTTACTTCTCCCTGATTGCATAGCATATCATCTGTTTGCATCTTCTGATATAAAATACTTATTACTTGTTGAAGTCCCTGGTTCTGACTTGCAGGCAACACCTGACACACACAAAACAATTAAAACAAATGCAAAGAGAAGCAGCAGTATTATTATTATTATTATTATTATTATTATTATTATTATTATTATTATTATTAACAACAACAACCCACAGACAGAACAATCAAAGCTAACCACCCAGATATTATTACAGACTGCAAACAAAAAAAGTACCTCTTTATTGATATGGCAGTCATTGCAGACTGCAATGTATCTTTGAAGATTTTCAAAAAGCTATCAAAATACAAGGACCTTGAAATCGAAATCTCAAAAATGTGGCATATGGGAATATCAAAAATCCCTGTTGTAGTTGGAGCCCTCGGATTTGATGAAAAAGATTCCAGTAGACTCATTGAAAGCATTCCTGGAAGCCCATGCTAAAAAAATACAAAAAAATTGTTTTCATGAGTACAGCCCACACCTTACGATGGCCTTTATCTATGTAAAATATATGTTGTTTTTTTTTTTTGTTTATTTTTATTTTTTAGTTGGTCAGTGGAAAATGTCATGATGCCATTTCTAATGTTAGGTCTCTGGGCGGGACCCAGAAAGAAATGTGTACACACCAGAAATCAAAAGAAATAAAATAGTAATAAAAAAATTAAAAAAAAAAAAAAAATTTATAAGTATTCTTTACATGTGTACATGAAATAAATTTTGGAGTCAAGATCATTCCAAAAAAATAAAAAAAAATATTTCTGGTATAGCCTAATAATAATGATAATAATAATGATAATAATGATAATAATAATAATGATAATAATAATAATGATAATAATAATAATAATGATAATAATAATAATAATAATAAGATAGGCCTGTGAAAATTTCATGGTTTTTCAGATGAATCTTAATTCTTAATGATTGAATAAACTCATGACAAGTTCTGTGACAATAAAATATCTGTAGAAATTCCCCTATCACATCATTAAATATTTGAGCTTAACAACTTAAAGAAAATACTGCAATAGCAGTCATAAATATGAATGCTGGTTGTTATTTTAAGAAGGGGGTACAAATGAAAAGATTTGAAATGAACAACTTTTTCCCATTTCACCGAAACAGCTGTTAAACACTTTTTTCTTTTTTCCATTTTACCACTGAAACCAAGTAGTCTTTTCCTCTCTTTCCACACAATCAAAATGGAATCGTCCATTAATTATGAGGTATTGGCAGGGCATAACGGTCGTGCAAACTAACGAATAGTGGGACAGACCTTATTATAATAGGATACAAATAAAATCTATAGTTTTTCTGAATAATAATAATACTTTTGATAGCCCCTTATATATAAGCGTAACAAGTAACTATCTATTCAAGTTATCGTCTTTAGATGTTTACATGAAATAAGTTTAGGTTTTTAAAAAAAATGAAATTACTTTTGATCCACCCTAATATATGACTGCACTAAATTATAAGCAGTAAATTGAATGAATAGCTTCAGTAAGAAATAAATGACTTATTTTCACTTCACCAATGTTTCAGTCCTCACAGATGATCATTATACCTGGAAATATCCGACACAACAGCTTATCTGTTGTACAAAGTACAAATTGATTTTTTTTTTTTTTTATAATGTTATGACGTGACTCAGATTGACAAAGTGACTATTGACACACATTTGACTTAATTAAACTAGTAGTTCTTTCATGCGTTCATTAAAGACTGTTTTAACATCTGAACTCAATTTTTTTAAAATCTACCATGTTATCAATACATCTACAGTGTAACAATAAAAAAAATTCTTCTTTCTTCTCTTATGTAACAAGTCCTTTCAAGATGTAGGTAGTCATAACTCTCCACAATTTCCTATCTGTTGTTGCTTCAAACAATATTTGCCATCATTCATTGTTTTCATTCAACAATTCATTTACACAAGCTCATGAACACTTCTACTGCCATAGATGCAGTAATACACCTTTACAATGATGAACTTTATCAAAGGCAAATGTAAGGATTTTATGTGACGGATAAATTGTTGTCTAAATTATATAAAAATAACACTAACATCTCATATAAAACTCCTTTTAATACCGAAGATGAACTGAAAGAAAGTATTGTGGCAGCATTCACCAACTTAAACAAGGAGACCATCTAAAAGAGTTGCAGGAGATTTCGAAGTTGTCTGGAGGGCAGGGTTGAAGCCAATGACAATTTTATTGAATAAATTTTCTCATTTTAAATATTGAAAGATAATTTTGTGTAATTTTGGTAAATATATCTGTTAAAATGAGTAGATAAATTTTAAATTTAATGAGTAGATAAATTTATCAAATTTATCAAGGCAAATGTAAGGATTTTATGTGACGGATAAATTGTTGTCTAAATTATATAAAAATAACACTAACATCTCATTTTAACAGATATATTTACCAAAATTACACAAAATTATCTTTCAATATTTAAAATGAGAAAATTTATTCAATAAAATTGTCATTGGCTTCAACCCTGCCCTCCAGACAACTTCGAAATCTTCTGCAACTTTTAGATGGTCTCCTTGTTTAAGTTGGTGAATGCTGCCACAATACTTTCTTTCAGTTCATCTTTGGTATTAAAAGGAGTTTTATTGGTCTCTTGCTTGACTGTGCCCCTCACATAATAATCAAAGTGGTTGCAGTCTGGGGAGAAATTGTCTGACAGCCATGACTGGGTTCTCCTGCTAGTGTGGCATGGTGCTAAGTCCTGTTGGCAGACATAGTATTCCAGCAGCCACTCTCTTGACCCACAGCATTTATGTAGGAATCTGTGTTGAGTCTGAGGCCTTGTGGGAAGATGAATGAGGGCATAACTTCACCATTGCTAATGATCACTCCAAACACCTTTGAAATCACCATTAGACTCATCCAACTCTTTCTGAATCCTCTGCACAATCCTCAGATTGACACCCAAACACACTGAAATGTTTTTATTGGAGCTTCCAGCAATACAGCATAACATTTTCAAATTTCTGGCAGAGTGATTTGAGTCGTGATGCTCTTTTACTCACAGATGGTGTTCAACTTACCCTACTCTACTGTACTATCAACAAAATTAAAAACAATGGATGTGCATGCAGGAAATTAAAAATATAAATTGGCAAAAAATTATTCATTGCATTCTATATTATTCAGACTAACTGAAAGTCAAGATAAAATTATGGAGGATGTTAAATAATGTAATTTAATGTCTAATAAATACAAGTGAGTAACTCTTATTATTGAATATTTTTTATAATGTATTTATTATTCATATATTTTAATTTGAAAAATTAAGTTATGCATTATATTATTAAATAATAGAAGATTATGAATTTACTGTTTTTGATAATTTTTTTATATTCATATATGTTGGCTTGGGATAGAGTGTTTCTTTTAGGAAGGGAAATATTTTAAAAACTCTGGGGTGCAGATTTATATTTTGCTAAGACTTCATAGCAACACTCTCAAGAAATTTCCATTATTTAAAATTAACAACACTTTTACTTCTGTGTATAAATACTTGTTGCAAAATAAAATCCTTAAATTTGCCTTGATAAAGTCCATCAGAGAACGAAATGCGTCGGCTAAGATAAGCTTTCCTTTTGTCTTTATTCAAATTGTCTTTTTACAATTACAGTGTAACACGGATATAAGAGAAACTCTCTCTGGTCCCAAATTAGAACCATACTTACCTAAACAAAATAGACCAAACCCGGATATAAGAGAAACCCGGATATAAGTGACTTCTTCTCCGGTCCCGACAACTCTCTTATATCCGGGTCACACTGTATATATGAATTTTTACACTCACACACACAAACACACACTCACATATATATATATATATATATATATATATATATATATATGCTTTCAAGGTGTACTCATATTTTTTATGAAGCTGTTATTGCTTGGTATATATATATATATATATATATATATATATATATATATATATATATATATAAAGTTACTGGGTAATTTCACATCTCGATTTACAGTGGAGTCCCCATTCATATCAGTTTTTTTTCTTCCCTGTGCTCCCTCTTTAGAACATAGGGGATTATAGCTCTCCACAACTTCCTATCTTTTGTAACTCTTAGTAAGGTTTGTATTGTTATCATCCCTCCTGCTCCCTATTCTGAAATCCATTCATGCAAATTTATGTAGGTTATGCATTGCTTTCTCTCTGTCCCTTTTGCCTTCAATATGTCTTGTGAGTGTCGAATTCTCCGAGCTCTATTTTTTCATTATGTATCCGAGAAATTTCAACTGCCTCTTTCTGATTCTAAATATAAGTGTCCTATTTATTTCCATTTTCCTTAAAACTCTGTCACTGCTCACATATTCATTTGAGAGTATTCTCAGTATCCTTCTGTAGAACCACATTTCTGTTGCTTCATGTCTTCATCTGAGAGGAGATTGCCCAGCATTCACTGTCATATAGAAGGAGTTATATGACATAAGAGTTCAACACGCTTTTCTTTATAGCTAACAAAATTTTTCTGTTTTCTTAATACTTTGTTTGGCTTTTGGAAGTCATCCTTCACTATTCCAATACCCTTAAGATTTCTGTGTCATATTTTCCATTCTCTGTTAAAAGACTTTGCAGATATTAAAATTTTTGTACTTGCTAGATTTTGGCATCTCCAGTTTGCAGTTCTCATCTTGAATTGTTCCTCTTGCTGACAACCATACCTTCTGTCTTCTTAAAATTGATATTTAGTCCTTTCTTCTCACTTTCCATTATTACCTTCTCTAGGAGTTCCTGCAATTTCCTTTGTGTGTCTGCTATCAACACTGTGTTATCTGCTTATCTGATATTGTTAACATGATGTCCATCAATAATAAATCATGGTAAGACTACTAGTACTCTCAGGATTAGCTTGCTGTAAAAGTTGAATGTCTGGTGAAAAGACAGTTATAATCAGCTAAACTGTGGAAGGTACTGTTTCAACTTGCCATACAATAACTGCAGACACAGACTGCTGTCATCAGGGGCTGCTGGTTTCTGGAACAGCAATTACTGGGTGTTCACCAGGATCTTTTATTAGCAAGGATGTGATTGCAAGTGTAAATGTAGATTAACTATGGCCATGGGTGACCTTGCCAGAAAGTAATGTTACCCAACAGCATAGCTCAGATACAGACACATCCCCACCACCATTTTTATCACCCTACCACATCAGGAAGAAGACCCATCAGGTGCCCACAGCTGCAGTACCATGATGTCATGAGGCACGACATGAAAGCTGTGGATATTAACACAGAATCCTGGGAGAGCCTGGCAGCCATACAATCCAAGTGGAGAGGAACCCTGGCCAAATATCTCAAGTCAGGGAAGGAGAAGCTGACACAAGTCACCACAAAAATGTGGGCCCACAGAACGCAAAATGACAGCTTCAACAGACCAGAGACAGAACACACATGCGACATCTGTCACCACTGCATCACCTCTACAGTCATAGACATCGATGCTCCAGCCAAGCAGACAACTAGGGTGCTACCCATAGTCAAACCTGACCAATGGAGCCCAACTACTACTACCACATTAAGGTTGAAAGACATGTTTTAAGGAATGATACTGTTCATATATCAGATATGTAAATTAATTTATATCATTTTTATCATTTTGGTATTCAGAACTGGTTTTGAAAATTATAAATGATGAATATAAGACGACTATTTTGTTAATAACTTACTCACTCACCCTTTAGACTACACTAAGGAGTATGTGGCTATAGATCTCAACATGCTTGGCATTGTTTTGGTTTCTGTAGCAATTAGCTTTTTACAGGATGGAGTTGTAAGATCCATAACCAACCAGTTTTGAAAATCAAATTGTTGTTACAGAATGTGAAACCCAGGGCCAAAATGGTCAGTGATTGGCCGGAGTGACTTGTGAGCATGGTATTCTGCCAGTGATGGATTGCCGTTGTCTGGGTTTTGGATATGTCCAAAACAGCTTGAATTCAACAGAGGGCAGCAAGAATTCTGAAGTACTGATATGCCTCCCTCACCCAAATTGAGACTAAGACCACCTGCAGAGAGACACTGAGCTAATGTTTGACATGCATTCCTGTGACATCATTCCTCCCACTGCCTCTTAGAATCAAAATTGCCACCACTCTCTCCTAACAAAACAAATAAGAAAAAGAAATCATCTTTTCATTGATACAATTTGATATAGTAGCATTGGGACTGAAAAGGCAACACAGAATGCAACATTGTTCTTTGCCTAAACTGGTTGCCAACCAAGGCTAGATAGCTGGGGGTGAGAAGTAGTTAAATTGCTAAATTTTTACTTAATTTTGGTGTCTTCAATTCATATTACATCTTTAGCTGTACTTTCTTCCTTATGACTATACATTCTGTTTTTTCAGTTGATAGTCTTTTCTTCTTCTTACATGTTGATGGTAGACACATAAAAGCTTTAAAGTGAATGGAAATTTTGATGTTTTAATAAACCATACCCCATAATATCACAGATTATGTAAACAACTAGTTTATAAAGAATAAATCAAACTGTTTTTGCGTGTGCATTGATTATCCAGAAGGAATAGCGTAAATACCTCACATTAGACTTGCCAATCATATCTTAACGTTTAATTATCTCCCCTCTATTGTTCAATTATCTTACATATATGTCAATTTGCTTGTTCTACACCAACTCTACATATTATTTATTTCAGTTTGTGTGTTTTTTTCATTTTTTACGCTTAGGTACCTAATAGAAAGGGATGGGGCTTAATAATTGGTAATGTTGAATTTTTCACTTTACTAACTTCATGTTGCATCTTTTTCAGTTTGTGTGTAGGAGGTTTAAGTTCATACTCTTAGGTACTTAATAGAAGGGGGTGGGGCTAAATAATTGGTTTGCTTTTTGGGTTAGGGTTAGGTGGGACTTAAAAATTGGAGATAAGGCCAAAATTTAGAATATATGCAAAATAAAAAATATAATTTTTTTTTTTTTTTCTGAACTGCAACTATAACTCCCAACCTCACCTCTGGACTACTTGCACTTTCAGATAAGATTGTTGCATGCAAAGAACCTGTATAATAACTTAATTAGTATATAAAAAATCTTGCATAAATGAAAAATTGTAAGTACATATCTGTATTATGTTCTTATCAGAAAATGCAAGAAATCTTGTGGATGAAGTTGATGTCAAAGCTAAATAAGACAACTTGGTTTGTAAAACTTATGCATGCAATCATAGATGTGTGCAAGTGAAAAAACTTGAAACAACTATAATAATTTTTTTTTTAATCATTTCACCTAAAGCAAGGCAGTAATGCCATTAGTATACAGAGGGTTACTGAAAGAGAAAACAGAATAGAGAGGATTGAGGAAAGGACAAAAGTTGAATGGGGTTCAAGAAGGCAGAAGATGGTGATTGACATTGCAACAGTTTCCTGTTTGAGCTCAAGGTGGGGTGGAGGCATGTGAAATGAATAAACAGAGCAGGGGTGGGGTGCTAATAATCTTGTAATCAGAAAATTTTCTAAAAGACAATAAACAACCACATGTACTACTAGGAGTCTAAAAGTAAAGGATTTAACTCCAATGACTACAAATCTTTATTGTTGGATTTTGTTGATTCCAATTTTAATGGGGAATGACTGTAAAATACTTGCCCCATCCCCATTTTATAGGCAGAAGCACACAAATGCATGCTGGGATTTTTTTCCTAGCCAATAAAATTAGACTAGTTTTTAGTTTCATCTAACTCAATCCAGGTCTGTCTTGTCTTGAATTCAGAACACTACATTCGCTTGTCCAAACTTGGTTTTGTGTGTCAATGTCAATTGATAGATTACAAACTTTTTGCCATATTACTGTTGATTTGTTTTGCATATATTGTTTGCTTGCTTAATATTCTTTTTTGGCCTGTTCATTTCTTGTTATTGCTTATTGCAAACTTTGTCAATTCTGTTTGTTGGATTGTTCTGTTATTTATTTTTGCATTTCACCATGGCTACTCAATGCACACATACAAATAATTTTGGGAAAGGTATACATTCATCTCTTCTTCCTCAGCTGTGGGTTAAATAGCAGGACAAATTGGATCTTTGGTTGGCAACCAGTCTACCATGGAAAGTAACAGCAATAACTTTCAAAATAATCTTTTTGAAAGTTCATAATCAGAAAGTTCATAATCAGAAAGGTCATAATTTCTTAGCTAATTTAACCATAGATATACAGGGAGAATCAAAAGTAATGACTGATTTCAGTTTTTCCAGCTGCCAGTTGATTGTTTGCCATTTGTGGTGCAGTGTACAAGAAGGCAGAAATCAAAGACATCTATTGAACCATTTATTTGGTGGGGAAATTACTTAGGAATTCTATCCGATCTCAATTCCAATCTTACTAGAGAATGACTGCAAAATATTTCTTGCTTCCCCTTTTATAGGCAGAAGCACACAAATGCATGCTGGGATTTTTTTCTATCCAATAAAATAAGCCAGTTTGTGGTTTCATCTGAATCGGTCCCAGATCTGTTTTGTCTTGCAGTCAGAATGCTACATTTGCTTGTCCGAACTTGCTTTCATGTGTCCACACCAATTCTTAGTTTGTGAATTTTTTGCTATATTACTGTTGCTTTGCCTTATTACTGTTAACTTGCCTTATTACTGTTAACTTGCCTTGCATATTTTATTTGTTTGCTTTATACTATTTTTTTCCCTGTTCTTTTCTTTATGTTGCTATTGCTTATGGCAACTTTGTCAATTCTGTTTGTTCGACAGAATCTGTTACTTATTTTGCATTTGATCATGGCTACTCACTCCACATTTTTATATTCTTGAAAAAGTCAACTTAAAAAAGTTTTGATTTCATCTCTAATTAAAAAACATGATTAATTAATGAAAGTGAAGGATTTATATGGCAATTCAAGTAATTAAAGTGGGCAAAAAAAGAGTTTTATATAAAAGAGTGAAACGCTTATCTAAGGCGAATACTGGGTTTATTTTAAAATAAAAATGTGTGAAAATTTTTAGTATTTTTTTTTAGTTTGGGCCATACTTTTTATGTGGCTAAGTGACAAGGATGTGTTTGTAAAGTCTCTTAGTGTCTGTGTTAATTTTAGTTTTTATGTAACATTCATTCTTGTTTTGTTACTTTGTACTCCATTTTTCTTAAACTCTTTTAGTGAAAATGCTAAAGGAGACAAATTATTTCAAAACAAATAAATATATAAACCCTCTCTTCTTTCTTGTTCAAAACCTCCAGACAATATGTTCTATTGGCTTGCCTCGTATCTATCAGCAATGACTGTGGTGCCAGTAACCAAGTATGGTGGAGTGGAAGATATTGAAGGAGTAACATTGGTGCAATATAGCCACCAGCATAAAGTTGATCGATATACATGCAAGCCAACACTAATGGCACCATTCCAGATCTGGCTACAAACTCCAGCCAGGTGAATTTTCACACTTCAGGATTTAGAGAACGCTTATTGGTTATTGGGTGAGGGCTTGTGGATCCTGCAAGCGACTGGTTGAAAGCAAAGGTTAAGAGCAAATATCAAGAACTTTGATTCTTTTACTACCCACCTACTCTCCTATGGTTGGTCGTTTTCAGTTATCTCCCTTTGAATTTTGCTCTTTGTTCTGTTAAAGTTCATAGTTATATATAACATTGTCTTTCTGCTAAATACAGATTGAGAAGGATTTCTCTTCTGAAGGAACCAACAAATAAAAAAAAAAGTAATATCCAAAAGTGTAGTTATCACTTAAGTCAGACATGGATTTTACAAGTACTGATGGATATTTAGAGAGTAATTGGCCATGGTTAAGTGTAATTGACAAAATGATCGAGATAAACAATACGAAAGAAAAAGAACAGGGCAAAATAATACTAAGCAAGCAGTATAATATGCAAGTCAAGACTAGGCAAAGCAACAGTAATAAAATCAAAAAGTTTGCAAAGTAAAAATGGTGTTCACACCCAAAAGAGATACAATCAAGACTGCAAGACAAAAAAGAATGAAAATAAATGGAGTGTTGAGACTAAGAATTGTCTGTTTTCATTGGTTAACAAGAAATCCCAGCATGCATCTGTAGTATTTGTCTATAAATTTTGGGGTAGGCTGTCCTTCAGTCATTCTTATAGATTGGCACCAAGCAATAGTATAGTTATCACTTGAGTGAGACATGGACTTTACAAGTACTGATCAATATTCAAACATGTTTTATTGTTGACAGAACATATGCTGAAAGTAATTGAGAGTAGCTGCAATATTATTTTATTAAATTTTTATGAAATTTTTGATCACAGATAGAAAAATATCTTGAGTATATGGGAGTGGTTGGTGAGATACCTCTCAAGAAATTTTATTCTGGCAAGAATTTTGGATCGAGATTCAAAACAATTTATTATAACTTTAATGAGTTGAATCTTATAAGTAGTGATTGAAATTCAGACATCTATTATTGCTAAAGTACATCCAAAACTAGGCTCGAAAGCCATTCAAGGTAGAGGGTTATTTTTAAAATAATCATGATGAATAAAGTATGATATGAGTGAAAGCAGAGGCAATAAGAAGTGAAGATAAAGAGGATAGATATCTTTGAAAAGCGAATATATGAAGTAGGCAGCTGACAGCATCTGCAATATTATTGTATTAGCTCTTTATGAAATTTGTGATATCACTGGTATGGTTTATCAACTTGGAAGCAGTTGATAAGATACCTCTCAAGAAAACTCTTTGTTCTGGGTTTTCTCAGTTTGATGGTGATCCAAAACAATTAATTTTGATAACTAATAATTTTAGTAAAATAACTTGGATGTGCAAATGGCATAATGAATAGTGGCTCAATTGGAAATGGAGAGCTGAGTTCTTATTCCAATCAGGTTTATTATATTCACTTATGTGCAAATACCCTATGAATCAACCTCTTCTCCCCAAGCTATGGGTTAATTAGTAGAACTTGTATTGGTAAATCATTATTATCTCCAAAAAAAATTCTTACAATATAAAAATATTTTCTGGCATTAAATAACTTGAAAAAGATTGATAAACTAATTAATTAATCAATCAATCTCTGCAAATTATTTTTGTAAAAAGATACTTAGCAAATATTTTTACTATAAAAATATATTATATATGATTTTATGATAGAAATGCATGGAACAGGAAAAAGCATTTGTCTCTGGTCATCTATAGTCATTATATTTATAAAGAGAAGCATATAAGTTTACTGCAAAGCATCAGATTTTTAATATATGAGGCCGGCATCCATTTTCAGTATGCTGAAAAAAAGATAGGACTTTAGGTATAATAGCTGTCATAACTATCAAGGCCAGTGTTTCTCAACCAGTGTTCCCCAGAACATCATTGGGGGTTCCACTGGAAATGGTGATAAATAAACTAATGCATTTTTGAGTAATTTTTGTTTAATTCTATATTTGTAATTTTACTATACATGTATGGTATATTGTTGGAAAATCCTTGGTTATTATAATAAAAGTTTCAACTTCTTATATTATTTAAAATTATAATAATCATAGTATTTAGCAATATCTATGTCATCAGAGGGAAACCACCTACACTGGTTAATGTACAGGACCTATACATGGTGTATTCATGTCTATTTTATATTATGTTTACCACATGACCTATGATAAAAAGCTTAAAAAAATAGATATTAATAATGGCATATAATAATTTTTATACAGGAGTTCCCTGAGATATGAAAACAATTCCAAGGGTTTCACAAGGGTAAAAAGGTTAAGAAGTGCTGAGACAATGCATTTAAGAATCAATTTAATCTGAATATAATCAGATATTTATAAAAGTAAAAAAAAAACAAAAAATGCTCAGCTTTTAATGCTACTCTACTCGTGTTCATAGGAAATATCAATTTTGACATTTTTTTTTTTTAGGTGGGAAGGGCTTTTTTTCTTTCTCATGTTTAAAAATAAAATAGATTATGCTCATGTATAACAAAACTTGTATTGTTATTCTATGTGCCATGTTCATACCCGTTCAAGGTTCTCCACAGTTTCCTATCTCTTGTAGCTCCAAGCAACATTTTTTTTCTACACTCTTTGTCACCACTCTGCTATTCAGTTACATATGTTCATTAGGTACGTTACTCACTGTTTTCCCCTGCACCTCCTGCATATGTCTTATGAGTGTTAAATTCTCCAGGCCTTCTTTCCTCATTATGTATCACAGAAATTTCAGCTGTCTCCTCCTGATTGTAAGTATATTTCACTTTAGTTCCTATTTTCCTTAAAACTTCCTGGTTGCTCACATGTCCAGTCCATGATATTCTCAACATTCATTGATAGAATGGCATATCTGTCACTTCAAGTACATTCTTCCTATTTTTTAAGTACAAGATCATCATATTCTCAGCATCCTTCTGTAGAACCACATCTTTATCAGTTAGTCTCTTCATACCTGTATGAATTTTGTTTTTTAATCATTGAGCTAAACATTCAAATCTTATTCATATTGATAATTTTAGGTTCTTCATGAAGGAATAAAATCATGAAATCTGAAAGAATCAACAAAAATAATGGATTTTTGAAGAGCTTATCTGCAAATGTTTCATTGTTCAGTAGCAGAATAGAGAACTGTGGCAGTGAGTTTCAAGTTTCAAAGTGTCTCTTTATTTATAACAGGCACAGCCAACCTTTCCCAACCAGTGGGCCACATGAGATATAGTTCATCATAAGGTGGGCTGCTCTAAAAAGTTTCAAGATATAGTTTTTCAATGAAGATGCCTCAGCCATTTTCACTACAGAAGAATATAGGTGTAAGCATCTTCCTCAGAAAGTGGGAAAAGTTGAACTGTTTTTTTCTTTGGACAAAAGATTTTTTATAATTAAGAATTTGAAGACTTAGCATAATATTAACACAAAAGACAGTATGATTGGCACATGACATTTTTGTGTGATTAATTTCTAATTTACTCATCTGAAAATGCCAAAGAAATTTTTTCAAATAAAAATTTATTTCTTTTAAGATATACATATGTACATTATAATGGTCTAAAACATATATATGGGATATATGCAATACATATACAATGTATATATGTGATATACACAATGCGTATGCAGCATATATATGTAATATATACAATGCATATGCAGCATATATATATGATATACACAATACATATACAACGTATATCTGTGATATACACAATATACATACAACGTATATCTGTGATGTACACAATATATATACAACGTATATCTGTGATGTACACAATATATATACAATGTATATCTGTGATGTACACAATATATATACAACGTATATCTGTGATGTACACAATATATATACAATGTATATCTGTGATGTACACAATATATATACAACGTATATCTGTGATGTACACAATATATATACAACATATATCTGTGATGTACATAATATATATATATATATATATATATATATATATATATATATATATATATATATATATATATATATACATTCAGACAGTTTTTATACAACTTATCATCTGAAAAGAAAAAATTATTATATTGCATGAGAAATTGTATAAAAAACTAAATAAAAGCACCTTGTCTGTCATATTCAATGAAATGTGCATGAAAGAACGATTGCTGCCTAAGTACACAAATATATATATGTGATAGAAATTATTAGGAGGATTTGATAATTATAATTAAGTAATTCATCGAGTCTAGAAGAAAGCTCAACAGAATGCAGAAAGCACTGGACGGTCGTTTCGTCCTATATTTGGGACTCATCAGCAGTGCGCCTCCACTACCGAGAATTGAAACCCGGACAGTTACCTTATCATGTAAACATCATACCAACAATATATATATATGTGTGTGTGTGTGTGTGTGTGATCTATGTTATGCAGAATGCATATTTAATGTATATATGGGGTATACACAAAATTATATTTAAATAGGCATGCATAGTTTATTTTCAATTGAAGTCATTATTTATAGTATGGACTTCAAATATGCAATGTGCTTGACCAATCAGATTGCTTAATGAAATTAGCATCAGTAATCATCTGATTGGTATTTTAATTCTCATTAGGTACTTTGTAATCTGGTACATGCTTAAACATCCTCTTCTAAGTGTTCCAAGAAATAGGACTCAAAACTAAAACTATGATCTGGAATAGGAATGAAGGCTGTGATGGCAAATACCGTGAATCTATCATAAAAATTCAGAATGTGAAATTAGTAAATGCTAAACATTTCAATTTATCTCAATGTATAGATCAGTTATGATAATTAAATTTACTATAAAGAATAAGGAAATTGAACATACAATAGGTTCTGCTAGTGATAGTTTCACACAACACCACAAGTTGCTACAGAATGAAAACATTAACTTAAAACATGGGTCATATTTTTAAATATTCTTGTCAGATTGAAACTTTCATATGGATGTCATGCATAGTACCAAACTTGTTCAGAAATATCTAAACTGTCAGTTTTATACAACTATTTTATCAGATTGATAGTTAAAAGTGACTTTGAGTGACTGAAATCTGTAGGTCTTAGTGAAAATCTTCTTTGAACATTGTAGACTGGTGCTACAGAATCACAAAGAAAGAACTGTATGAAGTAACAGAAACCACATCATTTGGGGACTTTCAACAGAAGCAACATATCACATGTAACTCAATGAGAAAATAATGGCATAATCAAGATGTTGACATTCCACACTACTTCTAATAAAAGGTTAGGAAGGAAACAGTCATCAATACTGGAAAGAGCAATAACTGCTACTGGACTTGTGAAATCTATTTTCCTGAAAAATTGTTTCTAGAGAAAGACTATTAATTTCAACTTAAAGTAGACCCTGCTGCTCAGTCAATGAATGGTGAATACTTTCTTATAAGGAAATGGCCGATATTACCATTACTATCACTGTCAAGTTGATTGCACCATCGGAAGACTCGACCCAGGAAGTGAAATAGTTTGCTTCTTCATTTTTCTTTTAATTTTTTCTATCCCTTACAATGTCTAAAGAAAAGAGACTGTCATACACAGCTAAATTCAAATCAAGTGTGATTAATTATACCAAAGAGTACAGGAATAGAACTACTGAAAGACATTTTGTTTCTATACCAACTGAAAAAAATGATTTGTTGTTGGCGTAATCAAGAAGAAAAATAAAAAAAATAAATGATTAAAGGTGATTTTTAAAGTATCAGATTGTACAATAAGAATCTTTCAAATGCAGCTGTAACATTTTTTTTATAAAACTTTGCTTTCAAGATACCAGTACTTCTTTAAACCAGTGTTTCTAAAAAGTATGGCATACCCATTCTTGCTTTTAATTTTCTTTGAAGTTCTCAAGTGGCGAAAATCTTTGCTATGGTTTCAGTTTGTCTTCTTTATAAAAAAAATGTCCACTTATGGACAGGAGCTGCACAGTTTTCACTTTCCTGTCTCAGTAGAGTTCAAAAACATCTCCACATCCTTAAGGGTGAGAAATTATTTTCCACCCTGTCACTCCTGTCCCACAGACGAGATGTAGCATGTCTCTCACTGCTCTATTGCTACTTCCATAAAAAAGTGCTCAGACAAAACTAAATTCCTTTGTTCCATCAGTCCTTACCTTCACAGCTAGGAACTGCTATACGATGCACATTATAGCGAACCACTCTCATTCCCTATGTATTACATTGATGAGAACTAAGTTCTACTTGAGCAGCTTCTTCCCATGAACCATTGCTTTGTGAAACCATTACAACTTTAATCTGTTCAAGTCTAAGGTTAACCTTCCCCACATATCACCATAAACTGTGCCTCTTACTCTGTAACCCTCTATCTTGAGTGACTCTTGGGCCTTGTACAGGTTGAACATCATTGTGAAAAAATAAAGATTGGTAATATTCAATTAATATTCATTTTTATTTTTATTGACTTAGATCTTAAGTATAGTTATGACGTAAAAAAATACGTCAAAAAAAAGACATTATTATGTCATTATTTTTGCACCAACCTAATAGTTTACTACTTATTAAAAAAAAAATTATTCATGTAATTATCTCCCTTTGTTTCACTTTTGTAATTTTTCTTTTCAATGAGTAGACATTATTATTAGGTTGGTGCAAAAACAATGTCGGTTTTTGACGTTAAAAATACGTCAAAAACCGTCATTATTTTTGCACCAACCTAATATTAATGAGGTTCAAAACTGCAGACAACAATGCTGTTTTTTTTATGTCTTTCTTTCATCTTCATTCTTTCCCATTTTTTTCACACATTATTTTTTTTCATTTTCTCACTTCATACCTGCCCTCTGTTGTACATTCTCTTTTCTTTCCTCCTCTCATTTCCCCACCCCCAATTCATTTGTCACCTCAAAATAAACAGATCTGAGGTTGATGACTTGTAATTCTTTAGAGTCTGTCTATATTTCTGAGATGAGGTATTATGTACAGTATTTACATTAGTCGGACTATTGTCCTCATCTTTGTCGCCATATTTGTCACAACGTTTCAGCCGTTGTACGCTCCGGCCTTCTTCAGGTGGTTGGAATTTCAAACTGAACCCTTTCTTTCGATCACTGGGGTAGACTGTTCTAGTTCCACGTGCCATGTTTGATGGATGTCAGTTATCAGTTATCTCCTGTTAATTTTTTCCTCTCCAAGTTCTCCACTGCCTTAACCGGGTATTGAACTCACACTCTGGGTCTGTCACTGAATCTAACCAACGCCTTTATCCACTGTGCCATGTGTCCTTGTAATTCTTTCTCCTTATAATCTTTTTACACCTTATTTTTTTTTTTTTACTGTATAATTTTTTTCCACATTGTAATCCCCACCCATAATCTTTTCCCCTATATAATTTTTCTGCTTTATAATCCTTTTCTGATTTGTAATTTTACCCCTTATAATATGTTTCCTCTTATAACTTTTTTCCCACTTATACTTCTCCCTTTTCCTCCTTTCCGTTTCAAAATTTTATCCCTTATCATTTTTTTCTTTCCTTATAATTTTCTCCTTATAATTTTTTCCCCCTTATAATCTTTTTCCTCTTTTGTAATCTTTTTTACTCTTATCCTGCTAAATGGAGAAATATGTATTTATAGGAAAATATAAAACTGTGTTTTATCAAATACATTATTTAGGATAACTTCCAGCAGCTGATACAAATTCTCACTAAGCTGGTGTTTAATGAGAAAGGCTGAAGAACAAGAACCCCTTCATGGTTGGAACCTCTTAGCCTCGCCATCCGCCCACACATCTACACTCATTTATCTCCTTTCGTCTGCCTCCAACCTTAAGAAAATTGACTTTATATTGATTGATTACTCTCTTTCCTGTCAGAAAAAGACGACTAATTAGTTGGGTTTTGAAGAGATTTCCAAGTGCTGGAGAAACAGAAGAAGAATGACGAATAAAAAAAAAAAAAAAAAAAAAAAAAAAAAAAAAAATGAAAATAAAAAAAAAATAAAAATGTATCAATGAAAATGTTACAGCAATTAATAATGATGTTTTTTCTAATAATTATAATGATAATAATGCTCTGTCGATTATTGATTTGATATGATCATTGATGATGAAGATGGTGCAATTACCATTAACAAATATGGTAGTCATATCAAAAATGGTACTGGGCCTATCTCATACCTAATGTCATTGCAATTTTGCTGATTCTATCAGCAGTTGTTATTCAATCCAGGTTAAAAAAAAAAAATAGTGTAGTCTATGATTCATGCCAGGAAATACTAGAGGACTGAAACAAATTTAATGCCCATCAGGAACCTCAATCTAAAAAGAGTTGATCTGTGGTGACCCCAATATATACTGAGGTTACTCTGAGAGATGACAGTAAATTTTCTACTTAGTATTAACCCAGAAAGTCAAAAGACCTAGGAACTCTGAGGAAATAGCCTAGATGAACTCAGTCATCAAATGCAGAATTGGGTCTTCAAGAATGTCAATGAATGCACCAACATAAACAAGGAAGTGAACCCTGTTGAACTTAGGATAAACACCCACAAGACAATTGGATAATAGGAAGTTATATAAATGCCCACCCTATGAGGCAAGATGGAAAATCACACCATTGAAAGATGATTGAACATTTGAAGAATGACCTCAATACCTTTGATTTGACCAATGTTAATTTGACTTAATCTAGAAATCAACAAACAATAAGAAATAAAATTTTATGAAAAATTTAGCTGCATATTATCAGGTGTTGCTGATTTTCAAAGCAGATGAGCACTTCCTACGTAGAAGGCTGTTGCAATACAATCTTCCAACCTGATTTTCCAACACTATCTGACTTTTTATGTTAAACTTCCTAAGAAATTACATATGCTCACTGTTTCCCC
>OZ010591.1:61102307-61154807 GCA_963932145.1 Acanthosepion lycidas
AGTCCTGATTAAATATATTTTATTTTAAATAGATGTTTATCTTTTTTGTAATCAATTTTGGGACTGATTCCATTTTAAGATCAAATCTTTCATTTATATAAATTCTTAACTCTCTTCTCATATTCTGTATACTTATGTTGACTTGTAAGTTCCAGAAATCCTTGAAAGTAAACCATTAATAATTAGTTTAATCCTAATTTGATGGTTCTGCTTGGATTGCCATTGATTTCATCAGATATTCCCATACTCTTCCTTTTAATATGCTTCCTCATCTGACCTTATTCTATAAACCACTTTCATTAAACCTTCCGGTCCAAATGCATGCACACAGTTCACTTATGCTTCCTTTTTCCATACAATCCATTCTAGATCTCTGAGAACTAAAAGAGTATTTACTGTATAGCTCACTGTTAGTATTCATGTATTAGGTTGGTGCAAAAATAATGACGTAATAATGTTGTTTTTTGACGTCAAAAAACGACATTATTACGTCATTATTTTTGCACCAACCTAATACATATAAGATGCACTGTTTTGTTTATACAAGTGTGCCAATATGACATTTACACAGTCTAGAAACATCTGCTTCAGACTTCTTATAACATAATCATTATGAAAGCACAGACACTTGATTTCTGTTAAAACTAACAAAGCTAATTTATATTTTACAAGTTTACTGATACCATAAAAAATGTATTAAGATTTTTGGATATTTGATAAATACAATAAAAACTGTGATTGTTTTTTTTAATCATTTCACTCCAAGCAAGGTAATTAAGTTACTAAAACTGCAAGGGGTTACTTAGTGTAAGAGAATATGAGAAAAACTAAACAGTATTAGGTAGAGAGAACAATTAAAGAACAGGAAGTAAGAAGACAGAAGATAATGATTGACATTGCATTTAGATTTTTGAAAATCACTTTCCATTTATCTCAAAGCTAAAAAATAATCCAAGACATAAGCATTTTATTTACCAATTTTAAAATAACAGAGAATTCTATTTCCACTATGTCATCAGAAAAGTCCATTATATAAACATATGAAATTAACCCTTTTCTATATATGGGATCAATTATATAGAAAAGGATTAACAGTTAATCCTTTTTTCTTGCTTCCAGTGACATAGTTAGTCTTTTCTTCTCGCTTTCAGTGACAGTCTTTTATTCTCGCTTTCAGTGACATAGTCTTTTATTCTCGCTTTCAGTGACATAGTATTTTCTTCTCGCTTTCAGTGACATAGTATTTTCTTCTCGCTTTCAGTGACAGTATTTTCTTCTCGCTCTCAGTGACATAGTATTTTCTTCTTGCTTTCAGTGACATAGTATTTTCTTCTTGCTTTCAGTGACATAGTATTTTCTTCTTGCTTTCAGTGACAGTCTTTTCTTCTTGCTTTCAGTGAAATAGTTTTAGTCTTTTCTTCTCGCTTTCAGTGACATAGTCTTTTCTTCTCGCTTTCAGTGACATAGTCTTTTCTTCTCGCTTTCAGTGACATAGTCTTTTCTTCTCGCTTTCAGTGACATAGTCTTTTCTTCTTGCTTTCAGTGACATACTCATTTATATTGAAAGTTTTCAACTCTCCTTCATGAACAATCATGTCTGTTACAAAATAGCACCTCTCTACTACAATTAGATTAATTCAAAACAATATTTTCCGTTGTCAATTAGTTGGTCCTTTACAAACTAGTGGATAACAATGGAGACTGATCAAGTGTTGAATTATACAAAGTCAGAAGTTTTGTGTCCCTATTAATGCCTTAGCATGTAATATTAAACTTTCTTTTTACAATGCTAGCATTGCTGAGCTTGACATTAGGCATAAATCAACAGATTACTTCCTGTTTATTCAGTAGGCTTTGTTACAAATACCAAAGTGAAACCTGGCATTTTTTCTCTTTGACATGGTGTAGTAGTTAGCAAGCTACTCTTACTGCCTAATACAAGCTGGGAGGGGTTTTAATAATCAGGGTGGATCAGAATCTTTCTCATTATGCAATAAACAAGGGGGTCTTAATAAAAGGCAGGGTCAAAGAGCACAAAATAAATGGGATGATCTTAAGTTCAGTGTGGTTGGATAAATTCCTAAAAAAATTTCCCCTCACAATTTATTATGCATTTACAAGTAGTCTTGTAGACTACAGTAATAAATTTAATCCTCATAAAGAAGATTAGATATTATATAGCAGTTCAGCGATATTTTATTTATTTTCTAATGAAATTTTCCTATCTCTTAATACTTTGCTTATTTTATCGAAGAAACTTTTCCCTATTTCAATGTACATTCAGATTTCTGTGTCAGAATTGTTTTCTTCTCTCTTCTTAGTTCCTGTTCTGTTATGTAGTGATTTCACAGTGGAGGCTTGTATTTGTCGGTCCTAAAATAGGTTCAACATACAAAATGTTAGGAACTTGATATAATAGGTAATGACGCAGTAATCTAGTTGTGGTGGCACATACTTTAATATCCGACTAACGGTTGTCCGACATCAACTGACTGACCAACTCTCTGAGCGACTGCTACTACTACTCCTAATTATAGGTGGGAGAGTCTATTAACTATAGAATAGGGGTGTTCCATTATAACATGTTCTTTTGTCATTCTCCCTGTTTAATCATGTTTTCTTTTTCTTATATTCTTTCACACTCAGTAACCTCATGCATCTTGGTGGCTTTATTGCGTTGCTTGGGGTGAAATGATTAAAAAAAAAAATGAAAATTTAAACTGGGAAAACTTCCTCTTGAGAGTCAGTTCCACAGAGCAACGTTTGGGAGAAGAAGCTGTTCAAGTGGAACTCAATTCTCTCCAATGGAATACAGAGAGAATGAGGGTGGTTTGCTACAATGTGCATAGCATGAAAGGTCCTAGCCGTGAAGGTAAGGACTGGTGGAACTAAGGAATGTAGTTTTGTCTGAGCACTTTTTAGGGAAGTAGCAACAGAGCACTGAGAGACATGCTACATCTCGTCTGTGGGACAGGGGTGGCAGGGTGGAAAATAATTTGCCACCCTTAAGGATGTGGAGATGTTTTTGAACTCTACTGAGACAGGAACGTGAAAACTGTGCAGCTCTTGCCCATAAGTGGACATTTTTTTTATAAAGAAGACAAACTGAAACCATAGCAAATATTTTTGCCACTTGAGAACTTCAAAGAAAATTATATAGCAACAGTACTCTATTTTAGGGCTGATCTGGCTCTTTTAACGGTAGAAGACAACACAAAGAGTCAGGTACTTAATAAAGCAGTACAGGGAACTGATCACTTTTCCTGCATCTTTAGCAATGGATCATATGTATGAGTTCCACTTGAGGTCTGGGTTGAGCTTAAGGCCCAACTGTCGCTCAAGGCACAAGACTCCCAGAGAGAACATCCATTCATCATTAATGGTAGTAGTTCAGGGTCCAATCAGTGATAATAGAATGGAACTAGTTTGGTTGGATGGTTACTTGGGAATACCAAGTGCTGTAAGCTTGGATGTGCAGTTGGTGTAGTGGATAATGACTTGAAACTCTTAATCAGATAGCTGAGTTCCAATACCAGTTCAGGTCATTATATCTACTTACATGCAGATATCCTTGGGAAAGCTATGAATCCACCTCTTCACCACCAGCTATGTGTTAATCAGTAAGTCATTGTTATCTCACAAAAATCTTTGCCGTCTAAAAAATTTATTTTCTGGCTTTAAATAACCTGCAATGAGTTGATAAAACTCAAAAAAACATTCTCCAACTCACACATAGAAGCAATGCTTCATTTTTAGTCTAATCTGACTCTTGTAAAGTTAACGCATATCAAGAGGAGTCAGGTACTTTCTGGGACAATTCTTCTGGTGTCTTAACAAGGGATCATACATATATATGTGGCTTCCCTTTGTCTTTTCTACAAGTATTTTCATGGCAACTGCTCTGATAAGCTTTTTTTTCTGGTGCCTCAACTACATGAATTTAAGCATGCTACTAGATTGGCAACTAGGTATCACCGTTTTACTGTTGAACTAACTAGATGGAACCACCTTTTCTGCTCTAACAGTTTATTTTATTACACTTCTTACCTGGTTTCTTTCTGATTTCTTGCTTCCCTGAAAACTACGACCTTCCAAAATTTAAATGCGACATCAATCACCATCTTCTGTCTTCTTGAGCCCTGTTCCTTTATTGCCCTTTCCTCAATCCTCCCCACTAAAAACTTCTCATTGTCTTTCATTGTCTGTAACCCCTGCATTCTCGTGGTATTGTCACCTTGCTTGAGGGAAACAAAAAAATAAATAAAAAATATGAGTTCCCCTGGAGGTCTGGAGTAAACTTGAGACTCAGTAGATGTTTTCAAGCATAGTCTTGTTGAAAGTGCAACTGTTCATCATGACAGCAGAAAATTTAAGGTCAGATTCGTGATGATGATATGATACTAACTTGTAAAGATAAAGTATAGCAGAAGGAGTTGGATACTTTCTGCAACAATAGAATAAACCGATCTACTTAAGCAGATGCAATGTAAATTGTTGAAACAGAATGACACAAGTTCAGGAGGATTAAAGAAGTAGTAAAAAATAAGAATGTTAGAAAAAAAAAATAAATTACCAGTTATCGAGAAGACAAAATAATTGACTGGATACTAAGAGAAAATGAGAAGAATTCTTTTATGCACCAAGTTCTTTTAACATGTTGGTGATCTGGCTCTCCACAACTTCTGTATTTTATTACTCTATGTAACTTTGACCCTTTACTGTTCATCTTTGTCTCTGTTCTGCTGTACAAACTCATTAGATAGATAACTCACTGCATCCTTTGCTTTTCTTAAATTCGTTATGTCCTGTGAGTGTTAAACTCTCTAGTCCTTCTTTCCTCACTGTGTGTCCCAGAAATTTCAACTGTCTCTTTCTGATTCTGCAAATATAAGTTTCATTGTTGTTTCTGAATTCTTTAAAACTTCTTCATTGCTTATTTGTTCTGTCCAAAGCAAAAAAAAATCATTAGACCCAATGTACGGCATTTCGCGGTTACAGCGTCATCTCCCATAATATGTCATCATGCGGCTCTATATGAGGAAGACAGCATTGTTTCTTACCTGCCTGTACACCATATTGGGTTGTGCTACATTCAATGTCTCTCGTTAGTGTTTTTTTTTTTTTTTTTTTTTTTAACTTTTTGCTCTTCATTATGGCTCCCAAGTGTAAGGCAAACTTCTGGGTGATTATGTAGGTGAGTTCCAAACTATATTGAAAATCAGGTTATGTTGTACCATAGGAACAAATCTTCGATATAAGTCAAGGACCCCTGTATATGAAACTTAGAGCAAAAGGGTGATATGACAGGATACAGTAGAAAATATTTGTACATTCCTCATTTCTTTTTGCATATGTAACTCATCCATATTTTTATAACATTTGAACAAAACATAGACAGGCAATGAAGATTGGAATGGATAAGGGAGATAATGCAAAGATACAGGCAAAGTGTGAGAAATAAACAAATGCAGAACATAATGGATAATTTCAGTTATCTGCCCTTTTGTAATCTCAATGAATCCAATTCATTATTCTAATTCATTATTTTTATTCATTATTCTTATTTGTTATTCTTATTTGTTATTGTTAATCATTATTTAGATCATTATTTGTATTCATTATTCTTTATTTATTATTCATTGTTATTCATTATTCGTTATTTTTATTCATTATTCTTATTTATTCTTCATAATTATTAGTCATTATTCTTATTCATTATTATTCATTATTCGTTATTTTTATTCATTGTTCGTATTTATTATTCGTTATTCTTGTTCGTTATTCTTATTCATTATTTATTATTCATTATTCTTATTCATTATTCATACTATTAAATATAATCATGACAAAATAACAAATTTATGAATTTCACTTTCTCATCAGTTCTTTGATGTTCACTTTGTCAACAATAAATCTCTTCCTTTTTTCTTTTCTCTTCTATCTCATTTTCTTTTCTCTTCTATCTCTTTTTCTTTTCTCTTCTATCTCTTTTTCTTTTCTCTTCTATCTCTTTTTCTTTTCTCTTCTATCTCTTTTTCTTTTCTCTTCTTTTTCTTCTCTTTGCATTTTCTCTTCTTCTCTTTGCTTTTTCTCTTTTTCTTTTCTCTTCTTCTCTTTTTCTTTTCTCTTCTTCTCTTTGCCTTTTCTCTTCTTCTCTTTGCCTTTTCTCTTCTTCTCTTTGCCTTTTCTTCTCTTTTTCTTTTCTCTTGTTTTCTTTACACTTTTTTCTTTTCTCTTCTCTTTTTCTTTTCTCTTTTTCTCTTTTTCTTTTCTCTTCTCTTTGCTTTTTCTCTTCTTCTCTTTTGCTTTTCTCTTCTTCTCTTTTTCTCTTCTTCTCTTTGCTTTTTCTCTTCTTCTCTTTTGCTTTTTCTCTTCTTCTCTTTTGCTTTTTCTCTTCTTCTCTTTTTCTTTTCTTTTCTTCTCTTTTTCTTTTTCTTTTCTCTTCCCTTTGCTTTTTCTCTTCTCTTTTTCTTTTCTCTTCTTCTCTTTTTCTTTTCTCTTCTCTTTGCTTTTTCTCTTCTTCTCTGTTCCTTTTCTCTTCTTCTCTGTTCCTTTTCTCTTCTTCACTTTGCTGTTTCTCTTCTCTTTTTCTTTTCTCCTCTCTTTTTCTTTTCTCTTCTCTTTGCTTTTTCTCTTCTTCTCTTTTTCTATTCTCTTCTCTTTACTTTTCTCTTCTTCTCTTTTTCTTTTCTCTTCTCTTTGCTTTTTCTCTTCTTCTCCTTTTCATTTCTCTTCTTCTCCTTTTCATTTCTCTTCTTCTCCTTTTCATTTCTCTTCTTCTCTTATTCATTTCTCTTCTTCTCTTTTTCTTTTCTCTTCTTCTCTTTTTCTTTTCTCTTCTTCTCTTTTTCTTTTCTCTTTTTTTCTTTTCTCTTCTCTTTGCTTTTTCTCTTCTTTTTTTATTTTCTCTTCTTTTTTTATTTTCTCTTCTTCTCTTCTTTTCTTTTCTTTTCTCTTCTCTTTGCTTTTTCTCTTCTCTTTTTCATTTTCTTCTTCTCTTTTTCATTTCTCTTCTCTTTTTCTTTTCTCTTCTCTTTGCTTTTTCTCTTCTTCTCTTTTTCTTTTCTCTTTTTCTTTTCTCTTCTCTTTACTTTTTCTTTTCTCTTCTTCTCTTTTTCTTTACTTTTCTCTTTGTTTTTTCTCATGCTCTTACCATTTGTCCACTGCCGAAAATCCACACTCAACTTTGCAACGATCATGGATTCTAAAACAATATTGCTTTCCCCATCAGTAATGCAATTTTTATATTCTTTTTGGTGGTCAGAAATTTGCACGTTGCCAGCAAAATCTTCTATTTGTATGAATGTAACATTCTTAAATATTCGCCTTGTGTGTGGCCATCTTTCTTCTGGATTTCTTTACATTCAATGCATGTGCGCACTCTGTGTCAGCAGAGAAGTTATTTTTTCTTCATTTGCTTTTACCTTCAGTTCTCCAACGACAGTTGTATTAAAGTTTATTAAGATCTTGGCAAAGACCATCCTTTTAACATTGTCGACTGGCACTACATAATCACAAAAAAAGAATTGTACCAAATAAAAGAAATCACATCAGTTGAGGACTACCAACAGCGGATGGATAGCTCATGTAACTCAAAGAGAAAATAATAACATAACCAAGATGTTTATATTCCACACTACTTCAAGTAAAAGGGGCTTATGGCCTCATCATGTTGAAACACCGGTTCCCATACAATCACCAAAGTTAAGCAACTTTAAGCCTGATCAGTACTGAGATGGGTGACTGTTTGGGAATATGTGATGTGGTAAACTTGGATGCATGGATAGTGTAATGGATAATGGTTCAGAATTGTCAATTGGGGAGTCAAGTCCTAATTCCAGTTTGGTTTGTTATATTCACTTACATGGAAATTCTCCTGGGAAATCTATGAATCCACCTCTTTTCTCCCCAGCTATGGGTTAAGTAGTAAGACTTGTATCATTAAACCATTATTCTTAGAATCTAAAACTATTTTCTGGCTTTAAATAACCTGCAAAGGGTTGATAAAATGAAAATGAATCACTCAAAAACAACTAAAAAAAAGGTTAAGAAGGAAAACCCTGTTAATACTGAAAATGGTGATAACTACTGGAAAACTGTAAAAAAAAAAAATTGTTTTACAGATTTTAACCCAAGTCTGTACTGGTTGTTTGGTCAATGGCTGCAAAATGTTTCCTTGGTGGAAAATGACTAATATTACAATTAAATAAATATGTTATATACATCACCATTATCAATGGATCAACTGCAGTTGGTATCCATGACCAGTTTTATCTATACATTACTTCTCCATTACAATTGCTAGTTGCTCCTTTAATAAATTGGTATCTTTATTCAATGAAGGTCAAGGTTGTTTCTCTTACATAAATGCTCAGAGTAAAACTTTGTGAATGATTTCATTCTTGCTTCTCTGGTAAGGTCCACTGAATCTTACTCTCCTCTCAGCAATTGTATCTGTCAATTTTGGCCAGTCACCATTGAGTGTTTCGTTAGTCATATGCTGCTACCAACTGACATTTTCTTTTTTTTACCGTTCTCAGCATCTTGGTGTAACATTATACACTGTTATATTATCAAATATTATATTATCAAATGCTTGTTCAGAAGATATAACCTTTTTATCCCTTAAAGATTTCACATTTTTCTCCAGTCAATAAAAAGTAAAGACAATAGAAAAGAAGAAAAGACCTAACAAATAATGAAGAATATGGTAAGGAATTTTACCAATATCTGTTTTCCTGATAATCTTCTGATTATAGCATGATTATTGTTGTCAAGAGCATTGTCTGGCGGCAACATTAAAATCAATAGATTGAGGCTAATACTGTCCTGTAGGCAGGGAATTCCTTTTCTAGTTATTTGCTTTCAAAGTTGACTGCGTACAGATGATGTGGTAAAATGATAATGAAGATGATGATGATAATGAAAGAAATGGTAATCTTTAACTTTTGTGCCTACAAAAAAAATGGTGTGTCAAAAGGACAGTTTTTTCCTTGACTCCATTATTATTTTAACTACCTTCACTCCTCAGCAATGTTTATTGTTTTAAAAAATTATGATTAGAATTTTAATCGGCAGGGGTACCTACTTGCTTCAGAGCATTGGGATCATTATCATCTCTCTTTATTCCCTTTCTTCTCTCTGGTGGCGGTAATGGAGATGACTGTGAAGGCCAAAAAATGAAGTCAAAGAGAGTTTGATGAGACCATTCACATGAATTTGAATTGGCTGGTCAACTCTGCATGATAGAGAAACCCACACACTTGGCTAGAAATGCCTCCCTTGCAGGTTGAAGAATTTTAATAAAAACTACACATATGGAAGAGAATTTATACATTTTGTTCTTGAGAATTGACAACAAAAATAATAAACATTGTTAGGCATGATTTCAATACTCATTACTGCTAGATCAGGGCACACCAGCAGTACCTCACAATACCACCAGATGTTATAATTTATGTATCACACACTAGGGATGCCAGATCCATACAGATACAGCCTTTTAATGCATTTCCTCTTTTCTGTTGGTGAAAATCCAAGTTTATTCAGGTATGCCAAGGCTGAGTTGGCAATAAAACTTTGGCATCAAACTTTAATAGGAAATATATTGGTAGTCCAGCCATTTTTATACTTTGCTCTTGCATATCTTCAGACATTTCCAGTTTACATTCAAGAGCTCAGTCAATATTTTTCTGAAAAGGAAACATTACATACAATTATATTTATACATATATCAATACACACACACACACACACAGATATATGTTTGTGTGTGTGGTTTTATTAAATCTCACAGTCATGGTTTGTTTTAATATTTTAGAGCTTTTCTCTTGTATTTTGCACAAGATAAATGATATTTGCTTTCATTGTCTATAAAAACTGTACATAAAAGATTAAGTGCTTTCTACTAACATCAGTCATTTTATTTTCAAGAATGAAATCATATTAGGGCTGTAAAATTCAAGAAATAAAATATGTAGTATCTATCTATCTATCTATCTATCTACCTACCTACCTACCTACCTACCTATCTCTCTCTCTCTCTCTCTCTCTCTCTATATATATATATATATATATATATATATATATATATATATATATAGTCTGTTCACTATCTATATAATATATATATATATATATATATATATATAGTCTGTTCACTATCTATATAATATATATATATATATATATATATAGTCTGTTCACTATCTATATAATATATATATATATATATAGAGAGAGAGATAATGAACAGAATTAATTATATACATAGTGAACAGACTGAATTAGATAAATAGATAATAAATATACTTAGATTGGTAGCTAATGGCTAGGATTAGATAGATTGGTAGTTAATGAATAGAATTAGATAGGTAGATGATGAACAGAATGAATTAGTGAACAGATTGAATTAGACAATGATCAGACTGAGTTAGTGAGCAGACTGAATTAGATAATAGACTTATATTGGTAGATAATGAATAGAATTAGGTAAGGAATAGACATACATAGATTGATAAATAAATAGACAGACTAAGATAGTTTAATAAATAATGAGCAACCTGAGATAGATATACAGAGAGATAATCAACATATTTAGATGTATAAATAATATATTTATTTGTCTCTCATCAGAGTTTTGATATGTTCTGAGATTCACTTTTCAGTCGACAGTATTTTCATTTCTTTTTATATATCACATTTTTCTCAAAACATGTTAAGATATAATATGAAATTATTTGATTTGTTTTTTTTCTTAAAATATGTCACTTTGTCAAAGTCTTATTTGAAGTTATTCACAAGATAGATATTAATGCAAACTTTAAGTTGAGTTATGTTTGTAACAAATCATTTTCATTTCCAGTAGAGATATATACATATGTCTCTCACTCTCACTCACTCACTCTCTCTCTCACTCTCTCTCACTCTCTCTCTCTCTCTCACTCTCTCTCTCACTCACTCTCTCTATCTATCTATCTCACTCTCTCTCTCTCTCTCTCACTCTATCACTCTCTCTCTCTCTTTCTCTCTCTCTCTCTCTCTCTCTCTCTATATATATATATATATATATATATATATATATATGATAACATAAAATAATAATAGTAATGTCACTTACTATATAATCTGATGTATAGCAAGATAAACAGAATTTCTGCTACTAAAGTGCTCAATAAGAATCTAGAACAGTAATTTTTGAATTATTAGGTTGGCGCAAAAATAATGTCGTTTTCTCACATATGTTACTATGTGAGAAACCGACATTAATTTTGCACCAACCTAATAGAAGTAATATATCTTCAAAATAGTTATTGGAGTAAACTGCTGGTAAGTATTTTGGAAATATGTTGGAGTTGGATGAGTCTAATAGTGATTACGAGGATGTTACATTAGCAATGGCAACATTATGCCTCCATTTATCTTCCCACAGGAACTTAGACTCAACACAGAGGCCTACATCAAGTCCCTTGAGGGGTTAGTGCTGTTCTGGGTCAAGAGGTTGGCTGCTGGTAGACATTATGTCTGCCAACAGGACTCTGCACCATGTCACACAAGCAGGAGAACCCTGCCATGGCTGTCAGACAATTTCTGCAACCACATCACCCCTTACGTCTGGCCACCTAACTCCCCAGACTGCAACCCCCTTGATTATTATGTGTGGGGTGCAGTTGAGCAAGAGACCATCAAAACTCCTTTTAACAGTAAAGATGAACTGAAGGCAAGGGTTATGACAGCATTTACCAACTTAAACAAATAAACCATCCAGAAGATTTGCAGGAGATTCCAAAGTTGTCTGAATGTCATGGTTAAAGCCAATGGCAATTTTATTGATTAAATTTACTATTTAGTATTTCAAAATATTTTTTGTATACTTTTGGTAAATATATCTGTTAAAATGAGACATCAGTGTTATTTTTATTTTTTGCATAATTTAGACAACAATATATCCATCTCAATGTGTGTGTGTGTATATATATATATATATATATATATATATATATATATATATATATATATGTGTCTGTGTGTGGAGCACAAGGAAATTATAGGTAGTAACCAAATTTCAGATCATAAGGTAATCCATAATAGACCAAAAATAAAAAAAGATGATTTTCCCAACCATGTAACAACAAAAGGAGCTTATGCTGTAACCACATTAGACACACCAATTCATTCACTAACTTGGTCACTAAATCTACTTTCAAAATCTACCACAACTCTAACTGTAGAAGTCATAATTTACTTATTAGAATGCACACTGTCAGAAACAATATGTGGGTAAATCTGAAGAAACCTTTCACTACAGAATCAATAATTATTGGAATCAGATTAAATCGGCTCTCCACGAAAGATTATTACCTGTAGAACAACATTTCTGCCTAGAAAAACATGATTTTAAAAGCCATGCCAAATTCACTATAATTGAAAAAATAGAATTAGACAGAAAAGATAACATTAGAAAAATTCTAGATGAACCAGAAGACAAATGGATTTTGCACTTCAAAACACTTTGTCCAGATGGGCTTAACCACAAATTTAACAACATTGATAGAATTAATGTATAACTCCATAAATCAAGCTCTATCCATATTTCTTACCCACACAAGACAAATATGCTCCCAGAGGTTTTGAGGTCTCACAACTATACTTATATATACACTTACACACATCATAAACATTCCCAAAGAACAAATGATAACATACACTTAACATGCACACATCCCCTTCCCAGCAACGAATAAAACTCTAAAAATGACCAAGAAAGGAATTCTGAATCTCCCCAGCCTCTACCTTAAAAACAACTTAAGAGGCTGTTTGACCAACACAAGGACTGACCAAAACTAATGATAAAAAACAAATGAAAACTACAGATAAAGTTCATTTTCTTCAGAAAGTCATTCATTCCTGTAGTTCACTACTGCTAACAAGCAGGAATTTTTTTTTCTCCTGATGATGGCCATGCTAGCCGAAACTAGTCCAGGAACCTAACTGAAATAATAAAACCAAAAAGATATTAATATACAACCCAGTGTGTCTGAAAATTTAAATTTTTAAATTTTTTGAATGCTTTGTTTAAAACACACACACACACACACACACATATATATATATATATATATATATATATATATATATATATATATATCAGATTGTTGCCTGTTATCCCATTTCCATTCTTTATTTTTTAAAATAAATTTCCATAATGTTACATTATTTGTCTACAAGAATGTTTTTGCTTTTACTTTCCTGTCTCCAAATATAACAATATTTTTAAAAAGTCGATGAAAATTTCCCTAAAAACCAACAGAAAATAAATACAAAACTGTTTTTGAATGTAAAGTACAAAATGAAAAAAAATGTAGAAATTAAATATTAGCAAGAAAGCTAAAAATCTTCAGCAATTGAAAAACGAACAATCACATAAAAATGTCAAACAATTTTGGTTAAAAAAAAAAAAAAAAAAAAAAAAAAAAACTTGACAAAACCAAATTGCAGTCAAATTGATATAAAAAAATATTTAAATAATAATAACAATGGTAAGAAAATTAAAAATAAATCCAAAGTAACAATAAATCTATATTTTATTCAGAAAAACTTTCATTCTATGAATTTAAGAAAATAAACTAAATAATAATTGGTAATTATTAAAAATCTAAAATGTTATTAAATATCTAAATTAAACAATCTAAGCTTATTAAAAATTTTTTTTTTTCAATTTGTTGAATTGTTGTTTGTTGATGACCTATCAGATGTTTTACATAACTTACCTTCAACAACAGCATGCACTCATATACACCACATTTCCAAGACTGCATATTAGTTGGCAAATCAGAGTGAGTGCCTCATGCTTGATTTGAGTATGCCTGAGACATTCATTCACCCTTATAAAGTGACTCCAAATTTAAACTCATTTCTACCCAATGCTGTATGTCCATGAGCAATACATTCAGATTATCCTTCAAATTATCTTTAAACCTCTTCCTTGAATTGTGTTGTGGATGCTTTCCTGTTAACAGTTCCCCCATTGAAAAGTCATTTGGGAATCTTGTTATCCCCCATCCTCACAATGTGTCCTGCTCTTAAGGGTTATTATTCTTTCAATGCAGTTGTGGGAGAGAACAATGTAATAGTAAACAGATAAGACAATTTAGGAACTTCTATTCTGACAAAACAAAAAAGGGGTGGGTTGAACAAGAAATGGTTGTTATAATTCGACATGTTTCAGGATTTCTATTTCCGTTATCAGCTTAAGTTTTATATTGATTTAATTTTTAAGTTCAAATACCACAATACAGACAGTAATTCAAAATTCTATGAATAAGATAATTCAGTAATTGTTAGGAAAATAAGAAAAAACAAAAACAGCATTGTTTCTGCAAGAAATAAATAAATATATATATATATATATATATAAAAGAAAGAGGTTGTAGTGGTTCCAACGAGAGAAAAGTATGTATATTAAAAAGAAGAGAAGAGAGGTGCCGCAAACATTTTTGGTTGTAATGTGGCTTTATTTAGAAAAAAATATTATGCTTTATTTTCCATAATTTTACTACACGTGTTTCTGGTCTAGTAAAATTATGGAAAACAAAGCATAATATTTTTTTCTAAATAAATTCTCATTACAACCAAAAACGTTTGCGGCACCTCTCTTCTCTTCTTTTTTATATATATATATATATATATATATATATATACACACACACGCACACAAATATATATATATATATATATATATATATATATATAGACATATATTGTTAAATATAACAGACAATAAATTAAATAAGAGATTATGTCTGATCATGAGCCATTCTAAAGTTTGTATATTTGCTTTAATTTCAGGTGAATATATATATGTTTATGTGTGGTAAATATATATATATATATATGATGATTTGGAAAAGTTCTATTTTGAAATGTTATGCTGAAAAATCTGTATCCTGAGAAAAAGAAACTTATTTCAACACAATCTTCATTAGACATGTCCTGATGGCATGAAACTGACTGTCACCACTCAGTGCATACTTTTATATTTACATACGCTCTGTCCCCGGTATTGATTGCAAATATATTTTTATCATATATGTTGCATCATTTTACAGTTAAAATGTCTAGATGTAAACATAAGTTCCATGTTATCAGTTTCTTCACCCACACTTATCACTTGTGGAACACTCATCTGGTTTTTTGCATTCCAGTCAACTTTGATCTTCAAAAATTTAAATGCAACATCAATCATTATCTTCTGACTTTTTAATTCCTGTTTATTTTATCATTCTCCCTCCTTAATAATGTTTTCTTTTTCCCCTATTCTCTCACATTCAGTAACGTTTTGCATCTTAGTGGTTTTATTGCTTCCTTGGGAGGTGAAAAGATTCAAATATATGGAGGCATGGTTGAGTGATGGATAACAGCTAGATTGAGGAACTGAGTTTGAATTCCAGTTGAATCCATTGCATTCACTTATGTGCTAATACCCTTGGGAAAATTATGGATCCTCTTCTCCCCTCCCCCAGCTATGAGTAAATAACAGAACAGACTGGGTTCTATAGCCTTGGGTGGCAAATGATTTAGGAACTCTGAATCCAAAACCTGATTGAGGGTTGTTTGGGGACCTTGTGGCACATTGTGTACCAGTTCTCTGTATTTGACTTTTTCAAAAAATGTGGTTGGTTCTGCACAAGACTTCACCACTATAATCAAATGTTATGTACAGGTAGTCTGGCTGTCAGTTTCTAGGAACTCGGTTGCTTGATCCTCATACATCAAAAGCAACGAGATAGTCCTGTGTGTGTGTGTGTATATATATATATATATATATATATATATGGTACATTGGAAAGTCCTCAATATCAGTGATAGAGCTAACATACTTAGTTGTAGGGATGTGAATTTGTAATCCTAGATTTCATGCTTTTTTTCGATAAACTATATATATATATATATATATATATATATATATATATATATATATATATGTACAGTACAGCTAATAAATCTGTTGGTATATAATCCAAGTGGATCCTAGTAATATTAAAAATGATCCACACGTAGAGCTAAATGTATTTATTATAACAGAAATCATTACCAGGGTTGAATAAGACTGATGTACTTCACATTGGTTGAAATAGTTCTATTCCTATATGAGGTAATTTTGGATTTTCTTGTATAATATATGTGTGTATTGTGTATATTTAGGCAGAATACTTTCATTCAAATGGGTTTGGTTAAATAATTTAGACATATCATGGTGATTAGTTTTCATTGTGATCCTTTCAATTTTGTGGATTAAATTTTTGGTGCACTTAGAAAATTCAATAAGAAAAATACAAAAATTTTCTTTCGAATAGTTTTTATTTTCACTAGTACTTTCAATCTCATCTTAGACCATCTTCAGGTTTAAGTTGTCTCTAATTATGTGGTTCTGTGAATTTTAAAGGATCACAACAAAAACTAATCAACATGGCATGTCTAAATTATTTAACCAAACCTGTTTGAATATATATATATATATATATATATATATATATTACTGAGGCATGTGTCATTAAAGGCTACGAGATTTTTCTATTTAATAATCTTTCTTTTGATTTTTTTTCTTGCTTTCTCACACGTTTCTTTGTTTTTGGGCCTAAGTTATTGAAAAAAGACCCATTCCTTTCTGTTTTGCCAAGCGCTTTTGGTTGACATCAACCATCATCATGGCTGTATGCTTTTGGTTTGAAGTAGGTTGCTTTTTATTTTTATAGATAATATTTTTCAGTATTCAGGCCGTGTTGTTGGATTAGTTCATTAGCAGTTGGGAGGGGGTTGGTATTTATTGTTTGGGGATTAGTTATTGTATGTGTGTGTTTCTGCCAGTACTAAATCCTATTTTATTTATATTGGTTTTTGGGCTTTTAATTGTGATGGCTTTGATAATTTGTAAGCATTTTTTGCAATTGTTTTGTAGAGGATTTTGGTATTGTTGGTTAGGATTTTTGTTTCAAAGCATTTGACTCTGTTGTTAGTGGTAGAATGTGTTGTTATAAGGTGATTTTTTATGGTACTGGTTTCATTAAGATTGTATGTAAGACTACATGAGATTATATGCGAGGGTTACTATGCGAGAAACACTTTCAAAATGGGCATGTAAACATATATATATATATATATATATATATATATGTCTCTGTGTGTCGAACTTCATTGCGCTTTTTTCTTGCAAACATTAAATTTGATACAACAGCATTCATATGAAGCATAATTTTTTTTTTTTACATTTTTTAAAAACTTTCATTATTTTTAAGATGTTGCTAACAGTGAACAAGTTAGTTAGCAAGTGATTCAGTTTTCCTTCCTTGTTTGAGTGGGAGAGAAATGGATGCTTATTGATTTTAATATTTCTTTTCAGCTTTTGTTGTTTTATTCTTAAAAAAAAAAGAAAGAAAATTTTTCATTATTTTCTTCTTATTCACATAGTCTTTTGGGATATTTTTGTAAATTTCTTATGCATTAGAAATGCTTTCAGTGATTGATCTATTCACTAAACATTCAATACTTGTTAATAATAATAAAAATAAAATCTAAAAACAGGTGGCCTTTATTATCATTATTTTAATCATTCTCATAATTTTCAATTATGATTTGCCCAGATTAATTCAAGGCTAGAAAAAGGTTGTATATACAAAGCAAATAAGGAAGACGGAATTTAAAATTGATTAAGAATCAATTCACTTGTCTCTTACACATGCCCTTTACATTGTCTCCATTCAAATAGCCACAAAACAATTAAATAATTATGATGATATATTAGGAAAATCGTATTACCGTAAATTGCGATGTACAAGTTGAGTTTTCAAGCTTAAAAAAAATCTTCCCCAAAATAGGGAGCGATGTATATGGTGGGTATAAAATGCAAACCTTTGTAATCAAGTTGCAAATAAGTGGGATAGCACTCCTAACAATTACTGTACACCACTTACTGTACTTCCAGCAGTCTGCTACAAATATATCCTACTAAAACTTGTGTTTGCTGAACTTTAGCATATTAACACAGAAATTAATATAAAATAAAATAATAATGCAAATTCAATATTCTATTAATGCACACCTCACATCCAATAGCTGAGGCAAATGACATATGTGTAATACTGTGTTTTACAACAACATACAACATGCAGCAGTACAATCAAAAAACTACCTGGTATGATGTGTATGGTATTAATATTTTATAGGACTTTAATGTGTTTATCAGTAAATCTAACAAATTTTAAATGTTCACAAAGTTGTACCAATACAATACACAGTACCTGCCTGGGTATATTGTAGGTTGTTTGCTATATCTATATAATTCTGAAAATGTGTATGTGTGTGTGATCGGATGTTTTTTATGTGTTTCCACAGTTTTCATTTCATTTTGATGAAAATTTTTTGTTTGATAGATAATTCTTCAGTGCCGGTTTTGAGCCCAAATTGCCTGGAAAAATTTATGACCTTGAAAAAAAAATCGAAAAAACTGATTTTTACATGTTGTGCAGAAATCAAAGGCAAAATTTAATGTCTGTAAAAAAACAAAATTTAATGTCTGTAAAAAACAGCATACAATCAATTTAGAGAGTTGAAATCAAATGCAAAAGATTATTAAAATTATAAAAAAAAATTATTATAAATAAAAATTATCATATAATATTATTATTATTATTATTATGACAGTCCATGGAAGAGATTCCTTCTTTCCAAGATTGAAAACGCAAAAACGGCTGTTTACAGGGCCACCCCACTTCAAATTGTTACCCCTCCCCCATTTGGGGATGTGCCTCAGTTGCACCCAATTGTTGTTACTAATATGGGCTGACTTTAAACTTAAACTGCTCCAAATGAATGTCAAAAATTCCCAGTAATGAAAAACCCAGTTGAAGACTGGTTATATTGTTAGTGACTGATATAGAAAGATATTACAGTTAGTACCTCAATATACAGGTAAGTGGTGTGACCTGACATAGTTTTGACACAGGTATACTGTAGCCTAACTTCATTTACCAGTAGGCCTAAGTTTTGGGCCACTGGTAGCCTACTGTATGTTTTGTTTCGACCTATACAATAAGTATAGTCCTAAAATAGAATTTTGAGCTAAATATCTTGAGGTTGACTTGTACACAGCAATTTATGGTAATTATTAAGATAATCTTATTTCTGTTACTGATGATTATAATCAAACAATCATGATGATAAAAAATGATAATTAATACCTTCTGTAATTATGGGCAGAATTGTTATCATACTAAGAGCATTTTGGATGGTTGAGTTTATTCTTTTTGTTGCTGTTATTATTATTACCACATCCAGACCAATTCATTTTATGTCCTTCTTCATATGCCCGATTTGTATCCAAAGAAGGAAAAAAAAACTCATTTCTTTCTTGGTATGTCAAATCAGAAACTAGCAGCCAAAAAAAAACAAAAAAAAAAACCTAGTGATAAATAAAATGAGTAGGAACCTATTAACATAGGCTAGTCCATATTTTTATGGGGCCCAAGTTCACTCCAAGACCTCAAGTAGAACTCATATGTATAATTCATTTGGGCATCTCAACATGGTGTAATCATTAGCAAGCTTTTCTCACTAGAACAGTTACAACAATGTAGTGCCCTCATACTTTCAGCCTTGTGCCACATCTGAGCTATGCTTAGAAAATCATAATAAATATGATCCATCAATAAGATGCTGAAAAAATGGTCAGTTCCTCATGCCACTCTAGTAAGTACCTGACTTTTTCTGTTATGTTCTATATTTAAAAGAGCAAGATCAGACCAAAAATGGTGTATTGCTTACATATCTTGGCTGAACCTGTTCTGTCCCCACTTTCCAGTTTTGATAGAGTTCAGAAGAGTCTATAGAACCTCATGGATGATGAATTGTTTTCCACCCTACAACCCTTTCTCCACAGACAAAATGTTGTGAACCTCTCGCCACTCTATCACTATTTCCATGGCAAAGGTTCACTTTGGTTTGGTTTGGTTTGTTTTACAGCTTATCAATCTCAATGGGTTATTTAATGCTGACAAAGTTTTTTTTCAAAAATGTATTGCTAGTAATATTTTTTTTCCTTCAAAAAATCTATTTTTGGTAATATTTTTTCCTTCAAAAATCTATTTCCGGTAATATTTTTCTTCGAGAATGTACTGCTGGTAATATTGTTTTTTCAAAAATGCATTGCTGGTAATAATTTTTTTACAAAGTATTTCTGGTATTAAAATCTATTTTTACACATTCATAGTATTTTGATCCCAGTTTGGGGTTTAACTATTTGCCTATAGCTGGGACCCTAACAGGTGCTACCACCCTGGGTCAGGGTGGACCTGGGAACACCAGCAATTAAGAGGTGGTTCCACACTCCTCAAAACCTCCCGATCTTGCTGCTGGATGTAGTTTATCGTCTTACCCAGGATGCAGATGTAATTTATAGTCATACCCACAACAAGCAAATGTTCAGATGAGATACATTCATTAATTCCACCAGTTCAGATGCACCATGCAACCTACACTGAGACAAATCATCTCAATTGCCTTTATATTCCATTAGTAAGGAGGAAGTTCCACTCAAGCAGCTCCTGCCCAAAAACCACTATTTTGGGGAACAGACTCTTGAAAATGTTTCTCTGATCCCTACAATCTTAACCTCTTCAAGTCTAGGGTTAACCTTTATATTTCTGTAACACTTACCTTGAGCATCTCTTATGTCTTGTATTGTGTGAACATTAGTAAAAAATTTAAAAAAATATTACATAAATTAACATTGGCCTGTTTAAATGACTAATATAACTGTTACTTTGAATTTTCTTATCTTCCTAAGATTATGTCTATCTATTTAAACCAAGTAGCTTAGAGTGTTTATAATTAATCAATATTTTGTTGTTAATCTGAGAAGATTGATAACTCTTACAGATAAAATGTCACTTTTCATTGATTGCTTTTCTTTATTAATGTTGAAAAAAAAGTTAGTCCTGAAAGTAATGCAAAAATTTCTGATCATTCATGATGAGCCAAAAACTTAAAAAAAAAAAAAAGATGCAAATACAGATATTGTTATTTGCAGTCACTAATATTTGGCACATCAAAAATATCTTTTTAAAATAGAAAAGGCTTCTTGCTTTTTCTTTTTTTTTTTTTCAATTTACTGAAACAGAATATGCATGTATTAATCTGACAATATGAATATCATCCCAACCTGCAACAATGTATTTGAAAACTAAAAAGTTACAATAAAATATTGACCAAGCATACCTTGTTAACTGAACTTTATACAACATATTGAAATGAATTCTTGCTGCCTAAATATATAGTTAGTTGGTTAGATCAAATGAAATAAAGAAGGTTTGCTCCTTGTTTGACTCATGCTATGACAGAAAAATTCTTTCATTCAACCTCTTTCTTTTCATTCTTTATTATCAGTTCAAATAAAACAGCATCTTTTAACAATAACCAAGGAGATATGAATTGAAATAGGTAAGATTATCATCTTTTCAACAAAGGATTTTTAAGGCCTGTTTTTATTTTGTAATATATTCAAAAACATGACTTAAGAAAATTCAGTTATGGATAGCGTGGTCAAAGACTAATGGCATGTATGAGGCAATATATGAACATCAGTGATGTGACTTAAGTAGATAAGTCATGATTATATAACTGTGTTCATGGAACACATCTATGAAGCAGCTGGTAAGCATCCTGAGATTAACGTTTCAGCTCAGATCCTCCTTCTTTTTCTTTCTATATAATCAGATGTGGTTAGATCAGATGAAATAAAGAAGTTTTCTTCCTTGTTTGATGCATGCAATGACAGAAGAAACTTCATCCAATATTCAACCTCTTTCTATTCATTCTGCATTATCATTTCAAATAAAATAGAATCTTTTAACAATAACCAAGAAGAAATTAATTGTTTTTCTACATCCTGCCATTTAACTAGAAGGTTAATCTACTGTCAAATATCTTCTTATAATTTCATCAGTTATTGGGGAAATAGACTACAAATCAATAATAATAAAATCTCGATAATAAGTGATGGGCTGCTAGATCTTGTGTACAATCTTTCTTTTAATAAGAATATCACATTTTCTATTATCAAAGAAGAGTTTAAGTAACCAACACTTGATATACCATATATAGTTGAGTATAGTGTGACGTTTTAGCATGTTTTTATGTAAAAAAATAGGTCACATTATACACAGATAATTTTTTGGTAACCAGTTGCATTGTATACAGATATATTCTTTCTGGACAGGTTAAAATTCATGCAAAAAAAATATGAGAGATCACAATATACATGAAGTTGGCTTATGCTCAAGTGTGTGTATATATATATATATATATATATATATATATATATATATATATACACACTTGACTCTCCCATCAAATTCAGTGTATGAGGGTCAAGCAGATCAGTTCCTAGGAACTGACAGCCCGATACCAGCACATGCAATGTGATTATAGTGGTGAAGGTTTTGTGCTGAACGATCCACACTTTTTAAGGGCCGAATACAGAGACCTGGTGCACTATGTGCCACAGGGTCCACAAACTTCCCTCCACAGGTTTTGAATTCAGAGGTGTTCTTCTTCTAGACCAGTTGCCATCCAAGGCTATAGAACCCAGTGTGTCCTGCTATTTAGCCATAGTTGGGGAGGAGAAGAAGAGGATTCATACCTTTCTCAAGGGTATTAGCACATAAGTGAATGTAATGGATTCAACTGAAATTCAAACTAGTCTCTCCAATTCCTCAATCCAAGCTGCTATCCATTACTATGAGACCTAGATTTGAATCTAACCATGGTCGATTTGTCAGGAAGGTAAATTCCTGAAGTTATTAGTCTGGAGGAAGCAATCACAGCATGTGGTATCTTTTGGAATCTGCCTGAAAACCATATCATGAGTTGACCCAAGCCTTGTGAGTGAAATTGAGTAGTAGCCCTTGGGGGCTGTCGATGGCTGAGCTAGCACAAAGTCACAAGTCATTGTGACCAAGAGTTTGAGTGTGTTGGCCTTGTTCAGCTTGTTGATCATGCTAGATAACACACTTATCTCCCAGAAACTGTAGTTAAGGTCTGCTCAGTTGCAGTATAAACCACAGGTGGGCTCTGTGGGTGTTGAGCAAACAAAAATGCACCTAGACAAGCATTTGCAATAGGAATTAGCTAGCTGCCATAGTAGATGGGTATCTTTGAATACGAGTGGACAGACAATTAAATAATTAATGAAATTATATATATGAATGTATTAAATAAGAAGCTTTTTAATGAAATAATCTTTTTAGTTAAATAATTTTATTATGAAGCTTTATTAAATTCAACTGACAAGCTTCATTTAATTTTTATATTGTATTTTTTCAATTTTTAAATAAGATGATGTATAGTTGTGAATAAACTGTCCAAAGTTCGCTTTTGTTCTATATTTTTTGTGTAAATGGTTGGCAGAATAGGGATTAAGAGAGATAGCAAAAAGACAAACTTTACTTAGAGCTACAAAGGACAGGAAGTGGTAAAGAGACATGATCCCCCATATCTTGAAAAACACTGCATATAGAAGAAGATCATTGCCCTGATTAAATAAATCTATCAAGGTACCCTTATTTGTTGTTACAGGCATTTGTAAGTATTTACAAATGCAATATTTTGAAGTTTAAAAATTCTGAAGTGAAAAAAAAATCTGTTAATGCTGTCATTTCAAGAATTCTTGTCTGAAACTGAATTAAAATAGCTACTTGGAAATGGAAGAAGAATTTTTTTTCCACAGACCTTTGAAAATTTTTTCATGGCCAGGAAAACAATTCTAACATGAAGGTCAAAGAAAATGTTTTCTTGATAGTTCTACAAGACAGTATTTACCATTAGACACATTTTTTTTTTGAATGATCATTTTACTTGTGTGAAGAACACAGTTATCTCAGTTATGGATCAGGCTTTGATCATTGTTAAGATTTGTTTTGAATGGTGCAAGAGTGAACTGTTATGTAATATCAGTTCTTTTCTCTGGCAGTGAATGCTGGACCATCTAATCACAGATGAAAAAGAGACTTGAAGCAGTCAGAAATGTAGTTCTACAGAAGGATACTGAAAATTTCATAGATTGGATATTTGAGCAACAACGAAATTTTAGAGAAAATGATAACAAAAAGAACACAGTTAGAATCGGAGAGAGATAGTTGAAATTATAGGACACATGATGAGGAAAGATGGCTTGTAAAATTTGATACTCACAGGACAGATTGAAGGCAAAAGGTAGAGAGAGAAAGCAGTGACTAACCTATCTAATGTGCTTGTGTAAATGGTTGGCAGAATAGGGTTTAGGAGAGACAGCAAAAAAACAAACTTTGCTAAGAACTAAAAAGCAAGGAAAATTATGGAAAGCCATAATTGCTCACATCCTGAAGAGACAAAGCACATAGTAGTAATGTAATTGTTACTGGCATGAAATAGAGAACCAGCAAACAGTGTTCAAACTCCAGCTCAGTCTATTGCATTGGCATTTACATAAATACCATTGGGAAAGGAATTGCAGGTCAGGCTGGGTTTTCAAGCCAGTCTAGGAAGAAGCGTGGAGTAACGGATAGTGGCTTGGATTAAGGAATCAGAGGGCCATGTTCAAATTCTGGTTGAGTTCATTATATTCACTTATGTGCTAATATTCCTGAGAAAGGTATGAACCTATCTCTTCTCCCCCAGCTATGGATAAATAGCGAGACAGACTAGGTCCTTTAGCCTTGGTTGGCAACAAATCTAGGAGAAGGAAAACCGAATTTAAACCAGCCTGGAGGGTTGGACTCTGTCAGGCTGTCTTTCCCATGAAACACCACTATGGCTATGGCTGCAATAGATGCATGGTGCTCCCTACAACCCTAATGGGTTACGGGATGTTCATGATGACCTGTTTCATGTTGAAATTTCCAATTTGTAAAAAAATAGACCAAATATTGTGAATAATAATTAGAACTGTATGATCCACTTGGTTAAAATGTTTAAGTAAAGAAGACGTCCTTTTTTTAAATTTTATTTTTGTCATAACTTTATTGAACAGCAGTGTCATAGTTTTGTTCCATCTTTCCAGAAACTTCTTTATTTAACCTGCACAGATCTTTTTAATATTTCTTAGTAAACAGCTCTAGATGCCATTTGTATTCTTTCAGGGAACGAAAATGCTTTTATAAATATTATTTTGGGAAGATTAAAATGGAGGTACAGTGGAGTAATGACAATAATTGGAAAGATAAGTTCAAATTCCAGTCTAGTTCATTATATTCACTTATATGCTAATACTTTTGGGAAGAGTATTTTTCCATCCAAAAAAAGGCATGGCACATAGAACTTGAACAATCTACCCTGGTAGATGATATAAAGGGTTCAGTTTGAAATTCCAACATATAGCACCTGAAGAAGGCCAGGGTGTACAATAGCTGAAACGTTGTGAATAGATAAAGATAAGGACAATAGTCTGAACAATGTAAATAGTGTAAATATATAATTTTTGGCATGATTATTAACATATGACTGTTTGGACTATGCCATTCTTTTACAAAAAGTTAAGGGTGTCAGGTTTATGCCTCCTGAGAGTAAGATATGTTCTTGGCATGACAATATATATACCTTGAATCACTTAGCAATATTGATGCAATTATTGGCGAAATCCCTTCACTAGTAGACATAATTATAAGCATTATACTACTAATAATCCACTGAATGATGAGATCGTTATATATAAACTGGATATGGTGTATTTTTTAATTCCGCTAGTACTTTCAAAGACCTCTGTCTCCATCATCTCTGCCTATTTTATTATGTTCATATATATATATATATATATATATATATGTATATATATATATATATGAGGAGGCACAGTGGAGTAATGGATAGCTGCTTGGATTGAGGAATCGCAGAGCCAAGTTCGAATTCCAGTTGAATCCATTACATACACTTATGTGAAGTGTGGATGGTCCTGCATGAAACCTTCACCACTATAATCAAATCTCATGTGCCATTGTCGAGCTGTCGGTTTCCTGGGAACTGATCTGCTTGACTCTCATATGTCAAACTCGAGTGAGAACCGACTATATATGTATATTTCAAATTTGAGTTTGAATTCCAATTGAATCCATTACATTCACTTATGTGCTAATACCCTTGGGAAAAGGTATTTATGTTCTTCTTCTCCCTCCAGCTATGGGTAAATAGCAGGACACACTGGGTTCTATAGCCTTGGATGGCAACTGGTCTAGGAGAAGGACAACTTCTGAATTCAAATCCTGCGGAGGGTTGTTTTGGGACCTTGCAGAACATAGTGCAGCAAGTTTCTGTATTTGGCCCTTCAAAATGGGTGCACAAAGTCTTCACTACTATAATCAAATCATATGTGCTGGTATCTGACTGTCAATTCCTAGGAACTGAGCTGCTTGACCCTCATACATCAAATAAGACAGGAGAGTCCACCATATATATATATATATATATATATATATATATATATATATATATATATATATATAAACCTCCATTCACAAATTGATCTCTTCACAAAGGAAGACATAAAAATGCCGTCAGCACATTTCCTCCCCCATCCTGAAGAGATGAAAATTGGATTTTTCTCAATAAATAAATAAAAGAATGAAAAGAGGAAAGAGCGATAGAGAGAAAATTTGCCTCCTACTTATTAAAAATATTGATTCTCCCTGCAGGAAATCTATATTTATTTTTTTGTTATTTTTGTTTTACTTCTGACTCTTATTTCCATATAACCAGGTAATGCATTTTCGAACAAGTTTTATATAAAAACTAATTCCTGCAAGAAAAAAAGAAATCATGTTGTTTATTTCAGTATTCATAATATATACATAAAGACGCTAGTATATCTTTCATTTTTTTTTTTCATCTCTTTTATACTTGTAGGTTGGTATTTTAGAAGTTTAAATATCTGGGAACTGTTTTACAGATAATGGTAAATGCGATACTAAAATCTGAACATGCATTAGAATACCAAAAGATGTATGCCAAAAGCTAAGCAAAGTATTAAGAAACAGGAAAATTTCATAAGAAAGAAAGAGTGCTGAACTGCTACATGATATCAATCCTCTTATATACCCATGAATGTTGGACAATCTTTTCAGATATGAAGAGAAAACTGGAGGCAAAATGAATGCTGTTCTAAAGAAGGATTCTAAGAATTCCATGAATACTTCACATGATAACAAAGAAATCATAAAGAAAATGGAATCCAAAAGGACATTTATACTCAAGATCAGAAAGAAACAATTGAAATTTCTTAGCCACTTAATGAGGAAGGAGAGCTTGGAGAGAGTTTGACACTCACAGTCAAAATGTACAGAGGAAGGCAGCATGCTATCTATCTGAAAAGTTTGTGTGAATGGATGGTAGAACAAGGGGCTACTAGGGAGAGGAGGTTATGGAGAGCCATGATTGCACTCGTCCTGAAAGGACATGGCACATGAAGGTTGGTATTTAAATATCCTTCTCCTCTTTATCCATGCAGCCCATCTGCGATTATTTGCATTCAGACTATTCTCATTTTTGTTGTTATTACCATACTCTTGTACTCTCCTGCTTTCTTCAGGCGTCTGTTGAACTGGGTAGTTTTCAGGGAATTCCATGCCTTTTCCAGTGGTATTAATACCAAATGAAGATAACTGTTATGCTACTTCACACTTCTATTTAGTATATTTATAGAATGCAGGCAGAGGTGGATTCATGCCTTTCACAATGGCACTCGTGCTAATTGAATATAAGCAATCACAGTTGAAATTTGAACACTTGTTTGTCAATTACGAGTGTGATAAAATGGCAATAAAATAATAGTAATAATAAAGAGTGTATCAATGCAGGAGGCACAGTGGAGTAATGGATAGCGGCTTGGATTGAGGAATCGGAGAGCAGAGTTTGAATTCCAGTTTAATCCATTACATTCTCTTACATGCTAATAGCCTTGGGAAAGGTATGAATCCTCTTCTTCTCCCCCCAGCTATGGGTAAATAGCAGGACAGACTGGGTTCTATAATCTTGAATGGCAACTGGTCTACCACAGAAAGAAATGGCAACCTACTGCAGGAAAAAATCTGCCTCATCAGTCACGTATCAAAAGATACATGATTGTATAAGTATGTATCATGCATGGTGCATAAATGACTGACTGATCAATTCAGAGTATTATGATAAAAAAAACAATAAGAAGAAATAGTAATAAAATAATAATTCAATACTTTTTACCATATTAACAATAATAATTGATGATTTAATAATATTGGTTCCATTTCAAATCAACAGATCAAAATTGTTTTCGAATTCAGTATATTAAACATTTTTTACCTTTTTTTTAACAAATTAACCCAATTTATTATTTTTTAGATTTCTTATAAATTACACATATTTGCTTATAAACTACAAACAAATGAGCTTGAAAAATATTATTTGTTAATAATAATTACAAAAGTTCAAAATCAGATGTATATATAAAAATGACAGTTGGAAAACATATCATTCAAAGGAAATAGAGTTGGTTTATAATATAATAAGTGAAAAGAGGCAACTATCATTTTTATCATCGAAAAAATATCCGAATTAATCTTGATGTATTTATTTTGAATTTCTCAGAAGAAGCATTATACAAACTGGGAACATTCAAAAGACTTCAGATAAGAAAGGGGAAAAATTATACTGTTATCTTATATATACTGAAATAGATAGATAGATAGATATGAACAGACTGAGATAGATAGATAGATATGAACAGACTGAGATAGATAGATAGATAGATAGATAGATAGATAGATATGAACAGACTGAGATAGATAGATAGATAGATATGAACAGACTGAGATAGATAGATAGATAGATATGAACAGACTGAGATAGATAGATAGATAGATATGAACAGACTGAGATAGATAGATAGATAGATATGAACAGACTGAGATAGATAGATAGATATGAACAGACTGAGATAGATAGATAGATATGAACAGACTGAGATAGATAGATAGATATGAACAGACTGAGATAGATAGATAGATATGAACAGACTGAGATAGATAGATAGATAGATAGATAGATATGAACAGACTGAGATAGATAGATAGATAGATAGATAGATAGATAGATAGAATTTGGTTAAAGACCAGTGAAAGTTCTTTAAGGATTTTAAAAATCTTTTGTATATTTCAGACCATTTTTCTGGTTTCTCTTTGAGAATTTCAATATAAATTGTCTGATGTCTGAATACTTTTGACTTCTGTAAGACAGAGGCATGGTGAATAGTGGCATCAATTGAGGAATTGGAGAGCTGAGTTTGAATTCCAGTCAAATCCAAAACATTCACTTACTATTGGGAAAGGTATGAATCCTCTTCTTCCCCCAGCTATAAGTAAATAGCAGGACAGACCAGGTTCTATAACCTTGGATGGCAACTGGTCTACTGCAGAAAGAAATGGCAACCTACTGCAGGAAAAGATCTGCCTCATCAGTCATGTATCGAAAGATACATGATAGTCTAAGCGTGTATCACGCATGGCACATAACTGACTGAAGGCATTATCAAAGATTTCTTTTTTAATAGTATTTTGACTATATGTATGTATTGTATTTTTTGTGCTATGTCAGTTTAATCTTTTTCCAAATACTGTTTTCACACAATGTTGATTTTTTTTTTTTTTTTTTTTTTTAAAGTATTGAAACTTCATGCATCAGTTTGTGTGGCTGTATCTTTTTTTCCAGTTATGAAATATATTTATATTGTGTATTTAAACAATTATAACTTAAATGCATATAATAAAAACCCACACAAGTACACCTCACTTATGTCACAACACTCATTAGTTCTATGAAAGTCATCAATTGTCTCTACCAAACATGATGACGATTTAAGAAAGTCTAAAGCTTAGATCATATTTCCAGTACTTTTCTTCTGAAATGAACTTTGGACAATTTTTAACTGAGTTTCTTCCTAGTCTGAGAAGGATTATTCATAACTTGGAAAAGTTGATCATTAAAATTAATCAATGCAAAATATCTATCCTTTTTAATAGTATTATCCTTAAAGAAATATATTTACTATATTTGTTCATAAATTTGATAAAACTTTGTTGATGCTAAGTTTTTTATTTTTGTGATTATATTTTTTACTGTTATAAATATATTCTATAATATTTTTGTGTTATTGGTAAAGATTTGTAAAAATTTCTTGTGTTTTTTTTTTTTTTGTTGTTTACTGGTGATATGTGATGTAATTGAGCTATTATTGGATAAATATTAAGTTAATTGGCATGATAATGTAGTGGTTGTGTAACCAATAATTGTTGTTTTTGAATTTTTATTATTATAAAGGAGACATATTGCAAGTGGGCAAGTGAATTAATGGACAATATTGGTTTGTTGAAATTTTGATTTTTAGTTATATCATTAATAGAGATCATGTTCAAAATTTTTATTTTTTTTTAGTCAGTGATGAACTTAAATTGTTTTTATCTACAGGTGATATATATATATATATATATATATATATATATATATTAGATTTACTATAATTTGTTTTATTTGGTTTATGGTTATTGTATTGTTGGTTCTTTTAGAATAATTTAATGGTGTATTATTATTTTTTGTATTATTGTTTAATTTTACATTTTCTAAGGTTAGTTTAATTTGTTTATCAATTATACAGTTAAGAAAATTTTTGTTAATTAGTTTTTGTTTTATGTTGTTGAATTAATTCTAAAATATTGTGTGTGTCAAGGATATTAAGTGTGCTCTGTTTATTAGATTATGATGTTTATTTTGTATTGGTGTGGGTATTTACTGTTGCAGTTGAATAGGCATGTGTTTCAGTTGGCTCTTTATAGATGGAGGTTTTAAAGTTTTCATTATTCAAGTCAATTAGTAAATCTAATAAAGTTTTTTTTTATGGTTAGTTCAATGAAAGGCATTTATTTTTAAGGTTGTTCTTGGCTTATATATAAATATTAGATTGGTGCAAAAATAATGACGTAATAATGTCGTTTTTTGACGTATTTTTAACGTCAAAAAACGACATTATTACGTCATTATTTTTGCACCAACCTAATAGTTGATATTTAGGGATCAAGAATTCATTTGACCAGTTTCAATTTTGTTTGAGAAGAATTTTTCTTGTATTTTTTGAATTTTCAAATGAATTGTTGCATGTTGAGAATAATGTTCCCAAAAATGGCAGGATGCAGTTAACAACACTTGTATATGATACTGACAATATTTAGTTCCTGATAATGACCGATAGTCAAAAGTATTCAAGCAAAAATATGAAATTTGAACAGTTTATCCACAATTTCGATCTGAACAGGTAACAACTTATTTGAAAATTGGAAGAATGCAAAGAATATATATATATATATATTTAAGTTATGAAGAGCTTGGTAATCCATATTGGTAATCCCAAGGAGGATGAAATCCTGAGAGCTCAATGTAAATCCGGAGCTAATATTTAAAAGAAAAACAGACCACTTAAAAGTACCATTATAATAATTTATTTCACCAGAGCCCTTTTAAAGGACACCGGATCATCAGATAGCATTTCCAAAAAATCTTATAAGTATAAGAAACTATACTCGCTTGGAAAACTTTTGGTGTATTGATTTGCAAATAAACAAGCAAATAACAAAGGGGAAAAAAGATATAAAAAAAAAAGAAAGAATCAAGAACATGTACGTTAACTGAAAATGATCATCCAGCATTCAAATTCAAAGCCCAAAGAAAAAAACCCTGATGTGAGTATCAAAAACAACTAAATAAAGTGCTCAATACTATGAGTAGAGCAGACCTAGTTAAAACTAGAGCCAGACAAACCTACCAAGGTTTCACGTAAGTGGATCCTCCACAGGTTTTGAATTCAGATTTGTCCTTCTCCTAGACCAGTTGCCATCCAAGGCTATAGAACCCAGTCTGCCTTGCTATTTATTCATAGCTGGAGGGAGAAGAAGAGGATTCATACTTTTCCCACGAGTACTAGCACGTAAGCGAATGCAATGGATTTGACTGGAATTTGAATTCAGCTCTCTGATTCCTCAGTCCGAGCCACTATCCACTACCCCACCATGCCTGTATAGTTTAAAATTTGATATATTTATGCAGAGAAAATATTCACTTATCAGGAATAGAGCATTTTTAGAATTAGACAGTGTGAACATAAACATAGAAATCAACATTATCACTTCAGGTAATTATCACTTAATGTGTGACACTGACACTGTTGATTTCTGTCTATTTATTTCTATGCCCTGTTTATCTCTCTTTCAATCTATTCTATGAGATAAGAAATAGTTGGACATTTTGAATAGTGCACACAAAATAAATTTTATAAGGTCTTTTCACCACTAACATATACACTATACTTCAAAAGTTTGAAGCCATCCCAAGAATTAGCATGAGATGAATTTGACAGAAGTGAAACTTTTACATCCCAAAAATGACAAAGAGCTCTTAGAGTGACAGAAGAAAGAATGGAATCAATTATCAAACTTATACTTTGAGAAACTTTTGCAACAAATCCCCAAAATTTGTGCTGCAATAATCAAGGCTAAGGGTAAATATTTTCAAGAGGGCAAAATTTAATCATAAAATACTTTTTTTTTTTATCATAATAAAATTTCTAATAAAAAATCATGTCTCACTTTTTTAAACCATGCATAATAATTTTCTCTTATTTAAAGTTGTAACCTAGGGAAGGTTACTGAATAGAATAATCAAATGAAGGTTGGTAATGAACGATAATACTTAGGACAAGAACAACACATATAAGATTCACCAGTGATGCATAGAAGTAGTAGTCAAGTGCTAGAAGGGAGTCAAGTGAATTCCACAATGAATCGCCAACTACAGACCAACATACAGTATTTACTACTGTATTTATGTGAATGGGAACATACCCATTATTGTCCGTAGGTATGCTACAACAAAAGTACAAAACAATTACTTTTGGAGCCAATTTAAAAAATTACCAGAGGTAGCCTCAAACTTTTGAACTGCAGTGTGTGTGTTTGTATATATATATATATATATATATATATATATATATATATATATACTGTTTAAAATTTACTCTGTTTATAGAGGAAATGTGTTCAATCTCAGAGACAGATCATTTATAAATATAGACAGTATGGAAATAAGGATCAACACAGTATAGTGACCCTCAGTTTCATGCTTCAATGTCTTATTCAGAATAAATATATATTGATCAAAATATATATTCCCTGATTTTAAACCTCAAGCTGTGACAGTCATAGCCAAACATGGAAAATGTTATGGAAGTCCAGATAGAAAATCCAGAGTGGAGTCCTGAAGGCGTTTGGCTATCAACACTGACAACCTTCCAGCAACTCCTGCAACCAAGTTGGCCACAAATTTCATGGGCAGTAGGTTAATGGATCTTGTCAGTATAGGCAAGAATGTGGGTGGGGGTATGTGGTCTGACCATTATGTGGCCTCCATATACAATTCTCTTGGAGAGTTCAAGCCAGTCTTTTTTTGTGAAATGGATTGGGTTAAGAACTTTTCAACACTCTTCTGTATATTACTTTTCACATTATTGTATTATGGTTAGGTGACTGCAACTCAGTTAATACCAAAACACTCCTGTTGGGCACAATAGTTTAATGATGAGCCCATAATAAAATATATGTGATCATCAATATATTTAGTTTTTCCCAACAGAAATTATGTTTCATACTCACCTTTTCTGTCATGTATAAAATTGCTCTAAAACTTTTGCAATTAATATTCTGTGCTTTTGTCTTATTACACTTCATGAACTCCCTCCTCTTAGAAGTTGTGATTATTTGGTTCAGTCTAGACCAGTGCTTCCCAAGCTTTTTTTCTCTGGACTGCATTATCTGAATGAAAATTTGCTTGCACATCACCAAATTTTATGTGATAAAAAGTACATTTAAAAATAAAAATCAGAGAGAGGATTAAAGGGAGATAACAACAGATTCGAATTTGGAAAATAATCCTTGATAACTCTCTCCTCCAATTTGCAGACCCTACTTACTATATTCTTAATACTTGATATAATGCAAAAATATCACAATGATAAAATCAATCAATAATTGTTTATAACTATTTATACTGGGACTCATGCATGCAATTACAAGTAAGTCATAAGACACAGAAAACTTAATTTTTGGACAAACTAATCATTAATGATTAAAACTGGATGCCAATCAGTTTACCATGTTTTCAGTTCACCTCTCCATCAGCCCTATTTTCAACACCATGGTCTTCCTTCAATCATCAACTCTACTTCAACCCTCTTTTCAATGATACTGTGTTACTTTTGTCAGCTCTTTGTCGGTACTTTTTTCAAGTTCAAACATACTAACAAATTTTCACAAATTTTCTACTTTTCATTGATTTAGTTAAAAGATAAAACATACCAAAGTATAAAGTATTAAACAAGTTTTTACTGAACTTTTAGGAAATTCTGATTTAGAAATTACTTTGTCTTCATCCTGAAGAATACAATTGTAGTCTAAATATAGATTATAATATACAAATTACTTTATATTAGTTTGTCCCATTGAAGCTTTGAGGCATGTAAAAAGTACTGAGAGAACATGGTAGCAGGGAGACTTCGGCTTTTGAAAACAGAATTATTATATTGACTCTAAGTAGTTCTATTATTATGTGAAAATAAAGTCTTATTGATTTCTCAGATAATTTATAAAATTATTTTTAAGGAAGACTCAATGACAATAAAAGTTGTTAATTCTGAGTTCTCAAGATAAATCAATATTGTTTGAATTAATTTAATTTGTGAATCAAAGTATTTCCAAGGCATCATAATTCAACACACCAAGATGATTTGAAAGCAATATTAAGTATTAGGTAAGTTTTGAGTAACTCTTCCAAGTAAGGTGTTTTGTTCTGATTTTTTAAATTTGGTACCAATCAGGTCTAATTAAGATTTCTTTCTTTCATATTAATTTATCTGACTGCTCGTCACAATGTGGTGGCTGCCTTAGCAATTAGGCTACACTGTGTTGATAGCAGACACAGAGGGAAAACTACAAGAACTTCTAGACAAGGTAGTAAAAGAAAGTGAGAAGAAAAGACTATCAAGACAGAATATATAGTTGTCAGCAAAAGTAAAAGCCCATGATGCAATCTATTAATTGGATATGTCAAATCAAACAAGAACATAAGTTTAAATATCTATGTATTTAAACAAAGGATGGAAAATGTGACATCAAAATTCAATTTTAACAATATAAAATACACAGATGACATTGTTGACAGCAAAGATACACAGATGACACTGTTGATGGCAAGCAAAGCAGAACTATGAGACCTTCTAGACAAAGCAGTAAAGGAAAGCAAGAAGAACTAACCATCAACTGTAAGAAGGCAGAATGTATGCTTGTCAGCAAGAGAAAAAAAAAATATGAACTATGAAATGGAGATGTCAAAATCAAACGAGTAGCAAAGTTTAAATATCTTTGTGCTCTAATCAGATTTGTGTTTTCCAAGAGAAGAACATGATTTTTTTATTGATAAGCATAGGACACTTTTTGACCAAAACTTTTATAGACATGTTACAGCTGCAGGATATATAAAATGTGCATTAACTGTTTCATTGTGTTTTAAGAACTCTAAATGAATAATACCCTGATAACCCTACAGCAGGAACAACTAAGCTTTTGGGTTCGATTTTGGAGATCAATTGTTATCAATCCACTGCTTCTAGCATTGAATATTGTTGATTGTTATTGTACACCAAATTTCTTCTTAACTGATATTAGTATTTAGGAGGATACATTTATCATTACAATTGATTCTCCCAAAATGAAATTACTTATGAATCATGCTAATATAAAGACCTATCCTCTAAAACATTATCTTTCTATCAAGCAGTACCACATCTCTTCTAGACATAGGTGAGAATAACTTTTGACAGCTTTAACTGTGCTTTGTCATCATGTTGCTTGGGAATGTGGTTTCAGTCAAACTTACATGGACACATTGCAGCTGCTGGACGTATAAATGTGCATTTAGTGTTTCAAGAACTCTAAATGTATAATACACCAATGATCCCTTCTATGTGAACAACATTAACTTTCTTTCATAAAGCTCAGTTTTGAGTTGGGGAGATTTTTTTTTTCCTTCTCAACACTTCTTTTGAGTTCTTTTTACTTCTTTTCTCTTCAGGATTCGGTTTCTGGTTCCTTCATAATCTTTTTTTTCTCTTTCAATCCTTTGTGCCTTAGTGACATTATTGCCTTGCTTGGGGTGAATTGATTAAAAAAAATTAAATCCACTGCTTTTTAAAGTGAATAGTTTTGTATTTCATCACCTTTTATGATATATTTTAGGCATGTTTAATTAGGAGGAAATATTCACCATTACAATTTCTTCTCCAAAATGGAAATTACTTATGACTCGCCTTAATAATTCAATTAATTTTGTCATCATCTCGAATGATATTAGGTTGGTGAAAAAATAATTTCGTTTTCTAACATATGTTACTATGTGAGAAAACGAAATTATTTTTGCACCAACCTAATACTTAGATATAATAATATTATTCTGTCAGCAATGTATGTATTAATTTCTAACCACTGCAAATCCATGTTTTAGATAAATTTTACCTAAAAAATTGCAAAATTTAGTGTTTAATAATTTTTTTTTCTTGACTATCAGAAATATTTTGTCAATCCCCTGTCATTTGCATTAAACATTACTATATACTAATATGCTCCAGATTGTGTTGTATTAAGCTTCTAAATGGGTGTGGCCCACCAGTCTTGAAAATCAGCATTTGATATCCTGGCTTTTATCTAGGTTAAAATGGTGTCTTTGAGACGTGTGTCACTTTTTCAGCCATGAGGTAAACATTTGATAATATACTTTAACAAAAGTCTTTTTGCAATATGAAATTATCAAAAAAAAAAAAAGTTTGTTTCTGCCTTTAAATGCAGTATGCCAAGCAAAAGAACTATAAACAAACTTTAAATTGGCTGGTGGCAAAGACAGGGATTTTTAAAACTGAAGAGGATACTTATCAAAGATCTCTGTTCATGAACAATACATTGATTGGATTTGATGGCAAAATTGATGAACAAGTCATTTAGGTACTTCTATTGTGACTTCAAATTTCTAAGTGTTCATGTCCATCTCAACATCGCTAACGAGTAGGATTTATTGACAGCAACATGTCTACTCTTCCACTCTGTTGGTACAAAAGCCATGAAAAGTCTTATTAGATTACAAGTATTATGTCAGCTGATGACAAGATAAATTTTGATGGCTGCATAAGAATGATGCATTTTAAAGAATTATTCTCTCTTTTCACAGCCAACATAAAATTTCTGATTCTCATCCAGCTTATTTCAGATGTTGATTCATTTCATATATCCCGTAGTTCTGGACCTATAAAAATAGTTTTCATCATCAGTAGCAGCAGCATCATCAGTCCCCTGACCAGATGTAGCAATAGTGTCACACAGCAGAGCACCTAAAAAGTTCCCTCCACATATCTAGGTTGAAAGTTGGAGATCTATACATTGATGTGTAATGAGTTTTGGGCAAATAGACCTGGCAGAGTCCATAACACTCCCTTTTGTTATGGTTTAATTAGTAAGACTTATTGAGCCTGGTCAATACTTAAATGGGTGACTGCATGGAATTAACAGGTGGTGTAAGCTTGGATGTGCAGTGGTGTAATGGATAATGGCTCAAGATTGGAAGTCAAAGTACCAAGTTTCAATTCCTGTTGGAATTGTTATATTCACTTATACTGAAATACCCATGAGAAACATAAATCCACCTCTTCTCCCCTAGCTATGAGTGAATTAGTAGTAATTTTATCAGTAAGATATGATTATCTTCAAAAAAATTCTTACAATCTAAAATTATTTTCTGGCCTAAAATAACCTGCAAATGGTTGATAAACCATAACAAAACAAATCAATCAAAATAATTTACATTATGGTTTATCAACTTTATTCTTCAAAAAATAAAATTGCATTTACATTTTATTCAATTATATATTCACCATTATTTGAAATGTCCTATTATCACTTATAAAGCTCTTCAAGGGCTCAGAGTCATATTATGAAATACCAGTTCTTGTATGACCACTGAAGTTAAGTTACATTGAGCATGGTTAGTAACCAGACTGCTTGGGAATATCAGATGCTGTAAACTTAGGATGTGCAGATGTAATTGATAACACCTTGGAATTAGAAATCAAAGAGCCAAATTCTGATTCCATTTGGTTTATTATATTCACTTATGTGCAAATACCATTGAGGAAGGTATAAATCCACCTCTTCTCCCCCAGCTATGATTGAATTAGTAGCACTCGTATCAGTAAAATATTATTATCTTCAAAAAATTCTTACAATCTAAAAATATTTTCTGGCTTTAAATAACCTGCAAAAGGTTGGTAAGCCATAACAAAAAAATCAGCCAGAAGTTTAGATTTACCTTAGCCAGATAGATTTACACTCAGTTTTTCACTCTTCTTAATATTTTATCCTTGAAATACTCCTCATTTTAAGTCAGGATCACTATTTTAACAATGTGAAATATCAGAATAATAGCAGAGATTATGAGTTATCTGAGTTTTTATTCCTTTCTTCACATTCCCAGTGTGTCAGGAGTTTACATACATTTAGAGAGTAATTGCTAGCATGACCTTTTAAATTGTTTAACTTGGGTTAAACATTTTCAGTTGCCTTCCACAAGTAATTTTCTCACAATAAGTTGCTTAATTTTGTCCTATTCCTCCTAAAAGGACCATTGTAACTGAGCCATGTTTTCACACCACCTTGCTTGCAGACACTTTTTTTCATTCTGGTCACATATTTTCTATTGGTTAATGATCATACCATATATGCTGCTGTACAAGGCAACTAGACATATAAAACGATCCCCAAATTTTCAAGTTAAAATGTGCATTTCATACTATATTTGCTGTACAAGACCCCCACACCCCTTGTGAAATCATATTTTAAAATGTATTAATTTATTAAATAAATTCAATAGGCATATACTATATTTTCATTTAAATTCTAATGAAAAAACAGTGGGGAGATATTGTCAATTAACTACTACAGTCTATAATACCCCATGAGTAGAAGCTGTGTTTTTGGTAGGCTCTTACCGTAGGCTGAATGATTTTTCCTGCTAACCATCCATTTGTTCCACCATTCTTGAATATAACCTTGTTGACATCCAGTTGTGTTTTTACTCAACATCATCAAAAAAAGAAGCCAAAGAAGGAGCTAGATTACTGTAAAAAATCTCCCCTGGTAATAACTTCACATAAACCACAGGATTTAAGGTTCCCATTTTATACCTGGAGTATAAGATGGCACCGTATTTTGGGAGATATTTTTGAAGGTTGCCTTTTATGCTGACATAACCTGTATTTGTGACAGCCAATACCTTAACTTTCTTTTTGAGTCATTTTGTTACAACTGAAAGTATGCCTGGGATCGCCATCCATTAGGAAAACCCATTTGAAACCTATCTTTCTGGCTGATGTCTTCAGATTTTGTTTTAATATAATCACCTGATTCTCCTTCCACATGATGCCATCTCTTTTATGAATTACGCCAGTCTCTCCTGCAGCTAAGTGCACACTCACAATACAATGCTTCTATACCTGTGCATCACAGTTGTGACAGGAAGTATCTTCTATTTTCCTCTCCTCTAAATTAATGATAGATATTGTGACCAAACAATTCAATACTTGTCTCAAAAGACTAAAAAAACATCTACCCAGTAACGTTTTCCCTGTGTATTTGTATGGTACTTTTAAGGTGACTGGTTTCTTTCTTATAGAACAGCCTTTCAGGTTATATGGATGTAATATGCATTTTAATGTTGATATAGATAATTTTCTACCTGTTTCTGACAGCATTTTCACACAGTCCTTTGCTATATCTATGTTATTGATTTGCACTTTTAAAACCAAAGTATGTTCCTAAATTATATCACAGCTGTGTGGTTCTATGGTGTTCATACTTTCACACTATTATTTATATAGATGGTATCATCAGATGTTTTGAAATTGCTCTAAAGAATGAGTCAAACTTGCTTAAGTCTGTCTTCTTCATATTCTTCAATATGCTATGACTCTTCAAGACCTGGGTGATCATGGCTCTCCACAACTTATCTTTGGAGCACTTAGTACTATCTCTTTTAACATGCTTTTTGCTATCCCACTCACTCCATCCATTCAAACAAGCTGATTAGGTAGCTTACATGATATTTCCCTCTTGACTCTATTATGTCCTATGTGTGTCAAATTTACTGAGCCTCCTTTCCTCATCATATGTCCTAGAAATTTCAACTATTTCTTTCTGTTTCTAAGTATAAATGTCCTTTTGTTTCTATTTTTCTTAAAACTTCCTTGTTGCTTACACTATCAGTCCATGATACACTCAGCATCCTTCTGTAAAACCACATCTTTTTTGCCTCAATTCTTCTTTTCATCTGTGAAGAAACTGAGATGTGGCATACAACTATTCTGAGATAATTCTAGACACAGATTAAGTCCACAATTTCTTTCTTCTGTAATATTAGCTGATGTCAAGCAAAGAGGCTTTGATTTTGAAAGTAGATGAATTTAAAATACATCTGCTGGTACATCTTTAACTGACCCTCATGAATTTGCTGATCACTCTTACCCTGATCTTTCTGTCCCATATATATATATATATATTTTAATAGTATTATCTTACTAGCATACTCACTTATATTGAATGGAGACTTATAGCTGTTGTAGTTATACTTATGTTTCTTTGATTGCCTCAGTATAATGCATGTTATAACAATTCTAGTACTAACTGTTGCTTAGTAAATGATGTTTTGTGTCAAACATTTTTCTTTCAAAGGACAATTGCATTGTGTTTCTGCAATTGCAGGAAGGTGATGCAATGGGTAATGGCTTGGAATAAGAATTTAGTGAACTGAGTTCCAATCTAAGTTTCTTAGATTCACTTTTTTACAAATATGCTTAGAAAAGGTATGACACCATCTTTTCTTACCCAAACTATGAATTAAATAGAAGAGCAAACTGGTCTGCTTTAACATGATTGGTAACTGCTTTAACTGTGTAGCCCTTGCCATAGCACACATAGTATGCAGCTATCAACAAGATCATCAAGTTCATAAGGATTTTATTTCAATTGACACATGATTGTGTTGATATATTATTTTTTTTATTAAAGTTTGCTATATTCATTGGGAAAGAGTACTCACTATTGGAGATAGTGGTGTTTTTATATATGAACAGTGTGAACTGAGGAATCATCACAACATAATGACTTATGGTGACTACCTTAAGCAGTCATCAAACTAAAGATGACTGTTTAAGATATGAAACTGACAGTCACCATGCACTGTTGATTCTTGATCCATATATATATATATATATATATATATATATATATATATATATATATATATATATGAAGAAAAGTATACGGAAAAAAAACAAAAATCCTTATATGCAATTATGCTGTTTTAATGTTAATATAATGTCAACGTTGGACATTTCGGTCTAATAAACCATCTTCAGGACATATTCATAAAATATAATTAACATTATCAATTCAACATGACAAAGATGATGGACATAAGAACAAGACTTATCCAAACAGATAACTGAAAGTTTTATATGATCACACAACGTGACCATGTTTAAACGGAATGCTGATCATATAAAACTTTCAGTTATCTGTTTGGATAAGTCTTGTTCTTATGTCCATCGTCTTTGTCATGTTGAATTGATAATGTTAATTATATTTTATGAATATGTCCTGAAGATGGTTTATTAGACCGAAACGTCCAACGTTGACATTATATTAACTTTAAAACAGCATAATTGCATTTGTATTTATAAAAATAATATATAAACAGAAAATATATGTTAAAATAATTATCAGACTTAGTTCATTTGATAATGTTGTCATGTGTTTATGTTGAGATATGCTTCGAGCAGATATGATTGTTCAAGAAAAAATATGGAAAATTTGTTGTTTAAAAACAGTAATTTGACTTTACTAATCCAACACTTTTTCTGTACCTAAATGTAGCATATCAAGACAAGTGATGGTTCCGTGTAGGATACAGGTTTGATTCCAGTTGGATGACATATATTTTCTACAAAATTTCTTGAACATTCAGGCTGGTAAATATAGTTAATATTGTTTATTATAAATAGAGCATTTAGTTAAATATTTGTATCTATAAAATAACATATAAAACAACATATAAACAAAAAATATATTAAAGTATATATGTAAACAATTTTCTATCTCCCTTTGTCTATGGTACGCATAATATAAATAGTTTTTCTAGTAGAAAAATACATCACAATTTGCTGTTCTGTATTTTATTTAGACATAGAATCAAGAAAGAAAAGTTAAACAAATGATAAAGTTTTCTCATATCTAACCATTGCCAACTGTATGAAAATGTAGAAGACTGGAAAAGGAAATTGAGTGTGAATGCTTTCTAATCACTTTATTTATATTTTCTGATCAAATCAACATCAACACATGATGTGTACTTAGTTGGCCACTTGATTTGTACTTGGTCTTGTGTTATATGATGAATGTCCAAATGGTTATATAATTCAAATGTAACAAATTTGTCACGTATTTTCCTTTAAAAACATCATTTTCTCAAATATGAGACTAGTACTTTGACCACACTAACCTTCACCTTCTATGGAAATGCCACATGGCTGAATATATTTCACAAACATTCAGTTGCACACACACACATGGGTATACCTATTATTGTAATTAAAAAATCTTATGACCAAATATTTCTTAGATTAAAATATTTTCTTTTATTAACAGTTGTAACCAATGTAGTTTTCCTTTGTATTCTCTCTCTGTTTGCTTTCATAGTCAGTTCAAACTTATCTGCATTGATTTTTGTTTAAAATGCAACAATATGATTTCATTTTATTTTTCCCTTTGCTTTGACTTCAAAGCTTTAATATATTTCTTTTGCTAAACTGCCTATATTGCTAGCCTGCCTATATTGTTGAATTTTTATTTTGTGGAAATTTTCCAGTATACATAATGATACAAACCCTCACACACATAATTGTGTATTTGGTCAGCAATCCCACTTTTATATAAGTTTCATTAATGTTAACTGATAAGGTACTGAAGTTAAGCTTTTTATTCTATTTTACTTGTGTTTCTATAAGTGTTTTCTTTACTCCTAAATTTTGCCCTGTCATCCATTTATTTAAGCTCACTGAGTAGACCATTCATTGCTTTTCTATGTTCCTGTGGCTTTCACTCTGTTCTGTGAGTATCAAATTTTCCAAGCCCTCTTTCTTCATTGTTTGCTCTAGAAATTTCAACTGTCTCATTCTGATGTTCATGCATAAGTGTTCTGTTTGTTTGCATTCTTTTCAAAACTTCCCCATTGCCCTCATGTTCAGTCCATGGCATTCTCAGCATCCTTCTATAGAACCACATTTCTGTTATCTCATATTTTTTTTTCATCTTTGAGGATATTGTTCCACATTCACTGTCATATAGAAGGACTGATATTATGTAGCAGTTTAGTATTCTTTCTTTTGCTTCTAACAAAATGTTTCTGTTTCTTAATACTTTGCTTAGGTTTGGGAAGGCATCTTTCACAATCCGAATGTACCTTCAGATGTTGATGTCATGGTTTCTGTCAAACATTACCCAGATATTTAAATTTTTGTAATTGCTTCATTTTGGTATCTCCAGTTTGTAATTTGCATATTCTTAAATGTCCTGAAGGGACATGGCACATAGAAAAAGAAAATGGCAGCATCCTTTTCTTTTGTCTGTTCTCCTCAGTGAATCTTTTCCTCTGGGGTGGAGGAGACTTCTGGCAAGGGTCAAATACTGATAAAATTCATTATTATTATTATTATCTGTTTATGCAAGATCATAAAGACATGAGGCAGAAAAAGGTTTTGTTTGGAGGGAAAAAATAAAAGAAATAAAAAGGAACCGGAAGTGAATTGCTTTTTATACTGATTTTTGCTGCACTTCTTTGATATTATTTATTCCTTAAACAATTTTAATTATCTATAAATTTTTGCCTGTATCTAGATATCAAGAAAATACTAAGTCATTAATAATTTCTGTTTTTGACTATCAACTTTATTTTTTGAAAAATAAAGTACAATTACCTTTTATCCAATTACCATAGATAGTCGCATATAATGTGAACTTTAAAGATCTAATTTTGAACCTAATTTGACCACAGTAAATGGATATATAGTTTGGTCAATGGCATAGGTAGGGTCAGCAGTACATATGCTAAATTTATATCTCATGTATGATGCAACCCCCTTAAAATTAGCTTCAAAATTAGGTCTTCAAAAATTGCATGATACATATATACAATATATATATCCACCATTATTTGCAATGAACTATTATCACATGTCAGCTGGTTCTTTGATACCTTTCAAGTAAAATTTTACAGGTTTTGATTTGAAAATGTTTTCAACAAACTCTTGAATCTGGTTTCATTGATCAATTTGAACCAATATTTACTGATCTTAGCTTTGTGCATGTATTATATGCTGAATTCCTTCAGGATATAGACAATCATGGATCTCCACAACTTATCTTTTTTTTAACTGTAAGCAGTGTTTGTCCTCTTACTATTCCTCTCAGTTTCTAGCCTGCCATTCATTGACACAAGCTCACGGTATGTTTTTCAAGTAGATCCAAATAGTGGTAGTCCTGGGTTTGACGATAAACTACATCCGCAAGACCTCCAATCAAAAGACTGGAGATTTTGAGGAGCATGGAACCACCTCTTATTTGCTGGTGTTCCCAGGCCCATCAAGGTGGTAGCACCTGTTCCTGTTTCGGTCCCAACTATGGTCAAGTAGTGAAACCCAAACAAAAATCAAAATGTTTTTTATAGTAAAAATACCAGCAATAAATTTTTATGAAAAATAAAATATTGTTACCAATAATGGATTTTTTTAGCAAAATGACAATATAACACTAAAAAAAGTATAAAAATACATTTTTTATTTTAGGACTAAGTTATTTTAGGAGTAAGTTATCGTTGATTTCTCATGAAAAGTAATGTTTTATTTACAAAAATTAGTAAGAAACATGTCACTGAAAGTATTGTCCATCACTAGCCACTACTTTTTCTCATCTTTCTGGCAGTATTTGTATTCCACATTGAAAAACGATATGTTTTTTAGGCTAACCACAAGGCAACCTAATGTTGTTGCTTTTGAATCATTCCTAATACTTTCAAACATTTTTAAACTGTTGTGTGATCAACTCCTAATGATTCTACAAGTTCAGTTTGCACCTGACATGAGTCTTCATGAAGTAATGCCCCCAATTCTTCATCTTCAAACTTTTTTTGCTGCACCAGAGCATTCTTTATGTTCAACATTAAAAATATCATTGTTTTTGAAGCATCTAAACCAATCCCTGCATGTTGTTTCCAACAGAGCATAGCCACCATAAGTCTCAACAAGAATTCTGTATGCTTCAGCTACAGATTTCTTTTGAATAATGTAGTGCATTAAAATTCCTTGCAAATACACTTTCTCTGGCATGAAATCTGACATGTTTAACACTATGAAAAACAAAGTTGTTTACCAGCAATACATTTTTAAAAAATTACCAACAATACATTTTTTCTTCTACAAAATATATATCTAAAAAAAAAACTATGTATGTACAAAATATCTTCAGTTTAAGGAATAAATGTGTACAAAATATTTAGATTTTGGCATTAAATAACCCATAGATGTTGATATGCTACTAAACAAAATCAACCAGACCATACACAATAGGGCTGCATATTGACATCTGCCTAGGTTGATATTATGCCTTCAGGACATTAGATGATTATAGATCTTTATAACTTCACTAAGTTAACACTTTTATCCATCAGAGTCTGTCTATATTTATGAGATGAGGTATTATGTACAGTATTTACATTATTCTAGGCCACAAAAATCTCCTGAGCTGACCAGGCATAGAAATAAATACAATATGGGAACCAGTAATAAAGAGTGCCAGAGAAAAGCAATGATAACAAAGTTACAATATGAGCTCTGGTAAAAACATGGGATGATAACAGCAAATTTGCAATATGAGCACTGGTAAAAAATGGTTGCTGAAAACATTAGGTTTATAATACCCAGAAATTCATACCCCAAGGACACATGGCACAGTGGATAAAGCAATTTATTACGTTGGTTAGATCCAGTGACAGACCCAAAGAGTATGAGTTCAATACCCGGTTAAGGCAGTGGAGAACTTTCAGAGGGAAAATTAGCAGGAGATAACGGATAACTGACATCCATCAAACATGGCACGTTGAACTAGAACAGTCTACCCCAGTGATCAAAATAAAGGGTTCAGTTCGAAATTCTAACCACCTGAAGAAGGCCGGAGCGTACAATGGCCGAAACGTTGTGACAAAGGTCAGGACAATAGTCCGACTAATGTAAATACTGTACTTTTATCCACTATGCCATATGTCCTTGGTGATCCAAAATTTGCTTAACCCAAAAAATTGTGAGTTCAATACCAGGCCACAGTAGAGGGAAACAAAAACCTGGAGAGTTGAGTTACTAACCAAAACTGAGATATCCAAGGGCATGCCACATGGAATTTAGAACAATCTACCCCTGTGGAGTAAATAAAGGATTCTGTTCAGAATTCCAAGGAATATCACCTGAAGAAGGCCAGAGCGTAAAATGGCTGAAATGTCATGAATATGAGAACAGCCCAAACAATATATATATATATATATATATATATATATATATATATATATTTTTTTTTTTTTTTTTTTTTTCTCATCCTACCCATTTTTTTTCACAGAGTTCAAATCACAGCTAAAGTACTTAGTATTCATTTTTTTTTTTTTGTTTAGCTTCTATATAATACAGTCTTCATTTACTTCAGTACGTGGCTTGACAAATATATCTGTAATCACCCATAAATTGAGTAAATCACCGGGGGATATAAATAATCAACTACATCTATATCAGTTTGATTTGTTTTTTAGTGCAGATGCCTCTTAATATATAGGCTATAACAACATGCAAGAAAAGTGATAAAAATATACAAGGAAGTAATAAATTGCTTAATTATTTCAAACTAGAGATGTTTACAAAAAATTCTGACAATATTTAATTAAAGAACAGGTTATTTTTTGTAGCAAATTAACACAAAATAGTTTTTCAATAGCACTTATTGAACTCAGCTACCTGTTGAAAAGAGAAACATGACTTGTTTGGTTATGTGATGCAATACAAGTCTCCCATGGTCCAGAGGTGATAGCCCAGCTGAGAGACAGTAACCAATATAGTGGTGTGAGTAATACTACACTTGTTTGAAGAACATTAAAAAACACTATATAAAACGCAGGTCAGCAACAAATAAAATTAAATGTTCAACTTATCTTTCCTGACTCAGTCTCACAGATATGGTATCCACTCATCAATGGGTTTGATTGTAAAATAGAAAAGTAAGTTTAGAGGATGAAGGTGGACTTGTTGCTGACATGTTTTCCACAATTGCCAACAATGTCCTGTCTATGTTCTGGTTTATCATGACATGAAAAAATAACTCACCCATCTCCACCCTCTGAGATTACTTTTCTATTTAGTTTAGATTTGACATTTAATTGATTAATCAAGACATACCCACAAGTGTAATTTTAATTCTGACCTTATGTCCTCCCAACTTTCAGAAAAGAGGTAACAATTTGTTTTTAAATTTCCTTAAAAATCATGTAATCACCAATTATTTACCATCACCTGAAAAAGTGCAATCAAATTAGTGACACATGAAAGCTTTTGTGTAGCAATTTCAATATGTTTTATTATAATCTTTTATAATAAAAATAATAGTAATATATTGCTCTACTTTGTATTGAGCACTTTTTAAAAACTAAATGCTACAAACAGTGCAATTTTACTTCACCTGTTCTTTCTCTCATTTGTGTGTGTATATATATATATATATATATATATATATATATATATATATATATATGTGTGTGTGTGTGTGTGTGTGTGTGTGAAAAATATATAGAAAATAGGAAAGAACTCAGGTAAATAATCCAAAGTTCTTTAGTATTTTTGTTATTATGTTTAAAAAATAGTGCTCGATACAAAAGTAGAGCATAAATATAATTATTTATTTAAAAATATGATTCCAACATGCTACATAAGAGTTCTCATGTTTCGAAACAAGAGCTGAAAACTTCAATATAATTATTTGAATTAAATTGAATTAAAGTACTAAGCTCTGTTCCATCTTCAAGCAAAATTTTTTGGGAATAACTTATTTCTGAGGTTTACGTGTTTTATAAGCATATTCATTATTGAAATCAAAATTTCTCTGGTAACGGCTAGAGCAATTGTTTAAAGAAAAAGGGGCGTAAGGTGATAATAATTTGTATCAATATCTCAGTTACATTCACAGATGTCAAGTCAGGGTAAGGTTGGGGTGTCTAAATTTAAAGCAGAAGATGACATCGCCTAGTCTGGTTGAGCGTCTATGGAGATTTATTTATTTTTTATTTTATTTTTTATTCTTCTGAAAGGGTTTTGTGTATGTAAAAACTGTCGTAAATAGCTAACATTTGTTTTTTGACGACTTCATAAATGGTTATTTTTTTTGTAGGGCATTTAAACTATTTATTAGGATTATGGATTTTAAAAATTATTTTATTGTTTGTTAGTTTTTTATGCTAATTATTCAATGCAAAAATTTGATGATGTTGACAAAAAACCGTTAACTTATGTTTAATAGATTTTTATTATTAAGAAACTTAATAATGTGTAGTTTTTCATGTAGGCATAAAGGGCATGGGTCATTCCATGTTTTACAAGTTCTAGTTTTGTTTATAATTTTCCATTTTACTTTTAGTGTTTTATTCATTTCCTTCAAATGCCAAAAATATTTAGATAGAGATGTCTGATTTCTTTTATTTATATTGTTGAAAGAGCACTTATGCTGCCTCCATCTGGTTTTAAATTCATTCTTCGTAGACCCAATGTATATCATATTGGTATTAGGACTCTCAATGGATGAGATAGTACATTGGTATACCACAGATTTTATGCAACATTTATTTTCCAATGGGCAGTCCTCTGGGTTTCTACAATCACATAATTTTTCATTATTCTTGTCTAATTTAAGTGTAGGGTTTTTATTAATACTATTCAAGCATGTTCAGGATTTTATTATTGTGTTTTTTTATTATACTTTCTAGATTTTCAGTGCAGCTGTAACTTAATTTTAGGGTGTTTTTATTAAATATTTTACTAAGTCTACTATTGGTAGGAAAGTGTTTTTCAATTAAAGCTAGGAATTTCTGTCCTAGCTTAATACTAACCATTTGGTTGAATGGAGGGGTATACCAAATGATTTTTCTTTTCCTGTTTTTTTCTGGTTAGTAAAATTGTTTCTATAATTGATGTTAGCATTTTTGTATCCACTATTTTTTAGGGCAGCATTATAAAAGTTACTGTGTTGTTGGAATATTTCTTTATTAGCGGAGTTAATGCTGATTCTATTCTCTATTGATGAGGGTATATGTTTAATTATGGATGGAGGGTGGTTTGACATTGGGTGTATATATAAGGGGTTAGTGTTTGGTTTTTTATAAGGTTGGTATGTGTTGTTTGTTAAATCTAGAGATATGTCGAGGAAGTTTACTCTTTTCAATTTAGTACAGACTGTTATTTTTAAATTTAGATTTTTAAATTTGCTAAATATAATCTTCCTAATTTTCTCTATTTTAAAATTAGTAGAACCCCTCACTACCATGAGCCCGTCATCTCTATACAGTCCGATGTCCTTAATGTCTATTTCACGGTGTGCAGTCAAGTTGTACAGCATTAAAAGACCAACAAGTTCAGAAGACTCTGCAGAGTCTAAAGATCCCATGATGATGTCAAAATGGTCATTATTGTTTTTTATCCATTGGTCCCCATTATGAATGAGGACAGATTTTTTGCACTGGGGATTATATCTATTTCTTCCTTTGTCAGGTTAGAATACACAGCAGCAAACTCCAGGGCAGTCATGAATAGATCCTTCGATATTGACAGGTAGTAATCCACGATATGGAACTGCAATAGGGTGCAATCAGGTTTATTATCAATATTGGTAAACCAATTGATAACTTCTTTGGTATTGATCCATAATTTTAATCCAAGGTGGTTTTTAATTTGGCAAGTGATTCTTTCCAGGATTCTTTTGCTGATCTTACCTATGTCGGGTCAGGTAGGGTTAATTATTCTTGTAGTAGGGTTTTCTATAAAATCTTGTTTGTGGTCTTTAAGAGTTATGTAACATTCGTTTTCAGCAAGTTTGCCTACTTTATTGCTAATTTTTAATTTATCAGTAATTTTTTTTACGAGCTCTGTTAATGCTATTAACCATATTTATGTTCTTGTTGCAAGTCCTAGTTAAGTTTTTTTTTAATTAAGTTGTTGTAGTCATCTGCTGTCAATTTATAGAAGTTGCCAGTTTTGTCAGACTTAATTAGTATTTTATCACAATCATTTATGCTTTTAACTATTTGGTCTAGATGTTTTTGGAAGTGGCTTTTCTTTTTTAACACCTTACGCACCTTTTCTTTAAACAATCGCTCTAGCCGTTACCATAGAAATTTTGATTTCAATAATGAATATGCTTATAAAATGCATAAACCTCAGAAATAAGTTATTCCAAAAAAATTTCGTTTGAAGATGGAACAGAGCTTAGTACTTTAATTCAATTTAATTCAAATAGTTATATTGAAGTTTTCGGCTCTTGTTTTGAAACATGAAAACTCTTATGTAGCACATTGGAATCATATTTTTAAATAAATAATTATATATATATATATATATATATATATATATATATATATATATATATATACACACACACATTATTTGTTCCAGTAAATTTTACTCCATTATATGTTTTAAATACATTTTATATAATCAAAGTTTTTCAGTATGGGGTAAAATATGTATAAAATAAAAAGTGATGCAACAGAAAAGTGGTTTTACAGAAGGATGCTGAGAATGCATGTACTGAACATGTGAGTAATGACAAAGTTTTAGAAAAAATATAAACAAAAAGGGCACATACTTAACATCAGAAAGAGCCATTTTAAAATTCTTGGCCAGATAATGAAAAAAAAGGCTTGAAAAATTTGATACACTATGGGACATAGGCAAGAGTGACAGAGGAAAAATTACATTACCTACCCTAACTAGCCTGTGTAAATTGATGGTAGAACAGGGTTTAGGAGAGAAAGCAAAAAGACAAAATTTACTACAAAGGGCTAGAAATTGTGGAGGAACATGATCACTAATGTCATGAAGGGACACGGCACATTGAAGAAGGGTTCTATTTAGACTTCTCTAATTGACATCTTTATGCATGTGTTACATAAAACTAATTTATACTGCAAAAGTGTATTATTTGATGGGTTGAACAATACTGATGTTGAATTGAGATGCTATGTTCCTCTTTATTTGGTGGGTACCATCCTTGTCAGTCACCAGTGGTTCCATTATTGTATTACCTGTGGATACCGTTCTCATATGCTGTTAATGTCGGTAAAGAATCTGTCAGAAACAATTCATGAGAGTTCTTAAAATAATTCTTAAATCTGAGAATAGCCAATGACACAACTTCTTCAACACTCATTAACTCTCTGTTTCCTTCCTTTCATGGAATATACAGCCTAGCAACATTACTGTTTCGATTCAGAACCTGATGCATATCCATCAACTTATGCAGTCTTCTATCCATCTTTTTTAATTTCATATTATTCCAATCTAAAGAAGGTTACAGAATGGTGTAGCAGGAATATTGCCCATGTATTAATTCCTTTGATGATATTTCCACCATTTAGTTTTGTTTCCAGAAATTTCCTTACACGTCTGAAATATTCTCCTTTAAGTTTTTCTTTCTCTTCAGCATGCTGCCCTTTACTTATTATTATTATTATTATTACTACTACTACCGCCACCATCCCCACCACCGAGGAGGAGGAGGGGAATAATAATAATAATAAACAAAGTGATTGATGCAACTTTTCCAATATTTTTCCACACTTAAGAGAAGAATGTGATTTAAGAAAAGAAAAAAACACAGTGTTTGACAATCTCAAACAACATTTCAACAGTATCTGCCTTCTTCATGTTGTATTCAAGAAATTTTTTCAATTATAAAACTATATAAATCCACAAAAAATTGTCTTTGTACAAATGTTGCTTGTTGTGTAATGAAAAAATGACTGTACTCATAATGAACAAGCCAAAACGAATGAAACAATGCCAGTGTGAAGTCATACGACTGAAACATTTATAATATGATGGTGATCTTGCTGATCTTGGAATTTTCTGTTACTTGATTAGTTAATAAGCGGAATTAATCAAACAGCTTAGGATAAATCTTA
>OZ010591.1:61167240-61189740 GCA_963932145.1 Acanthosepion lycidas
AATGTATTTGTTCCATCTCAGGTCAGCAGTCAATGTGAGGCTGAGTAGATGAGCATCAGACATTCTAATGGGGGGCAGAGATGGTTCTCTGTGGTGAGTAAGAGAGATCAGTTTTGTTTTTGAGGTGTTTAAGTTAACCAGCCAATTCCTGCCCCAGTTCACAACCGATTGGAGGTCTTTTTCGAGACGAACGGCCAGGTTAGTTTTGTCAACAACACTAGATTTGTTTTTGAGACAGGAGTAAATTGTGTCATCAACATAGATATCTACTTGGGAATCAATGGCGTCAGGAAGATCGTTGCTGAAGATAAAGAACAGAGTAGGGCCTAGGATGGAGCCTTGGGGAACACCTGCGTTTGTGGGATAGGAGCTGGAGGAGAATCCATTGAGAACGACCTTCAATGCATGATTTGACAGGAATGATTGTATTAAGTCAAACAATCGACCTAAAATTCCATAACCCTGAAGCTTGCAAAGAAGGCCGGCATGCCAAACCCTATCAACTGCTTTGGACATATCTAGAGCCATGGCACAAGCTTCTCTGTTATTATGAAGAGCTTGGTAAACAATTTCAGTTATGGCCATAAGCACATTAGCTGTATAACGGGCAAAGCGGAAACCATATTGCTTGTCGGAGAGCAGATCATGGGATGTAAGGTGCTTAACCACTTTGGTGTTGATTAAAGCTTCGAAGACTTTGCCGAAGAGGGGTAGAAGAATGATAGGATGGTAATTAGAAGGTTCAGAAGAGTCACCAGAGTTCTTAAAGACAAGAAGTATGGATAAGGACTTCGAACAGTTTGGAAAAAAAGATTTATTGAGGCAGTAGTTATATATGTAGATGATGATAATAGACTAATATATCTGTATGTAGCTACATATGTATGGCTGTATGTATCTATGTAGCTACATATGTATGGCTGTACGTATCTATGTAGCTACATATGTATGGCTGTATGTATCTATGTAACTACATATGTACAGCTGTTCATATCTATAACCTTGGATATACATAGACTAATATATATAGGGCTGTATGTTTACATATTGAAAAAATAATATAATGGTGTGCTGGAAAGTTTTTGACCTGACCAAGATATCCTTGCAAATAATTTCAGATTGATTTCTTTGTTTAACATTGTATCAACCCCTTATGGGTCATTTAACACCAAAATTTAATTTTCTTGGGAGCTTTAAAGGAATAAAATTATGTTATTCTGCTATCACAGTTGAGTACATGTTAAATATTCAGCTTTTGTGCATAGAAATGTTTGTGTAAACATAATTACTACAGGCAGTGATGTGCATATTTTATAGTGTAGTTATGTTTTGGAATACAGTTTGATTTCTCTGTCTATATCTCTGAGATGAGGTATTATGATTATTTACATTATAAAGACTGTTACCCTCATTTTCATTGCCATATTCACAACATTTCAACTGTGGTACACTACGGCCTTCTTCAGGTGATTGAAATTTTGAACCAAAACTTTTATTTCCTCCACCGGGGTAGATTGTTCTAGCTCCATGTGCCATGCCTCTTCTGGATGTCTCGGTTATTTCACTTTAGTTCAGCTCTTCAAGTTTTTTGGTTCACCACTGCAGCCTGGTATTGAACTTACAACTCTTTGGGTCTAGTCACTGGATCTAACCAAGACCTTTATCCACTGAGCCATGTTGATTAGTTGGTTAGTGGCATAACAACCTCTATGGGTTATTTAATGCCAAAATTTAAGTATTTTGAGCACAATTTTATGGCTTCAACTAAATATATTTTGAAAGCAACTGTATGCCTTCAAAATGTATTGTTGGTCATATTACTATAAATATGTAATATTGATAATTTTTTTATATAAAAATTTATTCATGGTATTTTTAACAAAAAGTATTTTTATACTTTTATCGTGTTTTGTTTGGGGGTTCACTATTTGCTGATAGCTGGGACCCTAACAGGTCCTACCACACCAGGTCAGGGTGGACTTGAAAACAACAGTATTTAAGAGGCAGTTTCATGCTCCTCAAAACCTCCAATCTTCCGATCAGAGGACTTGCTGCCAGATGTAGTTTATCGTCATACCGAGGACTATAATTTTTTATGTTTTCTCATTTGTTTTATATTAGCTTCTTTCAAGTCTTGACAAAAGTGATCATTTTCTTCACAGGCCAGAGGTACTAATAGTAGCAAATCCTACTATAGCAGCTGTTACTTTAAATTAGTATACATTTAGGAAAATACTATAAAATTGCTCTAATTTGGAGGATAAAGCAATTACCAGTCCAATTTGCAACTTAATAGTGTGGGGTCTGCATTCATGTGCACCTAATCTTTGTATAGTTGTGTGTTTGTTGTATGGTTTGAATGATGGAGTGAATAGAAATCCTGAGACATGTACCAACATTAAATAAAAAAAATATAATATGTGAAATATGCACTACAGGTCACTAATTTAGGACCATCGTCTGGATTTAATAATTAGTAAGTTTAATACATTCTTTGATTTAATTTATAAGTTTACCATTTATCCATGCTTTGAATATTGCTGCCACATATGGCATAGTGTTCCTGCTATATATTTAGATATTCTTGATAAAATCCAAACAAGAATCTGCAATGTTATTGGTCCTGACCTGACATCTCGGTTTCAGTCACTTTCCCACTGTCATAATGTAGCTTTCCTGTGACTTTTCTATAAATACTTCATGGTAATTATTCTGATGAACTCTCCTCTATGTATAAAAATTATAATCATTGTAAATATTCATTGAGATTTCATCTTGAAAAGTTGTTATTTTTATAAACCTATCTGCTTCCCCAGACAAATTGTATATATAGGAACTAGTTAAGACTTCATAGAGACTTTGTGGTATTATGATGGCTGTAGTATGAATGGTAATTAAGAATCTGTTGTTTTCGTGTAAGGAATACTATGGTACGTTTGGGTCAGTAATTGTGGCTAACTAAGTTTAAGATAAGAGATTGAAAACCAGCTTTCCCCCTATCCCCCCACACTTTTTGGCCTTGTGCCACATTTTTATTTGTTCAAAATAAATATTACTATACTCTATGGCTTTATGAATTTAAGTGCAGTACTTATTAGGTTGGTGCAAAATTAATGTCGTTTTCTCACATATGTTATTATGTAAGAAAACGACATTATTTTTGCACCAACCTAATAGTTTCATATTACCCAGTCCTGGTCCATCTTGTTATTATGTTGGTGCAAAAATAATGACGTAATAATATTGTTTTTGGACGTATTTTTTAAAGTCAAAAAACGACATTATTACATCATTATTTTTGCATCAACCTAATAAATTGCTTAGCAAGAATTCCTCATTTTACACTTGAAATGGTTAGATGTAACCGTAAGTTCTATGCTAAGAGTTTCTTCTCTCACTGTCACTTGTGCAACTCTTTTCTGGTTTGATCTTCAGGATTTTGAATGCAGTATCAATTTTTATCTACTGTATTCTTGATTCCTGTTTTTTTTTTTTATTGCTTTTGCTCCTTAATAATGTTTTTCTTTATCTTATATTCTTTCACATCCAATAGCTCACTTGTGCCTTAGTGGCTTTATTGCCTTGCTTGGGGTAAAATGGTTAAAAAAAAAACTCCTACTAAGTTAAGGTGCTGAAATTATTTAACCCAAAACTGAGCTAGTAAACTACTTTTGAAAAATTCACAAAACCTCCAATTTTTATGCGATTCTTTGAAATCCAGTCAGTGGCTCAAATTTTGGGTGTATGATGTAGACTGGCTTCAAGTAATTGCTTTTTGGGCAATTTGTATTTGTAGTAAATGTGTAGAAATTATATTAAAAAAGAATATTTTGATGCATTTTAATAATCTGTCTATAGGTTTGATCTCTTTGAGATGTTAATGTCTTGGTGCACATGTTTGGAGAAATAATCCAGTCCTTAACAATTAAATTATTTTGGGAAGTTTTTACAGACCAAAAGAAGATTCAATAAAAGTAGAGACAGGCAAAAAAACAAAAAAATTAAAAATGATAATTTTATAGAATGGTTATTTCCCTTTTTGAACAATTGTTAAGAAGATCAAGGTGTTATTTTATTTTTAGTGAAACTTTTTTTCATTTTTATCAAGGACATTTTAGAATTGGCTTCCTTCTACAAGCCAATTTTTTAAATTAATTTATTTTCTAATTTAATTTATTTTTTAATGACTGAAAGAGACTTGAGTGAAAACAAAACTCTGTAATTTGTTGCTGTATAATTGTATTGAGTTTAATTCAATATCTCACATTAAATGGAATTGATTCTCCTGAAAAATTTTCTGTATGAAATATTGATTGTCTAAGTCTATCCCATAATATCAGTACTAGTGAGCTACAGAAAAGTCATATTAATTGCATTTGTATACATTATTTATACATAAGCTTTGTTTTATAGGTACATAATTAAATTTTCTAGTTTTTCCTCTGACTTTTGGAGAGAGGTTCTCCACAATTTTATGTCATTTGTTGTTCTTAAAAATTTTTTACTTTTGTTATCTCTCCTCAACCTTGTTCCTAGTCCATTTACCCAAGCTCTCTTGGTAGGTTATACATTGTTTTCCTCTGTCTCAATCTTCAATCTGTTCTGTGAGTGTCAAATTTTCCAAGCCCTCTTTTCTCATTATGTGCCAAAGAAATTTCAAATGCTTCTTTTGGATAAGTGTCTTTTTTATTTCCATTTTCTCTAAAATTTTGTCGTTACTCACATGTTCAGTTCATGGTATTCTCAGCATCATTCTGTAGAACCAGATTTTTTTTAGCTCCAAGTCTCTTCATCTGTGAGGAGATCATCCATCATTCACTGCTGCATAGGATGTTATACAGAGAGAAAAAAAAGGTTTCAAACAAGAGCACCAGTTTTATAAATTTCTGCATGATGAAGGTCGGAGGACGCAATAGCCAAAATATGACAATAGTCCATATGTAAAATGTGTAAATAAATTTTTACAGTTATGTTTTAGTTTATAAGATATGAGGTTATAGCCCCTTAATTAAGAATACTGAGATTACCCTGGTTGGATCATTTAAGCAACAAGGAAGTTTTAAGGGAACTGAAAACAAAAAAGATGCTTATACTTAGAATCAGAAAGAGATAGTTGAAATCTCTGTGACATATACTGAGGAAAGAGGGTTTGGAAAGTTTGACACTCACAGGACATATTGAAGGTGAAAGGATCAGAGAGAAACAATAAACTTGAGGCAGCAGGGATGTGGTTCTATAGAAGAATGCTAAGAATACTATGGACAGAACATGTGAGCAAGGAAGTTTTAAGGAAAGTGGGAAAAAAAGGCACATCTATACTTAGAATCAGAAACAGACATTTGAAATTTCTACGACACATAATGAGGAAAGAGGCTTGGAGAATTTGACACTCACAGGACATATTGAAGATAAGAGGGACAGAGGAAAAATATGAAAATATTATGGGTGGGGTTTGGGCTTTATAGTTCACAGAATTTATGAGGGTACTGAATCCATCCTAAAAATTCAGGATGTGTAATTAGTAAAAACTGAATGCTACAAATACCTCAGTGTATGAATCAGTTACAAAAAAATTAGTATAGAAAAGGCTGCACTAAGAGTAGTTTTACACAACACTACACACTACTACAAAGCCAAAACATTACCCTAAAGACTTGTCAACTTCTTAAATAGCCTCATCAGATAAAGACTTTCATGTGAATGACACACATGGCACCAAACCCATTTAGAAATATCTAAACTGTCAACTGTATGCTACTGCAAATAAATGATTAAAAATGCTTTTAAGTACATGGGCTGGTATGACAGAATCACAAAGAATTGCGCCAAATAACAGAAACCACATCACTTGAAGACTATCAACAGTAGCAACAACTAAAATGAATATTGCATGTAACTCAAAGAGAAAATAACATAATCAAGATGTTGATGTTCTACACTATTTCAAGCAAAAAGTTAGGAAGGAAGCCCCCATCAATAATGGAAGCAATGATAAAAGTTAATGGACTTGAAAAATCTAATATCTTGAATAACTGTTTTACGAGAAAGGAAACAGCTAATATTACTATTAATATATTGTTATTTTTATATCTATTAATTTTAGTTGCCTTAACAGTGTTTTGGCAATAGGCTAACACTTTTAACTGCTATTAAACAAACAAGTTTATAGGAGATTGTTTTTATCAAATATAGATGACTCATTTTATCAATTGATCAGAACCTAAGGAAAATGGATTCATGACTTTATTATTTATTTGTTAGTGCATCATTAATCATTTCAAAACAAATAAATTTCTCACTAGATTTCACATAAACCATTTTTGAATATTTAGTTAAAATAGATACCATTGAAATCATATCTCAGAACTAGTAATGTCATGGAGACAAAATTTGGGACTTTATGGCTATATCACATTGAAACATTGGTTCTCATATGATCACCAAAGTTAAGCAACATTTAGCCTGGTCTTTATTATGTGTCCTAGAAATTGTAAATATAAGTGTCATTTTCATTTCTATTTTTCTTAAAACTTCCTCATTGCTCACTGGTATTAGTATCTTTGTTTGTGATTGGGAAAATTTAGGAAGTTGTTAGCATTGCCTTATCCACAAGAACTTCATTAAGAGATCTCCAAGTTAACTGACCATTGACTGATAACCTAGTTATACAAAACAGCCATTATTAATACTATAGTGTCTTTATAATTAAGTTTTCAATATCCTTGGAAAGCAGTTTCAGCTAACTTGCTGATTTGTCATTCATAAAACCAGCCAATCAAGCTGCAGTGTATGTTATTTCATGATTCAGTAAATCATGGGATATTAACTTAATCATTTTATTGTCTTCCTTAATACTGTGCGAGAATGGATTTAAAGTATTGTTATTGTTCTCTAATCAGTCAGATGAGATGAAATTTTGAAAGCCAGCTTTTATAAGTGCCCAAACACTCCATCCTGAACCAATATCACGAAAATGTAAAGAGGTCTCAGGGATTATTTAAACATTCCATCCACTAAGAACTCCATAATTATGTATCATAGGAGAGAACTGACTAATATTTCTTCTATAATTTTGAAAACAGCCAATACCAGTCCAATTGTTAACAGCTTTTATTGTTAACACAATGTTTCAGCTGATCCCTTTTATAGTTTTCTTCAAGTGATATTTTTTACTAAATGCTAGGCTTAAGAGTCACTCAAGGTAGAGGGTTACTATTAAAATGGCTATAATGAATGGGGCATGAAATGAGTGAAATAAGAGGTAGTAGGAAATGAAAAAAAAGATAAAATGATTGAATTTTAACTTGAAGAAGTTAAGATTGTAGAGTTTGTGGAAGCATTCACTCAGGAGTCTGTTCCACAAAGTAGCAGGTCTTGGAAAGAAATGAGGATGATTCAACTCCTTGGAAGTAGCATGGTTTGTCCTAGTTATAAAGGTCTGAATTTTTAGAACTGGAGAATAGAGCTCGTCTGAATATTTACCATGGATGTTACAAAAGAGTAGTGATAGTCTTGCTCCATTCTGTCCATGTCTTCATCTTTGATTGTTATAGCTGCTATTATTATAAACATAACGTTTTCCCCAAGTACTCCCTGGCAACCTTCAGATGGCCTTTATTTTGAATATATAGAATATGTGTTAATAACCCACATAACTTTTTATAACAACATAATAATGTTGATTATGCTGATTGTAAACACTTCCGGTGCTTCTAGAAAATGCTGGGAGCAATACAGATTGAGTGGGAGTTTGAATAAAATAGTTAATTTTACCACATCTCATGTTGCCTTTGTATTGATTCAACTTTTCAGCAACTAGTCTCATATAACTTATCTCTCCGCTCTAAGACCAGTGGAACAATAACCAAAATAAAACCTGAAATATTGTGTTTATAATATCATCTATAATAATCAAAGATGAGAACATTACTTTGAATAAGTTAAAGTAGAATGATAATTCCCCATCTCAAAATAATGAACACCTGAAGAAGGGCAAGGGTTACTTGGCAAAGCTGCCCTGTTTATAGTAGCATCAATAGCAACCAAAGATGTTAATAATAGTTTGAATAAATCGAAGTATACTGCCAATTCCTCATTTCTAAAATCAAACAAAAATGATCAAGATCCAAATAAAGAATTACTTCAAGACTCCATGAGAGCACTTCATTGCGTCTTCTTGGTCTCATGTTTTCCACTGACCTGAGGTGGAACAACTACATTGAATCAATTGTTGCATCTACTGCAAGGAAAGTTGGTTCTCTCTGTTGTACCAGAAGGTTTTTCACGTCTGAGTCCATCCTTCACATTCTACAAGTCTAACAGTTGTCTATGCATGGAATACTGTTACCATATATGGTCTGGTGACCCCACTGTTCATCTTGAGATTCTCAACAAAAAAGATGAATATGTAATGTGATCAGTCCTGACTTGAGGTCTTGGCTCCAGTCACTTTCTCACCAACGTAATGTGGCATTTCTCTGTCTTTTTTATAAATATTTTCATGGCATCTGCTCTGACAAGCTATTTTCACTGATGTCTCGACTGCATGAATTTAAGCATGCTGCTAAGTTAACATCTTGGTCCCACCCTTTTACTGTCAAAACAGCTAAATTTAACTGGCTCTTGTACTCCAACAGCTTCTTCTCTCACACTTCCTGACAGTAGAACTTCCTTCCTCTTACTTGCTTCCCTGATAACTATAATCTTAAAAAATTTAAATATAATGTCAATTGAGATCTTCTGTTGCCTTGATCTCTGTTCTTTTTATCCTCCTCCATTATTCATTTTATCCTTTCCTCAACACCCAGTCTTTTTACCTCACATTCTCTGTAGCCCCTTGCTTACTAGTGGCACTCCTGCTTTGCTTAGGATGAAATGATTAAAAAAAAAAAGTTAAAACTATTCTTGGAGGGCCAATATTATAAGTATTATCCTTCAATGAATTTACTAACAATTGCTTGTAGTAAAAATAACAACATATTACCAACATATTATAGTGAAGGTGAATATATAATAGTTTTAACTGTTTGCAAACAAATAGCATTAATCAATGTTTATATTTTATATATGCAGTATATAATGTTTGGCTACTTTCATTTTCTAAGCACACACATCTATTAAGATGGCTAACCAGTCCCTATCACAAAAACCTGCTCCAGTACCTTTTTGCTTGTTCAACACCCACAGAGCCCACCTGTGGAGTATACTGCAACTATGCTGAGCAGACTTTACTTACAGTTTCTGGGAATGAGTGCCTAATCCCTCATAATCATCAATTTGAACAACGGCAATATGTTCAAATTCTCAAGCATGACAACTTGTGACTTCATGCTAGTACAATCATCAACAGCTTTCGAACAGTTCTGTCTACTCAGATTCACTCACTCAATCTTCAGTATGGTTTTCAGGTGCTTTCCAAAAGAGCTCCATGCTGGGATTGACTCCCCAGACCAATAACATCTGAAAGTAACCTTCCTGACAGATTGACCATAGTTTTAACCACTCGACCATGCATGGATTACTGACATTATTTCTTATTGCTATAAACATTCTTACTAATACCCTTTACTACGTTGCTTAACCAGAAATTCTCTGTGGCTGAACCGTTGTAGCACACAAGACTTAATAGTGATTCTGTATAGGATATAGGCTCAATTTTTGTTGGAGGATGCTTATTTTCTATGAAATTTCTTGAGCATTCAAGCTGGTAAATGTAATTAATACTGTTTAATTAAAAGAACAGAGCATTTACTCAAATAAGGGTACCCATAAAAAATAACATATAAACAGAAATATATATATATATATATAAGTGGACATTGAGGTTAACACCCAGTGGCAACAGTCTGTTTCATGCTTAAATACAATCTTCAGGCCAGTCACTACTAGGTGTTGATCTCAATGTCCACTTTTATATTTATTATATTTACATACATTCTATCCCTGATATTGAGCACTTTAAGCCATAAATACAGCATACCTTAAAACTATATTTTTATCATTTTATATATATATATATATATATATAAACTTATACCTTGAATAGGTTTTAATCCATGGATTGAGTGAATCCTAGTTTACATAAAAAACATAAGCAATCATGTCTCTCCACATTTTCCTTTTCTTTATTATCTATAAATTGCGATCACAGCTTATGAAAAATATTTAGGTGGTCTCTTGTTGCCTCCTTCACACTTTTGTATTCAGTGTAGTCATTTTCATAACTGCTTCTTTTAATGCCATGTCCTTGATCATGGCTCTCCATATTTTCCTTTTATTTATTATCCATAAATTGCCATCACATCTTGTGAAAGATATTTGAGTTGTTTCTTGTTGCCTTCTTTGCACCTTTTGAATTCAGTGTAGACATTCCCTTCGACTGACTGCCACCCAAGACTAAATAGCTCACTGTACTGTTATTTAAATCAGCTGGAGGAGAGACAAGACAGATTTATAATTTTCACAAGGGTATTAGTGTGAAATTGAATGCAACAGTCTAAGTCAGAATTAGAACTCTGCTCATCAATTTCTACACTGATTAACCCTATTAACATGTTCCTCTCAAGGTTATCTGCTTGACATTTTCTAATTGATATTTAAAAAATGAGTTGTTTTTTTTTTGTTGGAAATTTGGGCAATCATTATATTTCATTTGAAATTTCAATATTCTAATAAATATTGTCTAAAATAAATACAGCATCTCCTCAAATTTAAAAAGTCTTTGGTATCTGATGTATCTAAATGCATAAAATAGCCAATTTCATCCAGCTTTCAATCACTTCTCTTCTATGTATTGTGTCCTTTCAGGATGTGGTTGATTATGGCTCTCCACACTATCCATTGTAACTCTTAGTAATGTTTAACTTTTTACCATTCATTTACACAAGCTGCTCATGTAGTTGGCTCTCTGCCTTCCTCTGTTCCTTTTGCTTTCAATATCTCCTGTGAGTGTCAAATTCTCCAAGCCCTCTTTCCTTATTATGTGTCCAAAAAATTACAGCTGTTTCTTTGATTCTGAGCATATTTTTGTTTCCATTTTCCTTGAGACTTCTTTATTGCTTACATACTCCATCCATGGTAAATATGTAGTAGTGTCTGTCTATATTTCTGGGATGATGTATTGTAATTATTTACATTGTTTGGATTGTTGTTCTCATCTTAATTGCCATATTCAGCTTAAGGAATCTGCACATATGCTAGGCCACAAAAATCTAAGCTGGCCAAGCATAGTAATGAATACAATATGGGAACCATTAATATGGAGTGCTATAGAGAAGCAATAATAACAACAAAATTACAATATAAGCTCTGGAAAAAAAATATGATAATTGTTAAGTTTATAAGTCCCCAAAATTCATACACTGATGTCCTCATGGCTCAATGGATAAAAGCATTAGTTGGATCCAGTGGCTTGACCGAAAGAGTTGTGAGTTCAATACCTGGCTACTTAAAAAAAAAACTTGGAGATCTGAGTTAAAGGGCAATAACTGAGACATCCTGCAGAGGCATGACACATGGAACTAGAACTAAATTATAAAGGGCTCAGTTCCAAATTCCAATCACCTGAAGAAGGCCAGATCGTACAACGGCCGAAACATCTTGAATATGGCAACTGTCCGAACAATGTAAATAATTGTAATAGTGGTAGCTTTATTAAAAAAATATACATCATGTTCTTAAATATCCTCATAAGATCGAGGCTTTCATGCTGGTGTCATGCATGCTTCCAAACACATTCATATAGGTCTTACGTCTCTTCATGTATGACCATCCTTCTTCAAACCTTGTGGACTGGCACTACATAATCACAAAAAAAGAACTGTACCAAATAAAAGAAATCACATCAGTTGAGGACTACCAACAGCAGCAACAATTAAAATGGATAGCACATGTAACTCAAAGAGAAAATAAGGACATAATCAAGATGTTGATATTCCACACTATTTTAAGGTTAGCAAGGAAACTGCCATCAATATTAGAAGTGGATTTGAAAAAACTATTTTCATGAAAAATTATTTCAATGGGAGGATTTTATAAATTTCAATCGGAAACAGTACTGGCTTCTCGGTCAATGAATGCCAAACATTTCCTTGTAGGGAAACGGATAATATTCCTATTTCTGTTAACATACTATACAAGTGGATGTTATAAAGTTTTTTGGCATAACTTGCATTCCCAAGTGACCAAAAATTAGAATTTTGTTTTTTATTTTCCTCTTGATCTGTAAAGATTTTCTCATCTGTCTCATAGATATGTAGGAACTTTAATCCTATCTCTGTCTATGCATTCAACTTACTCAGACTAATATCGATAAACTACACATGCACACACATGCATGCAGTATCACCCACATTTGCACACTCTTGCATATGCATTTACATCCGGCAACACCACCTGTGTGTCTACACAAAGCCATGTACAATCAATGAGGCACAACTTCCAAAATAATCTGATTACATTCATTGAGCTTAAAAGAGATTATTGGATTGGCAATAATACTGGCTTGTCCTCACAGAATTAGCACATTATCTCCTTGTTTCATAGCATCATGGGTAATATTACGTATAATCAGACCCCCATCCCCCACTGACCATCTCTCTTGTGTGTTAGACTGTCTAGTTAGTAACTTGACTGGTTGATTTGTTTGTCAGTCTTAGAGAATAAACACAGACATTTATTATGTACCTATCCCCTATAAGAATCTGTTTTCCTGTAATATAATTTGACTGTCAGACTATTTTTCTCATCTTTGATTGTTATAGATCAATTATAGACACAATGTTTCAGTCAAGTGCCCTCTGCTCATCTTCAGGTGTTAATTATTGTTGGCTATACAGGATAACTGGTAATGTTGACTATTGTGTTTATCACTCTGTATATTGATTGTTCCTATTTTCATTTAATTATGACTCTTTAATTGTTTCTAATAACATTTCTCATTAAAAAATTTGGATTTAATTTGTAGCCATTAATATAAAAAGTCTGGGATTTTTCAAAACATGTACCTAGTTAATTAATGCATACAGTGAGGCGATACTAAAAGAATTAGAAATTCTACAAGGATTTATTATTGGTGGGCACCTTCTTAGCAACATAAGATCACAGAAAGAAAACTGCAGGAACTGCTAGACAAGGTAGAAAAACAAAGACTGAAAGGACTAACTATCAATTGTAAAAAGAGAGAATATATGGTAATCAGTGAGACGGACAGCCCAAGAAGCCAGTGCTGAATTGGAGACATCAAAATCAAGCATGTACAGAAATTTAAATACTTGAGAAACAGAAAATGTAACAGAAATACAACTATGCATTCGAAAGATGCTTTCCAAAAGCTAAACAAAGTATTAAGAAACAAGAAAATTTCATTATAAATAAATATTAAATTTTCGTTACAGGCTTTTTTTTCTGTTTTAAAATGCAACATCTGTCAGAGTTTATATGAAGATGCCAAAATCCTATGCATGACCATTTCAATGGAACATTGCTGCATATATGGGCAGGAGCTGCACAGTGTTTTCTTTCCAGTCTAGTCCAAAGTAGTTTCTGTGCCCTTGTGGGTGATGAATTATTTTCCACCCTACAACCCCTTTCTCCATAGACGAAATGTCACTTGTAGCCATGCAACCTGAAAACTCTTTTCTTTGTTTCTAGTGAAATTTTTCTCTTTCTTAATACTCTGTTTAGCATCTGAAAGGCAGCTTTTGTTATATAAATGCACCTTTGGATGTCAATGTCACGTTTTCTGTTGTCTACTACTGTACTTGCTTGATTTAGGCATCTCCAATTTGTCATCTTCTGTTTTCTCTTATATTTTATGATTAGTCTTTTCTTTTCCTGCTTTGCTTTGCTTTACTATCTTATCTCTGATTTTCTAGAGTTTCTTTCTATGTCTGCCATCAACACAGTGCCATCTGGATATTTTATGTTGTTAAGATTCTGATCACCATTAATAAATCCTGAGAGGATTTCAAGTTCTCTTGGAAATTCCTCATTGTAAAGGTTAAATAAATCTGGTGAGTAGATGTATCCTTGTCTTATGGATCTTTTTATTTTAGTATTCTAACTCAATTCATTTCCTATCCATATATGCAGGGGTTAGACAAAATTATGTGAACATTAGCTTAAACATTTATTTACTAGGTTGGTGCAAAAATAATGTCGTTTTCTCACATATGTTATGTGAGAAAACGACATTATTTTTGCACCAACCTAATACTAATAAGGTGTTGGACCTCCATGAGCCTCTAATTATTTTACCTGAGGATAAATAATGACTTAATTTGGTGGAAAATTAAGTAAAGAATTAAAATGCTGATCAGTTAACTTTTATGCCAGTTTGATGTTTACAAATACCCCGAAATGCCAGAATTTAAAAAATTGCTGTTTTTGAAAGCCATTCACATTATTTTGTCTGACCTCTGTAAATGGTTTACTCCTAGTATATATTCAGGATTATTCTAGTATCTTTCTCAAATAAACACAGTTTTTCTCACAGTTCAAATAGATCCATGTGTCATAACTTATCAAATATTTTTGCATAGAAAACAAAGTTATATATAACAATATCATAGGAGAAAATAATATATATTTTTTTATATACCAGAACAATGTTAGGAAAATTTATGGCAAATTATAAAACATTTTTCATGAGACACATTTTGTCATTTTAGACATCATCAGACTAAAGTCGTGTTTAATTTGATGTAACTACACAGGCACATGAAGTGGAGATGTTGAAGTTTTAAGCAATTTTTTTTGTTTTATATAGCTTAGCCAATTTCAGGCCTACAGCCATATCTTGTTAACAAATGGTTCCCATACGATCAATGGTTAAGCATTGTTGAGCCTGGTCAGTAACTAGATGGGTGACCACTTGGGAATGCCAGATGCTGTAAGCTTGGATGTTTGGGTGATATAATAGCTAAGGGCTTAGAATTTCTAATCAGAGAGTTGAGGTCTAATTCCACTTGGGTTCATTATATTTACTTAGTTGTAAATATCCTTAGGAAAGGTATGAATGCACCTCATATCTCTCTAGCTATCGGTTAATTAGTAAGACTTGTATAACTAAATCTTTATTATCTGAAAAAGGAAAATATCCCACATTGTGATAATAGATGATCTGCCAAGAAAGGTGAAATGTTGTAAGAATTTTGATGCAAATTTACTGTGGATGATCCAGTGATTAAATACTAGTATTATTAAATCCATTGACAAATTTTTTTTGTATTCTTTACGATGATGATGATGATGATACTACCATCATCGCCATCATTATCCCCCCCCCACTACCATTATAAACTTTTTGTGTCTAAATGGAAATCAATTGACAACAAATCTACTTCAGCATTCCTTTCAATATTCCATTTCAGCTCAATCATAAAGTTGTTAGGGTCGTCCTAGTTTTTATTCATATTCATCTCCTGAAGCTTTTCTTTTATTGAACTCTTTTCGTATACTTCCCTATACGTCAGCTGATATGGAGATTTCTGAGTATTCATTATTGGATATGTTTTTCGAGTTTCTAATCGTGATCATGTATTATTTTATTTTTCTTTCTTTCTGCAGTTGTTGTTTCCTTATTTTCTGCTGCATCGACATTCATTGATTTCAAAGTATATAATGTTCAAGACCAAATGACACCACATTCTATAAGCGTCTTAGCATTTTAACTTTGTTCTCAAAACCCTTGCAATATATCTGGCAATACTTCTTTTTGCTTTATTATTATTATTGTTGTGTTGTTTTATAAGCTGTAAGAAACCTCAAGAAACTGCAAATTAACAGATTATGATTGTTGATACAGTTGTAGCTAAAATTCCCAGCGTAATTTTTATTAATTATATGATGTCATATCACTGTGTATCATAGTTTAAAATTTCATTAAAATGTGTATGTACAGGTAAAAGTCATGTACGGTTAAAATGTGTTAGCAGATTAAATGAAGAGTCTGAAGAACTAAACCTATGTCTCAGGTGTCAAATTTAGTAAACTGTTATATAGAAATAAAGTGTCACTGCCATCATCGTAGTTTGAACATAGATCACCAGTGAGCAAACATGGGTGATCCCATTATTGAATTATGGAAAATCATATGACCATAGAGGAAAGACATAAATAGAAAGTAGCATGATGTCTAATTGATCACACTTCCTCCTCTATACTCTGTTACTATATGGATCACTATTTTCTTCTCTACACTATTCTCTATACTGATTACTATATGGATTACTATTCAGAGGTTACTTTTCAAGCAAGTACTATTAGTGCGAGTGTTATTCGAAGGTGTCTGACACCACTATTATTTCACAGTGTTACTATAGTTGTATCTGCGGTTACAAAATCTCTACTAGAACAAGCATTTCAAAAGTGACAACGAGTATTCGTTGCCATCACAAAAGTGGCAACGCATTCATTTGAGTCACAAAATAAACTCACCAAAGAACCGTCTAAATATGAAGAAATCATTGCATAATATGCAGGGTTCTGTGAATATATGAGAATGAGCATAGAAATTCTAGCAAACAAGGTCCATAATCTGTCTCATTGATAAAACTTTCGTGAAGATGTGGAAAGTTGGCCATAAGAGAAATCTTTTGAATTTCAGCCAAACTTGGTTTGTCAGAGAGTTAAAATAAATACAATTTTTCATGTTTTGGTATAGTTCCTTGCACCAAAATCCAGTTATTATAATAATTATTATTATTACAAAATTGTATTTATGATATGCATTCGTATTATAATCAAATGCTGGGTCATAAGCTTTGACCTAGGACAAGTGAACAAAAGACAGTTATTAAAAAAAATGCTGATATAAACAAAGCTCTTCACAGGATAATCGGCTGTGCTAGTTAAAACTATTTTTTTAGATTTCTTGGAGAGATTGTGCACCAAGAATCTTGTTGATTTGTTATTGGCTTTCTTTGTTTATCCCTTCATAGAGTTTCTCAATATCTGTCCAAGTTGATAATTATTTTATATATTTTATATACATTGGCATTATATTTGAATCCACTTCAGTCAGTTATGTGCCATGCATGCTACTTGCTTAGGCAATCATGTATCTTTTGATACATGACTGACGAGGCAGATTTTTTCCCGCAGTAGGATGCCATTTATTTCTTCAGTAGACCAGTTGCCATCCAAGGCTATAGAACCCATTCTGTCCTGCTATTTACCCATAGCTGGGTGGGGGAGAAGGAGAGGATTCATACCTTTCCCAAGGGTATTAGCACATAAGTGAAAGTAATGGATTTGACTGGAATTCGAACTTGGCTCTCCAATTCCTCAACCCAAGCTGATATCTATTACTCTACAGTGCATCCATATAGAATCCACCTACCATATAAAAATATGCCAACATAGACAGCTACTATATGCAAAGATGATTTTGTGACGTATATATATATATATATATATATATATATATATATATATATAATTTATGAATACAGCCAGTGCATTGTAGTAATGTTCATAATTAATGTTACTAAGTGTTGGTTTCTTGATTTTTATAAGAACTTCCATAAAATTTAAACGTGTTTTGTTGCGGGAGGTATGTATCACACCCATGTTCTCAGTGAGTATATTGCATATCTAGATTGGTACAATTCCATGCTGCTATAAATGTGTTCATATTGAGCTATTGTCAGAGCTACGTAGTGTCATTCATCTTGACAGGTGGGTGATAGTGTGTTTGACATAATTATCTATTGGTTAGATTTCCTTGGGAATACAGTTCCCCATGGAGCATCTAAATTAAGCAATGACATTGGTCAGACAGAGTTTTGAATTTGTTACCAACTGACTCTACATCTCTCTGACTAGCGTTCCATACAGATACATTTAAACAAGCCTTCAGTAGTAAAAATCTCAATATGTTATAGAACATGAATGTGATATATACATCCAACTACAAAAAGCATTTAAAATTGATGCAAACTCTTATGAAAATCAAGATACCAACTCTTAATAATATCAATTATCATCACAGTATTCAGAAATTAAGAATATGTTTACTTCAACAACTTCTATAATAGCAATGTTTTTTCGATGAATAAGGAATGTTTACAAGGAATGTTTTCATTTATTTTAAATTTTAATTAGAATAATTTCTAAATTTTTAGATTATTTGAAATTCTGTATCAGTTTGTAACAGCCAGGTGATATTGTTGTTAAATTAAGACTGCATTTACTAATCATAAATTGAAATGCTTACAATTCAGTGACTACTAATATTTAAAAAAATTTGAACTTATTTTGTGTGTATGAAAGTGTTTATTTTTGTAAATATGGAGGTCTAAGTACAACATTATTGGAAAATAAAATTGGCAACTATAGCAAAGTAAAAATTTATTGTTAATTTTCTAAAATGTCCTCAACAAGCATCTTTGTTTGTGTGTATGTGTGTGTATATATATATATATATATATATATATATATAGGTATTAATGGGGATAAATCAAATAACTAGATATTAGCAACCATATATGCATGTGTTAGCATGCATACACAGGTAAGCAAATAAATATTTACTCAATGTAATTTAAGGTGTAAGCAAAATAGTGCTCAATGTGGTTAGACAGAGCCAAGAAGTATATATTAATAAATATACATATACCTACGTTTGTAGTGCAACTTAGTTTTGTTGTTCTACCAACTCATAAAAACATTTTTTACAAATCAAAAGTAATAATTTGTGCCTGATGAGTTGGTAGAAAAATGAAACTTTAAGTTGCACTTCAAATGTAGGTATATATACATATATATAGTGTATTTAGACACCAATCCCTCTTTGTTTCCTTAAAGATAACTGACAAAGTACTACAATTAAGTTTTTTATCTAATTTTTCTTGTGTTCATACAAGTGTTTTCTTTTCTGGACACAAAGTGTGTAAAAACTGTCCAAAAGTCCTGCATGTCTGAATGCTTTCAGCTATAGTTTTAGAAATTATTAAAGATGATTTTATTTTTATTTCTAACTGAATGTATGGGTTGCATTATATAATATAATATATATATATATATCTTCAGCTAGAGGAATGTTTTATTTTACAAACACAGCTCATTCTGACCATGTTCATAGTTGATATTATTGTTGCGATTTTCTTTTTATTATTAGAGCTACCATTACTTTTAATCTCTTTTTACATGTCAATGATGTTTTTTAGCTTGTATTTTCTACTAGTATGTTTCGGATGGAGTCTGGTAGGTTTTTGTGTGTGTTTAAATGAGTCCTAATGGAGCTATGGTCTGGTAAGTGTAACATGTCATCTGGATAGGCATGTAGAAGTGTGACCGATGTAATTTAGGAGTTTGGTTTGATCAAGAACACAGTTCCTTAAGGGGCATTTGAACTCATAAATGATGTTGGTTCTTTGTAGTTTTGATTTTGCAGGTGTGTTGTTATTTTTGAAGATAAGGTTAGCTGTCTTAATTTTTTTTGTAATCGATAATATAATTTTCTTGTTCTGGTCAACTGGGGTTGTATATTTGCTTATAAGAACACATTTGCAAAATCAAAACTACAAAGATATATATATATATATATATGGTGGACTCTCCTATCATGAATGATAAATGATGGTCAGCAGTGAATGGTGCCTTTTGTTTTACACTTATGCATGCTAACAGGGGCTATTGTGGAGAAAATCAGGTAAGGGAAAGATATATTTCTTAAGTGTGATACTAGCCTAGCCTTCCTGCAGGTGACAAAGCAACACTGACAGATGAAGTTGTTTAAAGCAGGATTTTGATGGCGTCTCTGCTTCAGAGCTTGGCGAAGCTGATCACGGTGCTTCAGTCTACTGTCTCCAAAACCCTTTAACTTAATGAAACATGTCTTATGCAACTCCTTTTGGTTTGATACTTGGGCTTCCCAGGTTTTCAGATCAACAGTGAGATGTTTCAAGTTGTCTTTTAATTTGTCTTTGTAGCGTAAGAGTGGACATCCAACTGAACGCTTGGAGTTTGGTAGTTGTCCATACAGAACCCTTTTTGGAAGCCTATGCTCATCCATTCTCAGAACATGACGAGCCTACCTAAGTTGTATCTTTGTTAGAATAGTTTCAATGACTGTGATGTTGTTACATTTCTTCAGTATTACACTATTCTTGACCCTGTCATCCCATTTTATATCACATATGGCACGAAGACAGCGCATGTGAAAGGTATCAAGTTGATTTATATATATATATATATATATATATATATATATATATATATATATATATATATTATAATAATAAATAGATAATAATATCAAATCCATAACTGGAAAGGATAATCCAAGCAGGTCTTTTTAATATAAAATATTAAAAGATGGATCCATGAAGAGAGCTCAATGTATAATATAAAGACCAATATAATATACATCAAGGAAAAACTTAACACATCAATGATGAAGCATCAAGTTTTTCCTTGATAACTATATATATATTAGTGACATCTTCTCTTCTCTTTTAACTTCCTTCTCTCTTTTTCTCTCTATGAATTTTTATCTTCTCTACCCCTTCAATTTCAATATATAACTTCCGTTAAGTTAACCGTTTAAATGTGCCAATATCTGCTAACTCACTCACGTCTTCTCTCTCTCCCCCTCACTTCCTAACTTTACATATGTTTAATACGGCCCGTCAAAAATGTGTAAATTTTCTTTAAGTAAAGTCTGATGATCTGCAGTCCTTTTAAAAGAACTGTGGTGAAATAATTTATTACATGGTAACCTTAAAGTGGTCTGTTTTTATTTAAATTATTTGCTCTGGATTTACATTGAGCCCTCTGGATTTTATCCTCCTTAGGTTTACCTATACGGATTACCTAGTTTTTCATAAACTATATAATATATATATGTATATATATATATATATATATATATATATATATATATATATATAGAGGGAGAGAGAGAGAGGGAGAAATAATACCAAAATGTAATTGGTAAGGATTATTCCAAAATGGAATTTTCAGTCCATAGGAGAGCTCAATGTATGATACAGAGCAAATTATAAGAATAATTAGAAAAAAAAAAACCCCCTAAAATCCATAGTCAGTAATAAATTTATTTCAATGACTATAAACATATTCATCTCATTAAACTGACTACGTTTTATGAAATGGAATCAATATATCCCAGACAAATATACAAAGATAAAAAAAAAATAGAATAAAAAATCTAAGGTAAAACTACATAAAAAAAAAAATTGAAGTAGAAAAAAAGACTTAATATAAAGGGTAAGGGAAGGTAAGGAGATAGGAAAGTTGAATTTAAAACAGAGCTACAATAAAGTGTCAAATTAAATTCACAGAAGAAGGGGATAAAATAGTGTCTATTAAAACAGCATCATTCTTATATAATCATCAACACACACACATATATGTATTGCCTTGTAGGCAAGGTTACATTTATCATTTGTGTACATCTGTGGCTAGTCTATCTTCAACATTTAACATATGTAGTAGTGAGTTAACTGTGAAGTACTCCATTTAACAATGGAAGAACATGAGCATGGAATATCATGAGCAGGCAGATATGATTTTTATATAGGGCTATATGAAAGGTAATGGATGTGAGGCTGCATGGCTGTATCAGATTGTTTTTCCAGACAACCGAGTCATCCAACCTTTCCTGCTGTTTCTTATGTTGCTGAGACAGGATCCATGGCACCACAAACTATGGATCATGGGAGACTGAGATCCACTATGGAGAACACATATTACAGGCTGTCAGAAACAATCCAGGTATCATCATGTCAAGTGGCCCTAGCATGTTATTCATATCATAGTACAACATAGAGGGTACTTCAAGAACTGCTCCTGTATCCATATCATTTTCAATGTGTGAAGAGTCTTTTGCCCTCTGATCACTCACCACAGGAAAACTTTTGCTGATGGTTTATTGCACAAACTGCAAATCAATTGTTTGTCTCTTCATTCTTGTCTATGAATGAGGCAACATTTGGAAGAGATGAAATAACAAATTTACACAACCAACATTTGTGGGCAGATCAGAATCCCCATGGTACAATACAGGCTAGACACCAGTATCAGTTTATGATTAATGTGTTGGCTGAAATTGTAGGTGACTGTCTGGCATGTCCATATGTTCTCACAGCATGTGTTATGGGAGCTGTCTACAGGGACTTTATTTCAAACACACTTCCAGACCTGCTAGAGGATGTACCCCTGCTAATACAGAGATGCATGTGGTTCATGCATGATGGGGCCCCAATACATTTTAGTCACATTGTTCATGATGCACTGGCTGACATCTACCATGGAAGATAGATAGGTAGGAGTGAACCAATTACATGGCCTGCATATTCTCTGACCTCAATCCTTTAGATTTTTATCTGTGGGGCCACCTCTAAAAACTAGTTTATTCAGCAGACATTAATAATGCAGAGATGCTTCATCAACATGGAGGCCTGTGAAACCATTCAACACCATTTGGGAGTATTTGAAAGGATCTGTCGGTGATCTGACAGGTTCATGTGTGTGTAG
>OZ010591.1:61194740-61229740 GCA_963932145.1 Acanthosepion lycidas
GTTCTTGGTCTGTACCCAAAATCTGCTCAAATGAACAAACATCAAAATTTGTTGGAGCAAGAACTTCTTAGGAACACTTAACACTTTTTTCTGAATTTCTGGGATGAAATGTTATATGTGATGGCAGTTTCACATTTTGAACATTAATCAGGGTTTAAAAAATCCATAATAGTCATTACTCTTCCAGATACAAAGCTTCTATTTGCCCAGTTTTTAAATCTGCTTACAAAGTTTATATTTGCCAAAGTCATCCTTCCAAAATGGGTACATAAAATGATTCGTGAATACCCTAAAAAATGATTGCTCAACACAATGCTTGAACAGGATTGGGAAGAGGAAGATGTAATTTTGAGTTGGACTGGAATGAAGGTTAGCTGGATTGGTTAGATTTACTGAAGGGCAGTTGGAAAGACTTGGATTTGCAACTGGTTTCCCTCTTTACATTTTGACAGGGCTGCAGTGGCTCCTTGATATTGATACTGTATCTATGTGAGATTTGGGGCCATGTCAACAGCATTGATAATGAACAAACTCAATATCTTGTAGCATTAGTCACTTGGTGATCTAGTATAATAAAACAAGAAATCTTGTATACGGCATGAACCAAAGGAAGAAAAAGCTTAAACAGTCAAGAGGCTTTTGAAGTTGCATCATGTTAAGGACTACAAAGAGCCCAAGCCTTATGTTATTTATTCCCAATGTATCTAGGGAGATTATATAGCTAGCGATTGTAGCCAGGGAAACAGTCAAGGATGGATAATTTGCTACTGCACTGGTCAGCCAAGTAATGTTGCTCCTACGTTCATTACATGGTGAAAGTTCTGGCGGTAGGGAGAAAAGTAAAAGCCCTTGTAGATACAGGTTGCATGACTGCCGTAATTATTTCAAAGCTGGTGAGCTGCTGCAGTCAGATGTGCAACATAAATGCAGTCGATGGAAAAATGATTAAATGTAGAGCTTCCATCATTGTGTAGTTAATGGTGCTTCAGAAATGTGTGGAACTTCTGGTAAATATGCTTGACAAAATTGTTAATGACATCAACGTAATAATCAATATGAACATGATTGCTTAACTTACAGTCAGGGCCGGTGTGTACTACTTTATGACCGACCCTTACTATCAACATTTACTTTTTTTCCTATCTATATTTATGTACATTACAAATTAAACTAAGCACAACCAACTATTAAAGCATAAAAAATTTTCACAGATTTTAACATCATTCTGGGATTTTTTTCATTTAAATCCGTGAAATTTTTTTTGCATATTCAAAAGAACACTATATAAAATTCATTAATTTTTATTCATAATGTTGAATATGCTAAAATTAATCAACTTTTTAACAGGAAAAACCTCAAGTTGATGTTAAAAATTACTGCAAAACATTGTTGATTTGTTTAAGGTAAAATAATCTATTATGACATCTCTCTAATTCTTATTTAGATACATTGTATTAATTTTCAATTTTTCTAGTTGAATTGCTCACTTATATTTCATATGATCCACTATTGGTAAATGATTAGGTTACAATAAAATGTGCATTTTATATGAAAACTACATTATAAAAAATTGAGGTTTAGTAGAGTGGGGGGTGTATCATAGATTTGATATGTGTGTGTGGAGGTCTCAAGACCCTTGCACCAGCGCTGATTAGAGTAACTGAGAAAGGACAAAAAGTGTAATATGCTGCAATCATACAACTAAAGTGTGGGAATCAGGAAACTGTTGAAAGTAAGCTTTTGGTGATAGGACAATTCAATCTTGTAAAATTGTAGACAAAGATTTCCTTGTAGGTTTTGAGAGTGAGCAATGAACAGTCAAAGAAAGGGAGATGCTATCATATTGAAGTCTAAAGAGAGCTGCTAGAGCATTCCCTAAAAAGAAGGTGAATGTCAAAGTTAAATTTGGATAAGGTATTCATATATACTGTTGAGAGAAGGTAGAATGTGGAGCAATAGAATTGATGGTGGTAATTCAGGTCCAACCAGTGTTGGGCTTTTGAGAATTGAATAGTTGCACATCATGTCACTCAGGGAAAGAGAGACACTACAGATATATTGCAGACAGATCTTGTGAGGGTGGAGACAAAAGACAGGGTCTTTGACAACTGTTGATTTCAAATCAGTCTATCTACAGCTTTGTACAATTGAGAAACTGTAGAAATACCAATGGATGATTTAAAGGGAGAAGCCATATTGTTTAAATAGGCTGACATTTTAAATATATTCTACATTCAAAATGATGGCAGACATCTTCATACTATATTGGTAAAGGTGGATAGAATGAAAATGGCCACTAACTTCAACATAGATGATACCATTTGTTTTAATCAATTCACCACAAGCAAGGTGATAATATCATGATGATACAAGGAGCTACTAAGAGTAAAGGAGAATGAAAATTTTAGAAGGAACCAGAAACCAATCCTAATCAGGAAACAAGAGATAAACCTCTATTCCTGTTCAAAAGACTGGGATGGAGTGAGAACTGGATGATAGGTCAATGAAACAGAAGTGACAACAGCTGAGGTAATAGACCATTTAAAGAAATTTGGGGGAAATGTAAAAATGCTGGAAGCATTTGAAAGATTAGCTTTGAGGTTGATATTGAAGGAAGACAAGGTGGGCAAGCTGGTTTTTCAAAGTGGAAATAAAATCCCAGAATTGAAAGATAATCCATGTATTTGAGAACTGTTCTCCATACGCTGAACACTGTTTGCTTATTGCTGATTGCATATAATTATTTTAAGAGAATAGATCAAAGAATGAGTTGAGAAGATAAAATAGGAGAAAAAAAGAGTTGCTATGAGAGTTATTGTCAAGAGAATGAGTGAGGAAGATCCTGTGAGAAAGGGAGAAAGAGAGAGTTGGTATGTGCTTAAAGCAGGAAAAATGTGTTATGTGGTTGGATACTCATAGTATGGCAGCAGGCATTGTTTTTGAGATAGTGAGTTGATGGCAGACATAGAAAGAAATGTGTAGAAACTCTCAGGCAACAACAGTAAAAGAAAGCAGGAAGAAAGCACTAACCCTCAATTGTAAGAATTCAAGATATATGGTTGTTAGCAATAGGAACAGCCCAAGAAGTGAGTTCTGAATTCTGACCTGATCTCTGATTTAATGAATTATATTAATCATTAATTGTGTGTTCAATCCCTGGACCAATTACAGTCTATAGTCTCAGACTCAATAGAAACAAAGCAAGCAGTAACTGAGCAGAAATAAGAACAAGACAAAATATCCCACATCCTGAAGGGGCACATATGAAGAAGCGACAATGAGAATAAAGATATCTGTGAGGTTAACATGACCAAACTGGATACCATTTTGAAGGACATCATTTTTAACTTTAAGGTAGGAATTTCATGATGTCAAAATCTGCATTGATTTGACAACATTCACTATTGCTTTGGATAGTTAATATCAGAGATGATTATTATGCAATGTTTGGTAATCCTAGGAGTGTTAATTACTGAATTTAATCTAAAGCTGCATATGACATTGATGTCTTCAGAGAATAAGATGTATCCTCTTCCAGAATGCTGAAAACCTGGTTTGTGATATCAGATCACTCAGGTAGGGGAGTGATTGTGCATTGTTGTTTAGGATATTTCACTGGTGGTTGGGACTTCTAGGTTTCAGTCAACTGACACCAAGCCAAATTTGCATGAGAATATTAGAAATTCATATGTAAAAATTGGTTAAAAAATGGTTCATTACATTTTATCTAAGAATTCTTACATTTTTATCTAAGAACTCTTACAGTTTAATCTAAGAATTCATATAGTTTTATATATGTTCTCTTACATTTTAGATAAAATATTCTTACAGTTTTATATAAAGACTCTTACATTTTTAAATATGAATTCTTAGTTTTATATATACAATTGAAAATATTGCCTGTTAATGTGACATATCAGCTAAGTTTGTATCTTTCAATGATTGACCCAGAAAAATAGCTATATCAATGGAGAATAGGTTGGAGACCACAGTTGAAATTACTGGGGTGTTGAAAGGAATATTTTTGAATTGAGGCCCAGTTGACGAGATACTAATTTATTTGTTTAGAATAATTGAAATAGATGGTTTAAAACTGCATATACATCAAGCTGTAATGGAATTATAGAAAGACACCACTGAGCAGCCAATTCTATGAACCAAAGGGTGTATATCCGATCAATTGAGTCTGCATTTTGATTCAATATATCACCTAGATCAAGACTGACAGAGAACACATTGCCTCAGGAAGCAGTATTTAAGTATGAATAGAGAAATCCATGGACAGTGCTAAAGGTAAATGGCAAGTGACGGAAAGATCTTCATTTGTCCAGGCTGGGAATGAGTTCTGAATAAAGTCTGCAAATGTGTGTTGTACATATTAATGTACATCTTTTTGATAAAGAGTGTCAACAATTCCTTCTCATCGTAATAGCTCAGTTGATGGTGTGGCTAGTCATTTACTTGATATTTGTGTGATTGTCGGTTGATCAGGTGATGTGGTAGCAAAAAGAAAATGAGGCAAGTAATGTAGTCCTAAAAAGATTAGCAAGAAAGTGACATCTACCTGAATGAAGTAACCACTATGATGGATTTTTAATAGTTAAGCTAGCTTAGTAAATTATAAATAGTTGAAAATACTTTTGTTGACGTCTTTATTAATTTCACTCTGCTTGTTTAGGGGTGCAGTGTTTTTAAATTGGTAATGAAATGATTGATGAATACTCATAAGAGAGATTGCAGAAGAGGACCTCTTTGTAACAACAATACATACGTATATATATATATATATATATATATATATATATATATATATATATATATATATAATATGATAATAAGAAGATGTAGACTTTAATTATTCATTTCATTTATAATTTTTATTTTGTGAACACCGAGGAGGTTTTAATTTTGATGAGCTGAACGTCTTGGTGTTCATGAAATAAAAATTATAAACAAAATTGATAATTAAAGTCTCTGTCTTCCTATTATCATTATAATGCTCTGTAGTCTACATTGAGCTCTCCCTGGATTTATATCCTCCTTGGAATTATCACTTTCAAGTACAAACTGGTAATATATATATATATATATATATATATATATATATATATATATATATATAAAATTGTGTTTTGCCTGAAACAGACTGTTACCTCTAGGTATTAACTTCAAATTCCACTTTTATATTTACATATGTTCTATCCCTGATATTGAGCACTTTAACCCATAAATATAGCATATTTTAAAACAATATTTATATATTGTTTAGTGTAATGAAATTGTTTTTCTTTCATTTGGGCCCCCTGAACTGAGTAACATTTTTGCATCTTCAAAATCTCAGTTCGCCACTTGTCTATTGTTTGTGTGCTCTTGCTTAGTGACCCACTCAAGGAAGAATACACAGTCAACTACAAAATTATTCATATAACTGCCCATTTTGAATATTTTATCCATTTCTCAAAATCTAAAACCCATATGATGCCATGTGTTTTATGTTAATAAGCACAACAAAAAAGGAATATAAAACTCAATTCTCACAACAATAGGTTAAATACAACAAATTTGACAGGTGAATTATGCAAAATAGGAAAAGACAAAATTATTCTTACAGTATGAAAAATTGAAAAGTTTTCACAGTATTAATAATCAATATCATGGCTTCTTATCTTTATAACTTGCTGCAATCATTTTCTAATGTTTTTGATGAGATTTGAACAAGTATTTTCTGGGATTTTCTTCTATTCTTCACTGGTTAAATGTTCTAACTTCTGAATGTTTTTTGGTGACCGGTGATTTATTTGAACTTTCAATTCTTCCCATAGATTTTCAATAGGATTCAAGTCAGGACTCATTGAAGGCTATGGCAGAATTGTAATCTTCTTTTTCTGAAGCCATGCAGTCACTGGTTTATATTTATATTTGGGATCATTATCTTACTGGAAAGTAAATTGCTAACCTAGATGAAGATTTTGTGGCAATAGTTGTTGATTTTCATCCAGAATTTTGATATAGTCTGCAGCTTTCATTCTTCCTCTTATTGCAAATAATTATCCAGTCCCCCTTGAGCTAAAACAAACCCAAAACATCATCAAGCTGCCTTCATGTTTTAATGTTGTCAACGTGTTCTTTAGGAGGAATGCCTCACCTTTCTCATGCCAAATCTTCTGTCTATCATTATGTCCAAAAAGCTCAATTTTTGTTTCATCACTCCATAGTTCTTGTTCTCAAAAGCAATTTTCTTTGTCCAAGAACGTTTTGGCAAAATTAAATTAAGCAACAATGTGACATAGTTTGTGAAGAGGAGTTCATTTTGGTCAGTTTCCATACAACACATTTCTATGTAAACAACATTGTATTGTGCAAGTACTTACGCTGAGACCCATCGTATCCAAACTTTTGGCAATGCCTTTCAAAACAACTCTTGGGTTTATATTTAACCTTGTGACACAATTTTTGTGCAGTTCTTGGTTTTCTTCCACACCCAGGCAAATTCTCTGTCATGCCAAACTGCTTAAACATTTTTATAACAGACTGTACTGTAGATCTAGGGATAGCTAACCGGTTTGAAATAGTGCTGTATCTATTTCCTGACTTTTGGAAGTTAATAATTCTCTGTCTCAAGTCAACACTAAGCTCCTTTGTCTTCCCCATCATGTTGTTAACACGTGAATAACATGCATGACATGATGTTCTTTGCTGGAGTTAATCACAAATATTCTACTGAATAAATAGTCTAGAAGGCTTCACTAATAAAATAATTATCTAAATTACTTATACTTACACAAATCAATCAATTTAAAATATTTTCTACTGTATGAATAATTTTGTCTCTTCCCATTTTGCATAATTCATCTGTCAAATTTGTTGTATTTAACCTATTGTTCTGAGAATTGAGTTTTATATTCTTTTTTGTTGTGCTTATTAACATAAAAAACCAGGCATCATATGGGCATTAGATTCTAAGAAATGGATAAAAATATTCAAAATTGTTGGACGTACGAATAATTTTGTTGTTGACTGTATATAGGACAGATTTATTTTCTTTTTCTTTTTAACTGCAGAATAGAAAGATTGTATTTGCTTTCATTCAATATAGATACAATGATTGTATTTGCCTAATCTGTGAAACAGTATATAAATACAGAGTGTGCCCAGGTTTCTACTTTGTATACAAATACTGTATTTGGTCAGACTTTTAATTTGGATACAATGATTGTATTTGCCCAGTAATCTAAATACAGATACAATGATTGTATTTGCCCAGTAATCTAAATACAGATACAATGATTGTATTTGATCAGTCTTTCAAACTGGATACAATGTATCTTTTTGCACAGTCTTATAATTGAAAGATTGGATTTCCCCAAACTTCCAAGCTTACCTGTTTTGGAAGTCGGTACCTGACATTTATCTTAATCTGGGCTTCCAAATTGACTACAGCTGATGGAAGGAACCACAATCACCTTGACAGATCAAAGTTACTTACATCTTGTTAGGATATGCATAAAGCAAATTAGATTGACAAACATCTTAGACTATAATTTTCTGTTACCATCAGGTGAATTAATGCTGTTATTTTCACCATTTACCTTGTTTGTAATTTTTGTGTAATGACTCGTCCCTATAATCCTGTGTTCGATATTTAGAAATCAGATAATGTCAAGCGATGTCCTGTTTTTTTGTATCAATGACATTTCCATTAGGAAAATAATTTTTCTGAAATTGTTTTTTTACCTTCCAAGCTACATGAAATAGATCATTCATTTACTTGTGTTATCAACAAAGTATCTTGACAAATACCTTGAAAGCTATATCTAGTTCCTATTCTCAATTAAATACTTTTTTGCAACATTAGCAAATAAACACATTTTCTAAAGATTCTCACAGAGCAGAAAAAAATTGTCATTACCACATTAAAACTATATAGTCTTTTTGATATTTTTGTATATCTAAACTGGTTTGATACATGTGACTTATGTTACAGAATGTAAAGGCCAGAGCCAGAATAGTCAGCAATTTGCCAGAGTACCTTGTGGATGTGGTATTCTGACAGTGATGGATTGCCTTTGGGTTTGGTATATGTTCAAAATGGTGCCAATTCAACAAAGAGTCACAAAAATTCTGAGTTAATGTATGACATGAATTCCCATGACATCATTCCTCCCACTGCCTCTTAGAATCCAAGCTACCACCATTCTCTCCTAATAAAATGAATGCAAAAAAGAAATGGTGCTTTTCCTTGAAACCATTTTATGTAGTATCATGGATACCCAGATGACACAGAACACAACACTTAATTGACAGCAAAATGATCAAATTTATAATCTAAATTGTTTGACCATTTAAATTACATTTATTGTAAAATATATTTAATTTATATACAGTAGAAATTGGAAAAAATGATATCAAAGGGTCAGTTTATAATCTTTTCCTGTTATCCAGGGTTTCTTGCTAGACAGAAAAGAATAGTAAATGTCCATTTTAATTTAATTCAAATTGTATGTGTGTCTATGTTTACGTGTCTATTTTAATTCAGTGTCAGACCTAAAAATATTTCTGCAAAATTATTGGCACAGTGGAGTAATGGATAGCGGCTCAGATTGAGGAATCAGAGAATTAAGTTTGAATTCTAGTCAAATCCATTACATTCACTTACATGCTAATACTCTTGGAAAAGGTATGAACCCTCTTTTTCTCCCCCCCAGCTATGGGTAAATAGCAGGACAGACTGAGTTCTATAGCCTTGGATGGCAACTGGTCTACTGCAGAAAGAAATGGCAACCTAATGCAGGAAAAAATCTGCTTCGTCAGTCATGTATCAAAAGATACATGATTGCCTAAGCATGTATTACACATGACACATAACTGATTTTAAAAAATCTGCCTCGTCAGTCATGTATCAAAAGATACATGATTGCCTAAGCATGTATTACACATGACACATAACTGATTTTAAAAAATCTGCTTCGTCAGTCATGTATCAAAAGATACATGATTGCCTAAGCATGTATTACACATGACACATAACTGATTTTAAAAAATCTGCTTCGTCAGTCATGTATCAAAAGATACATGATTGCCTAAGCATGTATTACACATGACACATAACTGATTTTAAAAAGCTTTAAAAACAAATTCTGTTTATTAAGAAATAATTTTCAGAAAATTATGAGCGGAATCTTATAATTTTCTGATGTTCAGAGTTTAAAAAAATAACATTTTTTTGTTTTTTCTAATCTCCAACATTATGATTTTATTGCTCAGTTCAGGGTAGAGGTTGTCTATACTGAATGGAAGAGGAATATATTATTCCAATGTTTTATTTCAAACTTATTCAAATTCTTTTTATATGTACACTACAAGCAAAAAGTTTGTGGCCAACCTGCATTTCTTTAAAAAAAAAAAACTTAAAATGAGACGTCTTTGTATTTTTTTTTCAAGTAAAAGATAAAATTTCATTAACTACACTGTATTTGCTTTCATTTTGACAAAAATAAGTGCTTAACTATAAAAAATTATCATACAACAGCATCATATTTTGTTTTTGTCAATAAAACCCCCACCTGCCTTAATTACTGCTTTACAAATTCTTGGCATTCTTTCAAACAGTTTTTCAAAAAAAAGTAGGTATTCTTAAAGTACTAAGAAATCTCACTCTCACATTTTGGGTATTCTCTTCAAACTCTCCTATCCAATTCACCCCAATAGGAAAGAGTTGAGGGAACTGAGGATGTTAAATAATAATTTCCTAAATGTTCATCTTTTTTTTTTTTTTTGACTTGAGTTCATTTTAACATAATTTAGAAGAGTATTTTGGATTGTTTTCTTCTGGAAATGTGAAGTTTTTCCAATTATGTACAAATTGAATGGTATAGCATTTTTTTTACAAAATCAAATGATACTGTTTTTTTTTTTGTTGTTTTTTTTCATGATTCTCTTAACCTGAGTCAAATCTCCCCCCACTTTTGGTAATTGCAAAAGTCTACTGAGGGGTTAATGGTGAAAACAAAATATGTTTCTCATACAAGATATTTATAATTTAGCAAAATGTATTGTGCAGACAAATCCAAATTTGAACCTTTTGGCAATAAGTGAATCCTGAAAAATAAAAGCAAATATTTGAAAAAAAAAAAGAATATGTCATTTTAAGGTGTTTTTATAAAGAAATTCAGGGTATCCCCAAACTTTTTTACCTATGTGTACATTAAATGGCAGTTTCATTCAAACAGTTTATAACGTATAGTGAATCAACTCTTCTTTCATGATAATGTTGCGAAATTTGACAAAAATTCTGTGTATCTTAATCGTTTTTCATTTGTCAGTCCCAAAATTAAATCTCTAGTATATGTCTTACCTCAGATTATACAGAATAGACTTTGCACCTAGTGTGACATCAGTGTTTGCCTGACAATGACCTCCTGGTTGACAAGTGTAAAACCATATGATTGGCCAAGGTTTCAGGGGTAGGAAAAAGCTGCATTACAGATAGATACATAAATGCTGACTTGAGAGGCAGTCTCTCTCAGACACCTCAGAAGGTAAGGTTTATATTACAGATGATAGTCCAGAGCTCTGTGTACTTATACAGACCAACAGTTATTGACATAGTCAGGTGTTTACTATGATGTTAAATGTGAGGGATTTAATCTCTTGTTTTCATTAAACTACACAATATGTCATTACAAGGTGAAATTAATGCCTTTCAACAATGGCATCCAATTTGGTTACATTAACATGATTACTATCATATTTTCTTTACAGTCTTGCTGTATTTGTCAGCTGTCTCAAAAACAATGCCTGGTGTCATACTATCAGTATCCTAACATGTTACATCCATATCATGTAACTTTTTTCTGATTTAGGCACTCCTAGGTATAATGATAAACTACATCCAATAGCAAGGCCTCTGATCAGGATATTAGAGATTTTAAGGAGCATGGAACCACTTCTTAATTGCTGTTGTTCCCAGGTCCACCCTGATGTTGGGTGGTAGAACCTGTTAGTATCCCAGCTATGGGCAAACAGTGAGCCCTCAAACAAAACACTAAAGTATAAAAATACTTTTTATAGTAAAAATACCAGCAATACATTTTTACATAAAAAAGGACCGACAATACATATTTATAGTAAGATTACCAACAATACATTTTTAAAGCAAAATGACCAACAATACATTTTATCTGTAGTTCAAAATTACATACAAAATATATTTAGTTGCAGCCATAAAACTGTGTTCAAATTATTTAGAGATGTTGATATGTAGCTAAACAAAATCAACCCAAATATATTAAGATATACCAAAAATATATTTTATAGTAGAATTACCAACAACACATTTTATAGCAAAATGTCTGACAATACATTTTATCTGTAGTTGAAGGTATACGATTGAGTTCAAAATATATTTTGTGGAAGGTATACAAGTGGGGTCAAAATATATTTTGTTGAAGCCATAAAATTCCGTTCAAAATATTAAAATTTCAGCATTAAATAACCTATAGACATTGATATGATGCCAAACAAAGTCAACAAATCGACCTAATTTAGGCACATACCAGCTCTCTCTCCTTGGATCTTCCTCGCTCATCCTCTCAACAATAACTCTCATCATAGGAATTCTGCTTTCTCCTATTTTATCTTCTCAACTCATTCTTTTATCTATTCTCTTAAAATAATTATATGCAATCAGCAATAAGCAAACAGTGTTCAGTGTATGGAGAACAGTTCTCAAATACATGGATTATCTTTCAATTCTGAGATTTTATTTCCACTTTGAAAAACCAGCTTGCCCACCTTGTCTTCCTTCAATATCAACCTCAAAGCTAATCTTTCAAATGCTTCCAGCATTTTTACATTTCCCCCAAATTTCTTTAAATGGTCTATTACCTCAGCTGTTGTCACTTCTGTTTCATTGACCTATCATCCAGTTCACACTCCATCCCAGTCTTTTGAACAGGAATAGAGGTTTATCTCTTGTTTCCTGATTAGGATTGGTTTCTGGTTCCTTCTAAAATTTTCATTCTCCTTTACTCTAAGTAGCTCCTTGTATCATCATGATATTATCACCTTGCTTGTGGTGAATTGATTAAAACAAATGGTATCATCTATGTTGAAGTTAGTGGCCATTTTCATTCTATCCACCTTTACCAATATAGTATGAAGATGTCTGCCATCATTTTGGATGTAGAATATATTTAATATCTCAGCCTATTTAAACAATATGGCTTCTCTCTTTAAATCATCAGTTGGTATTTCTACAGTTTCTCAATTGTACAAAGCTGTAGATAGGCTGATTTCAAATCAACAGTTGTCAAAGACCCTATCATTTGTCTCCACCTTCGCAGGATCTGTTTGCAAGACATTTGTGGGGTCTCTCTTCCTCTGAATGACATGCTGTGTATTCAGTTCTCAAAAGCCCAACACTAGCTGGACCTTATTTTTCTTGCTAATGACCATACATTCTTTATTCTTACAATTGATTTTTAGTCCTTTCTTTACACTTTATTTTACTACCTTGTCAGGGACATTTTACAGTTTTCTTTATATGTCTGTCATTAACATACTCAAAAACAATGCCTGTTGCTATACTATAACTAATCCACAATAAAACTCTTTTTTTTCTCTTCTTTAGGCACATACTAGCTTTCTCTCCCTCTCTCACTGGATCTTCCTCTCGACATAGCATCCAACTATATATATATATATATATATATATATATATATATATCAGGCTTTGCAAAACTGTTACACACTGCTGTTTTAGTTTTGATGCCCAAATAGATGTTGTTCTGGGTGTCATAAGACAAATATTGTTATTGAATAATTTATTATGTGCTTACACAATATTATTAATCAATATTTCCACCCTCAGAAGTGAGTATGAGGTTCAGGTATGGTTGGAAGGCAGCACGCACTTTACAGATGTAGTCTTTCCTCATCCAAGCCCATGTGCAGTTAATGGAGGACTTCAGCTCTTTGACATTGCTATGGCAAACTTTTCAAGCCTTGCTCTCAATATGCTGTAATCCAGAGGGTTGAGGTCAGGCAACTGTGGTGGCTTGAAGTCCTTCAACCAGAAATTCATGTTTGACCCCAACTAATCTTACACGACTTTTGCTGTGTGTGCTGAGACAATGTCCTGTTGAAAAAACATTCTTGGATATTTTTCTCACCCAAGGCAGGACTTTTGTGGCCAAGATAACGCTTTCATCACCTGCAGTTAACCTGTAGCCAGTTTCAGACCATATAGGTGGCATCTTCTGCCCCATCTGAGGCCATTATACCAAGCATCCTCACTGAGGCAGGGTGCTTGGTCATAGACACTTCAGAGATGTCCTGACCAAAACTAACAATGCCATCATTCTGCCATCACCATTCCTCAATCTATCTGCAGCCCTGTGTGTGTATATATATATATATATATATATATATATATATATATATATATATATATATATATATATATATAAATATATATAATCCATCCTAAAATAAATTAAATATTAATTGCATGAAAAAAATCAATAACCTCATTTGCTCACTTTCTTTTGTTAGACATAAAATTATATCACTTAGCATCCTCCATAATTTACACAGAATTTTAAGTTATCCTGATGAATATTTATGAACATCACTTAAATTTTTGAATTTTTACAAACTAACAATATTTACTTTTGTTTATAAATACTTGTTGCAAAATAAAATCCTTACATTTGACTAGATAAAGTCAATCAGGGGACAAAACTCATAGGCTAAGATAAATTTTCCTTTTGTCTTTATTCATATATTTATATATTAGCATTACACAGCAAGCAAGGTTAACAAAGTCACTAAGATGCAAGGGGTTACTGAGTGTGAAAGGATATAAGAGAAATATTATTAAGGCATGAGAATAATAAAAGAACAGGAATTAGGAAAATATAAGATAAGAAATAATATTTCATTCAAATTTATGGGGAAGCAAGAAGCTGGAAGAGAGTTCCACAAGCAAGAAGTGTGTGTAAAAGAACTGTTAGCATAGAATTTACAGTTAAATCCTGCCATTTCAAGTTTAAAATTATGAGACCTTGCTGCTAATCTAGTATGGCACTTAAGTATCATAGAGGTAAGTTCATCAGAATAATTACCATAAATGTATAGAAATATAGAAAAGGCACAGGGAAGCTACATTATGGTGGTATATATATATAATATATATATATATATATATATATATATATATATATATATATATATATATATATATATATACACACACACACTTTAAAAATTAGGAGATCAGTTGATTCCACTACTGTTTCCTGGTCTGATTCAACTTTGGCCATTAATCTTGTATATATATATATATATATATATATATATATATAAATGAGATAGAGAACAGATAAAACAAAGATTCGTTTCACAAAAAAGAAAACCTGTTGACTTGGGTATTTCTAGAAAAAAAGACTTGAATGATTGTTTTAAATTTTTTTATGCCATGGTCTAAATAAAAAAAGAAAGATATTCCAATTTAACTAAACTAGTATAATTGATAGAATCCTTGAATACAGTATAAAATAACAGATTTAGTAACACTTTTTATTTAATTTTTCTTTTTACTTTTTTTTTTTCATTTAGTTGGATGGCAAAGGTGGGACTGGGTGGGATAGTAAAGGGACAAAAAGAAAAATATTTCAATCTTGCTCAACTAATAGAATTGATGGAATCCTTGAAGATTTTGGTGAATATTTTGTTTAATTTCATGTTTTTCTTTTTTATATTTCTTATTCTCATTTTTTTTCTTTATGTTTTTTGAGTTGCTTAAGCCACACTGCCATTAGTCATGGAATTACTACAGATCTAGTCAAATTCAAATACAGTTGTTTATAAACAAGTGGCTTCTGAAGAAGAAATTGTCTACTTCTCAAAGTGAGTGTTCCAATCTCTGCAGGATTTCAAATTATTTATATGGATAATAAGAGTTTATATGGTTACAGATGGGTCAAAGTTTATAGTGACAAACAGGATAGTTGTTCTATCATTTCATTTCAATCGTGTAAATGCTTGCTTCTCCCATATGAATAGCCAACATATTGGACAAAAAACAAAAACAAAAAGCAAACAAAAGCGATTTTAGCAAAGTGAATTTCAGCCTGACATCAGGAAGACTGGTATTATTTCTTTAAACTAATCCATTGTATTTAAAATTTAGTGACCAATGAATCCAGGACTGACTGAAGCAAATGAATAACCGACTTAGAAACATTAGTGGATCAACTTAATCAGTTTTGTTAAATTGATTAAATTAAAAGTTATAATTGGATTTTGATTAAATTATGATATCAATTAATTGTTACTGTTTGTAATTTTATTGTGCAATTATCTTCTTTAATCAGTCGGGAAGTAGATTAGTTTGTAACAATGCTTTTTATAGAAACGGTTATAAGGGAGATAATTCATGTTGGCTTGAATACAGCCATTGCAAAAACTTGGTGAACCATAGATAAAAGAAGAAATAACAGTATTAAATACTCTGCAGATAATTCTATAAACAAAATGCATCAAATAGCTCACTAGATTATCACAAATAGAAATAATTGTTTTCTTCTGCATGTTTTTTCAGGTGTCTTATTCAATTTCTGCTAATTTTTAATTAAGGTTGGTTCATCATATCATGCTAGATAATTTTTCTCTCCAGAATCTATCCTACATATCTATAAATCTACCATTCACCCATACTTATAATATTGCTGCCATATATGATCCAGTGCTCCTGCTATATATTTAAAGGTTCTTGATAAAATCCAAAGAAGAAAGCAATATTATTGGTCCTGACCTGGCATCTCAGCTTCAGTTACTTTCCCATTACTGTAAAGTTGCTTCTCTGTACTTTTTCTATAAATACTTTCATGGTAATTGTTCAAATGTGCTGCTATGGTGTGTAGTCTTTATAAATTCAAGTATGTGCATGGTGGAGTAATGGATAGCGGCTCGGATTGAAGAATCGGAGAACCGAGTTCAAATTTCAGTCAAATCCATTACGTTCACTTATGTAATAATTTCTTTGGGAAAGGTATGAATCCTCTTCTTCTCCCCCAGCTATGGGTAAATAGCAGAACAGACCATGTTCTATAGCCTTGGATGGCAATTGGTCAACCGCAGAAAGAAATGGCAACCTACTGCGGGGAAAAATCTGCCTCGTCAGTCATGTATCAAAAAAGCATGTATCACGCATGGTACATAACTGAAGCTGACTATATTGGAAACCTGGATTTATCAATTTACAGTTGAAGTGGCTAGATGTAACTGTAAGTTCTATGGTAACAGTTTCTTTTCTCACACTTCTTGTTTGTGGAACTCTCTTCTGGCTCTATACTTTCCAGTTAACTTTAATCTTCAAAAATTTAAATGCAATGTCAATCGCTGTCTACTGTCTTCCCGATTACTCTTCTATTCTTCTATTCCTCTGTTCCTTAGTAATGTTTCTAATTCTTTCAGACCCAGTAACCCCTTGTGCCTGAGTTGTTTTACTGCCTTGCTCAGGGTAAATCGAATTAAAAAAAATAATGCTACTTTGAAAACAGAAGAACCAAGTTTAAGCTTTGGCTATAACTATGTAACATTGACATTAATATCCTTAGGAAATGCAAGCATTCATCTCTCCTGTCTTCTGTCTTATTGTAAATTAAAAAACAATGAAAATTGTAAAAAAAAAAAATAAGTTATTGCAAGTACAGTCTACTCTATTATAGATATCCATCCAAATGCCTGCAATTTAAAAGCTGTTTTACCTGTTGTCAGTAACAGCTAACTGTGTGCATAAAATGCATAACAATAACACAGCATATGGTCCATAATCCATTCAGATCTTAGGTGCATCACATGTATTAGGTTGGTGCAAAAATAATGATGAAATAACGTTGTTTTTTGATGTATTTTTTAACATCAAAAACCGACATTATTACGTCATTATTTTTGCACCAACCTAATACTTGCAACAGTGGCATGTCTAGAGCAAGTCACTTCAGGCTGGTTTTCAATTCAGTCATGAATTCAGAGTTTTTCCTTCTCTTAGACTGGTTGCCACCTAAGGCTAAAGAACCCAGTCTCTGCTATTTACCCATAGCTGGTGGGAGGATAAGAGGATTCATACTTTTCCCAAGGGAATTAGCACATAATTCGAACACGGCTCTACGATTTCTCAATTTGAGCTGCTATCCATTACTCCACCATGCCTCCTTGTTGCCAGAATAGGGATTAAGAGTGATAGCAAAAAGACAAAACCTACTTAGAGCCTCAAAGAACAGGAAATTGTGAAGAGCCATGATTGGCAACATCGTAATGGAACGCAACATAAAGAAGACCAAGAAGAATAGTTCCACTAACCACACATCTAATGATAAAATATTAGAAAAGTAAATTGACAGAATTATTGTCATTATACTTATTACTCAGGATTTTTGTTGTCAAATGCATATTCTTTAATAAATCCATACATTGATGTGCAGGTCATGTAATGGTTAGTGATTCAGAATAAGAAATTAGCAAGCTGAGATCAAGTTCTAGTTAAATTCATTACATTCACTTTTGAATGAATACTGTTAGGAAAGGTATGAATCCATCATTTCTTCCCTCATCTATGGGTTAAATTGTAGAGGAGACTAGATTCCTCAATCTTGGTTGGTAACCAGACAACATAAAAGACAACATTGAATTCAAAACTAGTGGGGCATGAGGCTAGCAACTCCACAACATTAAAAACGTTTTGCTACAGAAATCACAGCAGTAATGACTATTGTGTTGAGAGCTGTAGCCCTAAGCTCCATAGAAAAGTTTATGAGACTTAGTAATTTAAGATACATTTATCTTTATATATAAATATATATGTTGCATTATCATGTTATGATATTGGTTAAATTACAGACTATTGGTGTATTTTGGTAGTACCAAACACCAAGGTTTTCAAGGGTAGTATTTCTAGTACAATTCAATTATTGCATTGAAAATCTGGTGATCCTTAAGGAGGGTCTCTTATTGAGAAGTTGCTGGGATATGTCTTCTGCAAAAGAGGCGCCATGTTCACCAAAGTATTTTCAGTAGGTAAATTTTATAAAATTGGAAAAGGAATAAATCTGTCTTCTCCCTCCAACTATGGGTTAAAAAACAGGCTCTCTAGCCATAGTTGGTAGTCAGGTGACTAAGCTTTTGAATTTAGAGTTTCCTTTTCATAGTCAACTCTGAATTCAAAACTTAATCACCTGAAGCTACTGTGTGTGGATTAAATCCAGCAAAATTTTAAAATGGAATTCTCAGAATTAAAAGAATTTTGTTTGTATTTTCCTCCATCTATACTTGACTACATTCCTACTATCTTGCAAAACAAGACGTGTAGAAAATTTTTCTAAAATGTGTATCAAGAAAAACAGGGATAAAGATGTCACCTGTCATACCTGTTTTCTTGCATTCCAGAATTCACCTGTAATTTAGGTGTCTATATTTATGATAAGCAATATATTTTTTAGTTCTTTTTTAAGTTTTGCTTCATCCCTCACTTGTCAGAAAAAATAATTCTAACATTTATTTTATCAAGTCAGGTTTGTAAAAAAAAAAAAAAAAAAAAAAAAAAGAAATGCAAAGCAGTCATAAGAACATTTGTTGATTAATATATTTTTGCCTACCTGTACCTTTGACTGATAAATATTTTTAATTTCTTTTGCAGGTGTCCAAAATGGAATACAGCATCTGATTTTGCCATGTGAGGCAGCTTGAAGCAAATTTTGAATTTCAAGGTAAGTTTGTTTTGAGATTTGTTAACTCATGATTTTTATGACTGATTAAGAAACCAGCAAAATTTCATTAGCAAAAAAGAAACGAGTGCAGAATTACTATGTAATACATATCTCCCTATATGGCACAGAATCCTGGTTAATTCCCTCAAAATGATGAGATTTTAGGCAAAAGTGATATGGTTTTACAAAAAGATGCTGAGAATACCATGGTCAGAACATGTAAGCAACAAGGAAGTTTTAAGAAAAATGAAAGCATAAAGGAGACAGACTTAGAATCAGAAAGGAAAGTAGGCTTGAAGAATTTGAAACTCAAAGAGCATATTGATGCCAAGAGGGACAAAGTAAAGCAACAAGTAACCTATATAACAAGCTGGTATAAAATGGATGACAGAAGAGGAACTGGGAGGGATAAGATGTCAAATAATTTGTTAAACATATAAAGGATAGAAAGTTGTGGAGATCCATGACTGTCCACGTTCTGAGGGGATGCAACATATAAAAGAAGAGTGTTATAATCTATTTATAAAGGAATTCAAACCTGATCTTTTTTTATTGACTAGTATTTACCATTAATTAATCAATACTGGAAAGAGACATAATAGTTACTGGATTTGAGAAACCATTTTTTTCTGAAAAATTGTTTTAAGGGAAAGATTTTATAAATTTCAACCAAAATTAGTACTGGCTGCTTGGTCAATAAATGCCAAATGTTTCCTTGTAGTGAAACAGATAATATTACCATTACCAATTGTGAGTTCAATCCCTCGGCCAAACAGGGAACAAAAAAAGCAATAAACAAGTACTAAAAAGAGAACAATGTAGATACCACTAGACATGGACAGTGAAACAAGAACAATTGACCACGGTAAAGAAGGTTACTCAGAGTGACAAGATACTGATGAAGGCCAGGGAGCACAACAGTTGAAGCATTGTCATAGTAACAACAAAGATGAAGATATTAGTCCAAATGTAAATATTTTAAATAATGATATTTACCATATTTGAGGACATACAATACACCACTTTTCCCCAAAAATGACTGAAAAAGACACAGGCCATATATGCAAGTCAAACACTGTTCTAGGTTGATATTTAGCAGACATTGTAGACTATTAGTATTTACACCTAGCCTAACTCTATAATGCAGTAATATTAGAATACATATAGAATGGGGTCTTCTACCTATCTCCATCTGATTTTTAGTCAAGATCATTGAACTTTCATTGGCTGCATAGTGTGTCCTTCTCCTAGACTGGTTGCCAAGCATGGCTAGAGAGCCCAGTATGTCCTGTGATTTAACCTGTAGCAGAAGCACCAGACCAGATGTGGCAGCAATATTCAATGCATGGACAAATGGTCAATTTATAAATGTGTAAGATACTGGTAAGAAAAATTGTCTAGCATGACACAGTGAACAAATGTTCCTGGCAGCAGACTTACCAATTGCTTCAATATAATCTTTCCACTTCATCTTAGCAGAAAACATTACCATATTTTCTTGTGCATTATATGAGAAATTTTGAAGAAAAATTAAAGGCAAAAAAGGTGTGGTTGTATTATACACAAGTACATGTTTCAGAAATTTTTACTCAGCTTAAAAACCTATTTGTATTTGTAAATATACTCAGCACAATAAATAATAAAACACAAAGTAGGCAGGTGTTGATAACATTTGTGTACAAAAGGTATTTGATATGTCGACAATATTTGTTTCTCTTTTCATTCTTAATGAAATACATTTTTTTTTATTTTCATAGTTTATTAATATCTCTATCTATAAAAGGCAGGATGTGTGTGTGTGTGTGTGTGTGTAACGAATGCGTGGTCACAATTTTTGACGGATTTGCACCAAAATTTACATGCACATGCTCCAAGTTAGCGGGAAGGCCAAAATCGACTTTGCATTTCCTAACTCCCATTGATAGTGGAAATAATAAATTTTTTCATGCTTCTATGTAGTTTGCAGCCATTTTCTACTGGCCAGAGTGAGAGCCTATAGCTGGCTGCCATGAATATGCAGGAAGATTCTATTGGCCAATGTGAGAGCCAACAGCTGACTGACACAAATGTTAACTAGCATGCTAGCATGCAAAAAAAAATCAATAGCTGCATTTGTCAAAAGTGGGAAAAATTTAAACCTGCATGACACTTTACTCCAATTGGCTCATTTGCTTGCTTAAACTCAACGTTGATTCTGATTCCACAGAACTGGGTTGGGTGTGAAAAGTATTCGTTGTTAACATTCTTTTTTCATTCAGTTTTTCCAGTTACAAGTCCTTTTTTAAAGCTGATCGTTTTGTGTTCATTTTGTTTAGTTCTTTTCTCTTAACAGATTTAATGTTTAGTATAGAACTTAGAAAAAATTTGCAGTGTGAGATAGGCAAGAGGTAAGGCATGTAGCAACATCAGCATGGCAAAGGGCACTCCTTTAAAGGCAAGGAAGGGCAAAAATATTTTAAGTCAAGTGATAGCAATTGCTGTATGCATCGTACAATTTTTGAATCAAGCACAGGCAATGCCAGGCCATGCTGCTAGTATAGAAATATCATAAAGTCATATCAAACAGAAAATTATGATAAATTAATTAACACCTGTATTACCAGGTATATCTATTTAGCAACTTTCCCTGAAAATAAGTTTTGAAACGGAAATTAGGAGAAGTAACGTACAATGGCTAAACATCCAGTTCATTTCTGTTTATTCCCTATTTTTAACTTCAAAAACACCAGGTCATACTATATTGGCATCTAGGTCCCACCGTTTTATTGTGGAAATAATTAAATGTATATCCCACCACTTCTATTCTAGCAGTTTCTTTTTTCACACTTCCCTTCTATTTACTTGCATCCCTGAAAACTAAAATCTTCAAAAATTTAAATGCAACATCAATTGCCATCTACTATAATCTTTAACCCAGTTCATCTGTTATCTTTTCCTTAATCCCCCCCACATGCCCATTTTTTCTCTCACTTTCACTCTCCGTAAGCCCATGCATATTATTGGCATTCCTTCCTTGCTTGGTGTGAAATGATTAAAAGAAAAACAAGAAAGAAATTCAAGTAGTATTATACACAAGAAAAGATGGTATTTCTTCAATGTCTTGTCCAGAGCTGCTAATCATTACACAACCTGCATAGCTAAAAGGATCTTTATATTATTAACCCTTTAGTATTCACACCTAATAAATATCAACTTTCAATGTTCAGCCTGCTTTAAACTGTCTCGTGTATTCTCTGCTATATTTGCTAACATTGCAAATAACACAAGAAGTCACGGAAACAGTGAGACTTTGAGAGCTGATATTTACAGGACGTGTCTGAGCATGTTGAATGATAAAGAGTTAATAATGTTATGTTTATTTCATATTTATTATTGTTGGTAATCATGTTTTAAACTATTTTGAATATCAACCGTGTGGTTAAAATATGCAAATAACATTATTTTCAGGATTTAGAAAGTTTGTTAGAAAGTATAAACTTGTCGGCCAATATGACGGATAACAATTTAATTTGATTGCCTCTCTTTCACTGTACAGTGCTCTAATCATTATAATAGCATTATCTTAATTGGATAAAAACAGGTATCCTTGGCGAATAAAATTTGCTATCTGCTTGCAATTAGCAATATAACACATCTGTAGTTTAGTTGCAATCTGCAATTGGAAACAAAACCATAAAAGAACATAACGATAATATTGAAGGCTTACTGCATATCTACAGCCTGGGCTGCTTTGAATAAAATGGATGTAATCTAGAAATCTGATCTACCAGAATCTGGAAATCTGATCTACCAGACAACTTTAAATAGAGCTTTTTTGAGCCACTGTGGAGTCAGTTTTAATGTATGGTGCCACTGCTTGCACATTAACTAAAACCCTAGAGTCTAAGCTTGATGGAACCTACACTCGGATGATGAGAGCTATACTTAATATCTCTTGGATACAACATCTAATTAAATTACAGCTCTATGGACCCATCTCTGATATTTCTACAATCTTACATGAATGTAGGATGTACTTCGCAGGACACTGCTGGCAAGCAAAACAAAAGCCTGCAAGTGATCTACTGCTCTGGACACCTAGCCATGGAGCAAGACATATTGGTCATCCAGCCACCACCTAAATTGATCAACTGTTATGACACAGGATGCTACCCTAATTACCTTCTGACTTTGATGCAGGACTGTGATGGTTGGCATGTTAGACTCATGCCTGTCCGAGCTAGTTCGACTGAATAAAAATAAAATTAAATATCATCAATAATTTTAAATAACTAACTGAATATCCTCCCTATGGACAAAGTAATGTGATTTGTAGTTCTGTTCTAAAGTTTCTTTTGTCTTTTATGCAAAATTCATTTGAATTTCCTACTCAGAATATAACTACATAGAGATGACTATAAAAGAAACATTTGAATATTTTTCTAATATTTTTATTAAGAATTAATGTAACAAACCTGCTATCTTTTCATTTGTTTAGATAAATCAGTACAGTTTTAAGAAAATCTAAATTAATCTGGTTATTTTAACTTATTTCAATAATTCTATAAAATTTTGATATCATAACTTATCAGCTAGAAATTATAGAATTTTATAAAATTTTAATATCATAATTAACATTACCAAGCCAGAATTTATAGCATTCTATAAGATTTTGAGGTCATTACTAACATTGCCAGGCCAGAAATTATAGAAAAATTATAGAATTCTATAAAATTTTAATATCATTACTAACATTACCAGGCCAGAAATTATAGAATGCTATAGGATTTTTAATATTTAAAAAAAGTTATGTCTCATTATTTTTTAAAAATAGTTACTTTTAGAAGCAATGATTACACTTCCTCAGAATTATACATGGGGATGATCTGAAATTTCTTCCCTGCTGAGCAAAGAAATACAATACAAGCAAAAGGCAAGACAAAATATTTGGTTCAAGTAGGTCTTAGTGAGGACTATCCTTCCTCAAACCTTGTGGATTGGTGCTACACAATCACAAAAACTTTAGAAAAGAAACTACATCATTTGAGGATTTTCAACTGAAACAACTAAAATGGACATCACATGTAACATGAATAGAAAATAATGACATGTTCAAGAGGTTGACATTCAGACAAAAGATAAAGAAGAAAGCTACCATCAATACTAGGAGTGATAAAAGTTAGTGCACTTGAGAAATCTACTTGCCTGAAAAATTGTTTCAAGAGAGATTTATTAAATTTCAGATGAAAGTAGTACTGGATTCTTCATCAATGAATTCTGAATGTTTCCTTATAAAGAGATGACTAATGTTACCAATACCATTACTATCTGAAGAACACTTTGAATTTACATTATTTTATTCTAGTCAATGCATTAACAAATAACAGTTCTTAAGGACTTTTTTTTTGTTATGTATTAGAACTTAACACTAAAGATTTCAATTCACATACCCCCCTGCAAGGAGATATATAAATTATGTAAGGATATATTAAGATTATAAACATACATTCATCACTTGTGAGTTTTTCAAGAGACAGACATTAGATCTGATTATCTGTTTATGTTGCAATAAGAAATTATTTTCCTGTTTTTGTAACTTTTGAATTTTATAGAACTTTCATAAAATGGCAAGTAATAAGACATATACAAGACTTGGATCAAGATCAAGGTCAAAAGTGGATCCTGATTTTACCTTTGGTAAATGGAAACTCTTTGGGAGAACAGAGCTAAGCTGGTGTTTCCATTCACAGTATTTACTTTCTAAGAACTAAACATCTTGGAAGTCTTGGAGCCATTTTGGGAAAGGTTTTTAATGAAACATTTTCACAATTTTAATTTTCTTCTAATTTTTTTCCTCAGTCATATTGGTGTTACTTCTTACATGAAGCATTTTCTCTATTATTTTATTATTAGTTTTACACCATCTTATTATTGTTATTTTTAGCTTAAACATTTTCACTATTATTAATTTATTACTAGTTTTCCTCCATATAATTATTGTTTCTCTTCAGATGAAACATTTTTTCTATTATTATTTTATTAATAGTTTTAGTCCATCGTATTATTGTTTCATTTTCTCTGTTATGATTTTATTACATGTTTTCCTCCATCTTAATTGTTACTTTATTGGAGCTACTTTTTAATGCCATACTACATCACACAAGTGTTAGGAAAGAGAATAGAAAACTCTTCATATTTTAATGTTCCTGACTTTCATTGTATATACTTTTTCTACTTTATTTTTTTTTTTTTTTTGGCAAGTTTTTAATATGATTAACTTTTCTAAAAATGATTTTCACTCCTAAAAGTTGACATCATCATTTAAATCAGGAAAAGATTAGCCATGAAATTTAATCCTATTTAATCATATTTACAGTGTCTCTTTAAAACAGGAAAAACACAGATTTTGCAATTTTCCTTTCACAATAAGTTTGTTTCTTTGCTGTGAGAGTATAACACTCATTAAGTAAATTTCAATTTTATATATTTGTTTCCAAATTTATAAAAATATGATTTGTTGAGCAGAGACAGATTTCAATCCAATGAACATAAAAATCAAACTTAAAGCATAAAAAAAACAAAGTAAAAATAACAAAAACAAAACTAAAAAACATAAAAATAATATTTAGTTTTTCAGGTAGGCTTGGAATCCATTTATTTCTTGAAACTTTGGATGGATACATTGTCTCTCCTTGAATTCAGAAAACCACAAATTATATTAACATTAGTTTAAAAATTCAAATGCACATGAAACATAATTAATCAATAAAAGTAAAGGTACCAGAGTTTCTTTCTTCTTTTTCTCAATATCCCAACTCATATATGTATGTATGTATGTATGTATGTGTACAGTAAAATCCACAGTCTGCAAGATGACCAAAAGAAAATTGATAAAAAGAAAATATGCACATGAAATAAAGTAAAAAATAAGAAAAACCTAATACTAATACAAGAAAATGAAAAAATGAAAGAAGACACACACACACACGTACATATATATATATATATATATGTATATATACATATACATACAGGGAAGAGGTATGTTCCAATGAGAGAAAAGTGTATATTTTAAAAAGAAGACAAATCACAAACGTTTTTGGTTGAAATGTGGATTTTTTATTTTAAAATATATATTATACTCTATTTTCCATAATTCTGTTACACACATTTCTGGTTTTGCAATGTTCTTCAAGCAAAGGGTAGATATTTCCACATGTCATAAAAATGAATTTTTTGCATTGTAGTGATTCAAATGTCTTTCTTGGACTGGTGATAAGCATTTATATATATATATATATATATATATATATATATATATATATATATATATATATATATTGCATATAGTTCTTTTGTTAATATTTCGTTCTTTCACGTGGTATGACAACATAGAACTGTATTACGAATTTACAATTTGCATCTGATACTTTGCAACCGTTATTGTCTCATAGCAATCTTCCGTGTCAGCACAACGGAATCGACTACTGTATTTGGTTATTATGTGTATATTCTGTGTTTTTTTTAGAAAATAAAAGAATAAACTACAATAATAATATAGTAATAAAATAATAATATAAGAATTTCTGGAAAATAGGTTTCTCAAGTCCAGTAGCTGTTATCACTTTTTCCAGTATTGATGGGGGTTTCCTTCCTGAACTTTTATTTGACTTAGTGTGGAATGCCAACATCTTGATTATGTCATTATTTTCTTTTGAAGTTACATGAGCTAGCTATCCATTTTAGTTGTTGCTGCTGCTGTTGGTGGTCCTCAAGTGAATAGGCTTTTGGGATTCTGTAGCACCAGTTCACAAAGTTCAAAGAAGGGCGGTCTTCACCTGTTCAAAGTCATTTTTAACCATTGATCTGAGAAAGCTGTTCACCACTAAATAGAAGGTCTGTAAAAAATGAAAATACTTTTGATACACCCTAATATATAATAATAATATAGTAAAGAAATAGACTTTAGATGTGTACATGGAATAAATTTTGGAGTAAAGGTCTGTAAAAAATGAAAATACTTTTGATACACCCTAATATATAATAATAATAATAGTAACGAAATAGGCTTTAGATGCATACATGCAATAAACTTTGCAGTAAAGGTTCATTAAAATTAAAATTAATTTTGATATAGTGAAATATTTATTTTACAGTTTTATAAAGATTAATCAAACTGTTTTTGAGTTATCGTGAATATATACACATTTAGGACTGATCTAATTATTCAAATTTACTCCGTTATACAGTTATACATTGGCTATTTCTATGGCAAATTGATGACATACCTGGTATGATGCCTAAAAGGTTATCTCTTCATATTCAATCAACTACTTCAGTGCCACAGGTCAGGCTCAACAGCAGCAACTGCTATACTTCACAAGACATTACCTGAGATACTACATGACACTGTTTCATAAGGAAGATACCTTTGCCATTTGCTATTTCTTTCTGTTAAAGTTTATCATCTGCTACCCTTGAATCTATATTAAACAAGATATTTAAAAGACTCATTATTTCTGTGGCTATTTAAATACCTTTAGTTGTAATATCTGTTCTGTGTGTCATGCAATTTGGGTCATTGGTGATCATGTCTTCCCACAATTTCTTTTCCTTTGTAGCACTTAATAAATTTTGTTTTTTTTGTTATCTCTCCTAAACATTGTTCCACAACCAATTTGCTTAAGTTCAATAAGTAGGTTATGTGTTGTTTACCTCTATCCCTCTTGCCTTCAATCTGTTCTGTAAGTATCAAATTTTCCCAGCCTTCTTTCCTCATTATGTGCCCTAGAAAATTCAACTATCTATTCCTGATGTTAAGTATCAATGTCCTTTTTGTTTCCATTTTCTCTAAGAACTTTGTTGTTGCTTACATATTTGGTCCATGATATTCTCAGCATCCTTCTGTAGAACCACAGGAACTAGAGAATTAGATTTGACAGTCATTAACATCTTCAGCTCTTATTTAATGCCTTTCTCTTCAGGACACAGACAGTCTTGGCTTTCCACAGATTCCTTTTTCTTTATCATTTATAAATTGTTATGCTTTCTTTGGAAAGATAATGGAGTTGCTGCCCATTGTCTTCTTTACAATTTCCAATACTGACTTTTTCCTTCTCTTATACTGACTACCACTCAAGGCTAAAAACCCAGTCTACTCTACAATTTAAACCATAGTTGTAGGTAGAAGAGATGGATTCTTAGATAGCTTTTTCAGGTAAAAAATTTTATATGGATGTCATGCATTACACAAAACTCATTCAGAAATGTGTAAACTGTCAGCTGTATACAACCACTTTTTCAGATGAATGGTTAAAGGTGGCTTGAAGTGAATGAAGCCTGTAGGTTTTTGTGAGGACTATACTTTTTCAAACCTTGTGGGCTGGTGCTAAAGAACCATAAAGAATTTTAGCAAATAAGAACCCACATCACTTGAAGACTTTTAACAGCAACTAAAATGGATAGCATATGTAACTTGAAAAGAAAATAATGACATAATCAAGAGGTTAACATTCCACACTACTTCAAGCAAGATGTTAGGAAGAAAACCTCAAACAATATTGAAAAGAGTGAATATAATTTAGAGAACTTAAGAAACATATTTCCCTGAAAATTGTTTCAATAGAAAGATTTTATAAATGTCAACCGAAAGTAACATTGGCTTCTCAGTCAATGAATGCTGAAAATGTTTTCTTAGAAGAAAACAGCCAGTATTACATTTACCATCTGTCTATATTTCTGAGGTGAGGTATTGTAACTATTTACACTATTTATATTGTTCAGACTGTTGTCCTCATCTTTGTTGCATTCATGTTTTGGTCATTGTACACGTTGATTGTTTAAATTTTGTGCCAAGCCCAGAATAGTTGCTGCTTCTGAAGATTGGTTTGATGACATTTAATGTTTGCTTCAGGAAATAAGTATGGGAAGAACATCTATACAAATGTCATTGAACCAATCTTCATAAATGCTAACATACAGATATAGTATTCTGGGTTTGGTTCAAATTCAAACAAATATTACCTGAAGAAGTCTGGAGCCTACAACAGCTGAAACGTTGTGAACATGACAATAAAATGAGGAAAACAGTCTGAACAATGTAAATAGTGTAAATAATTACCCTTATTATTGCTACATCTTTCCCAAAAGTACAAAAGTGAATGCAAAAAGTTTAAGCTCGAAATTTGTACCCAGTTTGTTCATTCCACTTTCTGTGCTGATAGCTGGAAGATGAAGGTAGAGTAAATGCTATCAGACTATCAATATTGTTTGTACATACATTTTACTTAGGCATATCATATTGTCTGCATTTGAGCATTTATTTTGTAAAAAATAATCTTTCTATCTATTCACAATTATACACTTTTAAATATCTGTACTACCTTCCATAAAAAACGTCAATCAGCAACGAATCATGAAAAGACAGTTCAAATTTCTGCAACACCTAATAAAAAAAGAAATCTCAGAGAATTTGACACTCACAGGACCTATCGAAAGCAAGTGGAACAAAGGGAAACAGCAGGTAACCTCTCACAACCTTGTGTCGAAGGATGACAGAACATGATGTGGGGGAATAGTATTATTTTTCTATTTCCTCACTCCATGTTCTGAACATTCTATTATTAGGAATACTGCTAAGACCTGCAAAAGATAGGAAGTCGTGGAGAGTCTTGATCACCCAAGTTCCAAAGGGACTTGGCACATAGAAGATAGAAGGTATATTTGAAGAAAATTAGAATTAAAGTGATGGTAATAATATAAGTAATTTTATCTTAAGCAAGATGTTCTCACCTGACAAGAAATTCAATGATCAGGGAAAATATATAATTATGGAATCTCTGTTTTTAAAACCTAACCACTAATTTAGTAATGACTGTTCTCCTGAGAAACTAATGAAAGCTTAATATTTGTGTTTGCAAAGTCAAGTGAAAGTAAAGATCAAAACTTATCTTCATAAATTTTATTGATTCTCAAATAAAAGTTACCTTGGTTGCTTTAATCTAATCAGGTCAGAAATAAGATGGTAAGGGAAGACATTGCAAAATAACTTCAAATTAATGTGGACGGAGGGTTATAAGGGAATATATTGTTTCAGGAATTCACATTAATGTAGTGAGAGTATCATTAGAAAATACATGACTTAACAACTTTAATTAATATGGTAGGAGGATTGTAAAGGAAAATTTGATTAATGGCTTCAAATTGATGTTCTAGGAGGAATGTAAGGAAAATCTTATTTAATGACTTTAAAATCATGTTCCCAGAGGATTGTAAGGAAAACCTTATTTAATGACTTGAAAATCATGTTCTAGGTGAACTGTAAGGAAAACTTTCCTTAATGACTTTAAAATCATGTTCTAGGAGAACTATGAGGAAAACCTTATTACATGACTTTAAAATCATGTTCTAGGAGAACTGCATGGAAAACCTTTTTTAATGTCTTTAAAATCATGTTCTAGGAGAACTGTAAGGAAAACCTTCCTTAATGACTTCAAATCAATATGTTAAGAGAATTGTAAGTGAAAATTTGATTAATTGCTTTAAATTAATGTGCTAGGAGTATTGTAAGAGAAGACATTGCTTAATGACTTCCAATTAATGTGGGAAAACGATCGTAAGGAAAGACATTTCCTAATCACTTTAAATTATTGTTTTGGTCACATATATCAGTGTGTGTTTTCTTTAGTCATTGGTGAATAAAAGCAACAGAAAAAGTGTCTTGATCAACAGCTGCTAGCAGATCATTCATCTGATTAAATTTATTCAGTTTTTAATTAAGCTTTATTTCTAATTAAGGAATGTCAAGAAAGTGTTTCTATTTGTTTCATTATAAAACATGTTCCAAACTTAGTATGCTTGCAGCCACATCCCGTTGAATCACTGGTTCCTGTATGATCACTGAATTTAAGCAATGTTGTGCCTGGTCAGTACCAAGATGGGTGACCACTTTGGAATACCAGGTGCTGTAAGCTTGGATGTGTGGATGGTAATGGATAATGGCTCAGGATTCTCAAGTTTCAATTCCTTTTGTGTTCATTATATTCACTTACATACAAATATTCTTGATAAAAGGTATGATTTCACCTGCTCTCCCCCCCCAGCTATGGGTTAATTAGTAAGACTTGTATCACTAAACAATCATTATCACCAAAAAAATTCTTACAATCTAAAAATATTTTCTGGCTTTAAATAAAATGCAATGGGTTGACAAACTGTAGAAAATAAATCAGTCATTCAATCAATCTAAACTTAGTGCCAGGTTGAGAATCCATATCAAGAAACCGTATTTCTTTGTCTTCCCATTTGTTCACTTTTTAGGTAGGTTACTTAATGTTTTCACCATAATTTTGTACATTCTCTAAGTTTTCTTTCCATTTTCTATGCTCCAGGAATTTCAGTAGTTTCCTCCTGGTTCCAGTTTTTTTCCTGTTACTCTCTCTTTGGTGCCTTACTGTGATGCTTTATCTTTGCAATTGTCAGATTGAAAGAAAAATGCTGTATTGGGTAATCCTCACTTTCCAGCCTTGATAGCATTTAAAATGATTTATGCAGTCTTGTGGAGAAAGACCTCTTCTTAAAGATGCGACATTACAAGCCCATAGTTACTTATAACCATTAGTTTTAACCATTGAAAATTTCATGGTTTTCCTATTTTAAATTTCTGATGAATCCTAATTCTTTAGTTAATGGTTGTATAAGGTCATGGGGAGTTCTATGACTATAAAATATCAGTAGAAATTCCCTTAATAGCATTGTTAAATATTTGAGCTTAACAACTGTAACAAAATATTACAATAACAATCACAAATATGAATGCTGGGTGTTATTTTAAGAAGTAAGGGGATACAAATAAAATGATTTGATATTAACAACATTTTTTCCATTTCACTGAAACAGCTGTTAAACACTTCTATCTTCCATTCTTTCTTTCTTTCTTGCCAAATTCCTGTCTTATGATGATTTCTCTTAATGATAATTTTAAAATAATTCAGCATATGATGTTATTTTATTTATTTGATGTAATGGAATAACCTGTCATCCCCATGAGTGACTACATTATAGGTAGTAACTACCTATAAGTATCGATAAGTCAACAAACTACAGAGACTAGCCGAATTCTTTTTTGGCTTGCAAGTCGAACTCTCTGTCTATGAGCAGAGAGGAACCCGGACAAGGCTTAGCTGAAGGGCAGAGTCTCGTTCGGGGAGCTTGACCAACCCAATCCTGTTATGCGGGTTCTACGGACATTTTTTGGCCGCGCCTATGGGCTCGGAGAACCCATGTTAAACTCGGCTTTTTCAGCTTGCAGGTCAAATTCTCTGCCTCTGAGCAGAGCAGAACCTGGATGATGATCTGCCGAAGGGCAGAGTCTCATCTGGGGAGGTTGACCAACCTGATCCTGTTTATGTGGGTTCTACAGGGATTTTTTGGCTGAGGCTATGGAAGACCCATGTTAAACTCAGCCTTGTGCCACATCTACCCTTGTGGAGTGGGGGTCTAGTAAATACCATCTAGCTGGGATCTGTTGAGTATGACTCAGACTTACGCAAGAACTATCAACCTTCCAAGAATAGCACTCACTACCGGATTGACTTGCAACAACCGTGTGCATAACTGTACCTTATTTCTTCTTGTACTTGTTTTTTACAATAAACCTTTACTTATTTTATCCACTGTGTTTTTCAAGTATATATTTCTATTAGCACAGAATATAACATCATTGTTGTAACCTAGGGAAGGTTACTGAATAGAATAATCACACAAAGGTTGATAATTAATGATAATACTTAGGACATGAACAACACATATAAGATTTGCCAGTGGCATGCAGAAGTAGTAGTCAACTGCTAGAAGTGAGTCAAGTGAATTCCACAATGAATCTTCAATTGCAGATAGCATCTACCAACTGCCCTATGTAGTCAGATGTGGCACAAGGTCGAATTTAATGTGGGGTTCCCAAGCCCATAGGCTCAGCCAAAAACTACCCATAGACCCAGTATAAAACTCGGTCGAGTTGCTGTTTCCTGAGACAAGACTCTACCCTATGTCATTTCCACAGAGCTGGTTCACCTTCATTTTCTTCATGTCCCAAATATAAGAAGAAATTTTCACTTTGCTTTTACCCTAAGAACTGCTACTTCATGGAATAGATTACCATGTGGGTGTTTCTCTGAACAGTTCAATCTTGAACTCTCCATGTCAAGGAACAATCATTACCTTTCCTTTTGATCCTCATAATTTTCACTTCCTGTCACCTCCTTTTCCATTCATATCTCATTCATCATTGCATTCTAACTCTAGCCCTCTACTTTGAGTTGCTCTCAAGCCTTGTATTTTTGTATAAAAATAACCTTTAGCATTCATCAGTAGAACCACATCTCTGTCATTTCATCTTTTCTTCATCTGTGAGTGAAACCATGAAATGATGGTTGATTTGTTAGGAAGGTGACTTCTTGATGCTATCAGTCTGCAGAAGCAATTCCAGCATGCAACACCTTTGGAAAGCACCTAGAAACTATATGATGAGTTGTCCATCATTCACTGCAATTTAGTATTACATTAGTGTTCAGCAATTTTTCTTTCTAAGGATATTTGTCTATAGAACCACATCTCTATTGCTCCAAGTCATCTCTTCATCTGAGAGGAGAGTGTCTAAAATGGAAAGTAATTGAGAAAGTTTTCTCTTCATCATTTTCTTCTGGGTGGCTTTAAATTTCTGGTTCCAATCCAAATTCTCTGCACTCTTTACTTCATGGCTCAGGGTTTTCCTCTCACTACACCAACTTAATATCTGTTTGTAAGTTACTCATTAGTTCTAATTACCCAGACTTATTTATCTGTTATGTCAACCTGTATCTGGCTGCATCAAAAAGTTTTGTTTTTATTCCAAACAATAAACGTGCAGGGAGACAGACATGTTTGAATGGTGGTGGCTAATAGCTTTGATGAACTTCTGACGATTTAGTTTGGCAGCTTTATGAGTTGGTTTTCAAACAACTTTGTTAGACGCATTTTGCAAATGTTGGCACTGACGTCTTTGAGTGAATTGTAGGGTGTTTGTCTTTCATCAGTGTTGTATGATCGGGTCCTAAACTTACAAATCCTCTTCTGTCTGAGTGTTTCCTTTTTACTGACTTTTCATCTTACTTCACCCAACTCTTCATTCGCTCTCACTCTTTCTCACTCTACTTCTGTCTTTTTGTTTCTTTTTTTATTCTTTTTTCTTTTTCCTTTTCTATTCTTTTGTTTCTTTCCATTTGTTTTCTTATTTTTAGTTGTTTTTTTTTTTAATCTTCCTCTTTCACTTTCATTCCTTCCTTCTTTTTCTCTCTCGCCATTTTTTTCTATTCCATCTGCTGCACTTATTTTATGCCTTCTTTCTCCATTTGTACTCACCACTTTCCTCACTCTTTGTCAGCTTCTTTTTCTCTTACTCTCTCTCTCTCTCATGCTCTTTCCAGAATGGCAGTAAACCAAAGAAGAAAATACACTCTTTTATCTCTAAATGCATCACTGAAATTAAGCAACATCACACCTGGTCAGTACCTAGATGGGTGACCACTTTGGAATGCCAGGTGCTGTAAGCTTGGATGTGTGGGTGGTGTAATGGACAATGGCTCAGGATTCCCAAGTTCCAATTTGTTTTTTTTATATTCAGTTACACACAAATACACTTGATAAAAGGTATGAATCCACTTCTCCCCACAGTTATGGGTTAATTAGTAAGACTTGTATCACTAAACATTATTATCTCCCAAAAAAAAACTTCTTACAATCTACAACTCACATTATACAAATATCTAATATAGTAATTAATACTGTAATTATTCATGTATAATACGTATATAAGCACATAACCAAGTCATTAGAATCTTCACTTTCAGATCATAATACCCAGGATCAAATCTCACTGTGATCGATTTGTCAGGAAGGTAATGTATTGATGTTATTAGACATTCCAGTATGTGTCACCTTTTGAAATATGCTTGAAAACCCTACCTCTGATTGACCCAAGACTTGTAAGCAAAACTGTGAAAATGAAACTATTTGGAAAGTTATGGGACATTGTGACCAAAGGTATGAGTGCAGTGGCCTTGTTCAAACTGTTGATTACACCAGATAATGTACACTCTTCAAGAAGATGTAACTAAGGTCTACTCAGCATAGCTGCAGTATAAAACACAGATGAGCTCTGTGGGTGAGGAACAAAGACAAATGTGCCTGAGCAGGCATTTACAGGAAGGATTGACT
>OZ010591.1:61234740-61247240 GCA_963932145.1 Acanthosepion lycidas
CACATTGAAGTGAGTCATCTTCATATTCCATTGGTGAGAAGTAAGTTCTGCTCAATCAGCTTCTTCCCATGAAACACTGCTCTTTGGAAACAACTCCCAAGAGAATGTTTTCCCAATCAATACAATCTTAACCTATTCAAGTCTAGGGTTAACAAATTATTTCCCACCCTACAACCCAAAAACAATGCAATGTTTCTCAAAAACAAAACATTGCAAGCCTCTTACTGTTCTATCACTATTTCTATGGAAATTGCTCAGATGAACTATATTCCTAAGTTCCACCAGTTCTAATTTGTATTTCATTGATGAGAAGTAAGTTCCACTCAAGCAACTTCTTCCCACAAGCCACTGCTCTGTGGAAGTGAATCTCAAGAGGATGTTTCCGCAGTCACTATAATCATAGTTCAAGTTTAGGGTTAACTGTTATCTTTCCGACATATCTGCATAAACCATGCCTCTTACTCTGCAACTTTCTGTTGTTATCTATCCTCCTTATCCTCATAATTAGTACTCACTTCCCCCTCTTTACATTGAGTAGCTCCTGGCCTTTATATTAAGTGAACATTTAGTAAACAAAAAACATATATTATGACAAATGTTTAGATCAGCTTCATTTTTAGTTCCACCAGGCTTAGACATTTACAGCTAGGATATGCCATGTTACTTATACAGAGTCAAGTCACCCTAATTTCCCTCGTATTCTAAATGTATGAAGAAAGTTTCACTCAGAGAGAATATTCCCAAGAAATACCACTTTGTGGAGCCAACTCCTGCATAGGTGCTTCTCTGGGTGTGTCATTCTTAACCTCTTCAAGTTATGGGTCAGTTATTATCTATCCTCTTTATCCTCATAATCTTCACTCCCTACCACCTACTGTTTTACTTATTTCATTTTTAAACCATACTAGTAAACAGTTGTAGAGTAATGATTTGAGAACTGCTATAGAAAGCAATAGCAATCAAATCTTAATTAATAATAATGTTACGTAACCTTTTCTGATTATAGGGATACAATATTGCTTTCTAGACCTGATAGAGATCAGAATTGTCCCTGGTCTTGTTGGAGAAGAATTATTCTTCCCACTGCTACCTTTTTCCCACAGATGTAACATCTCAAGACTATTGCAACTCTATTTCTCTTTCCATACCCCATACTCAGGTGAACTCCATATTTTAGTTCCTCCAACTAGGACAGCACACTATACTACTTCTACAGAGTCGAATCACCTCCATTTCCCTCATATTTTAAATGTAAGAACTAATTTTCATTCAGAAAGCTTTTTTCTAAGAACTGCTTCCCTGAATACTGCAATTTTAACCTCTTCAAGTTAAGAGTCAATCATTATCTATCCTCCTTTATCGCTCAAACATTATTTTTAGTCGACATTTTGAGTAGACATTCTGTCTATTTATTAAACAGTATATTTATTTATTTTTGTCTACCATCCTGAATATTCAAGAATCTTATTAAAGAAAAATTTACACTCTATGGCAGGATTCAAACCTGTGTCCCTCTTTGAAAGAAAAACTCTCTTTAGATTTGATATGTTCTAGACTGACTTCACCATGTTTATATACATACATACACACATACATACATATATATATATATATATATATATATATATATATATATATATATATATATATAAAATTATTTGTTTAAAAATATGATTCCAACACACTAGATAAGAGTTCTCATGTTTCAAAACAAGAGCCGAAAACTTCAATATAATTATTTGAATTAGAATCATATTTTTAAATAAATAATTATATTTATGCTCTACTTTTGTATCAAGCACTATTTTTTAAAAATGATAACAAAAATACTAAAGAACTTTGGATTATTTACCTAACCAGTTCTTTCCTATTTTCTATATATTTTCACGCACACACACATACATATATATATATATATATATATATATATATTAGTATATTTTCCACTTTTTTGTAACATTTATTAAAATGATGTATTAGATTATTGGAAAAGGTTCTGATTAGAAAATTAAAAACAAAATTTTACAATACACAATCATTTATTTGTCAAGTGTATAGTTGCCCTCCTATCATTCTACAAGCTTGTTGATGCCATTTTTGTAGAAATTTTGTGTTTTTTGTTGGAAGAATATTGTGAGGTAGTTGTTGGTTGACTGTACACAGTCAATTTTTTGTCATTTAAGTTGTTCTATAGAGACCAGAACGAATGACAATCTAATAGAACCAATTTACGAGAATACAGTGGGTGCTGAAGGGTTTCGCATTTCAAATCTGCAAGGGTCTGATTTTCAACATACAGTCTTGCATTGCTGTGGTGAGAAATGTCACCTTTTCAATTTACCAAAAGAATTATACATTGAGATTGGTGAGTTAGTCACAATACTTCTTTGCAGTTAATTTTAATGGCTGGAAGTAGCCCAAAGTTAATTACCCATCTGCAATCCGACCAAACAGACAGCAACACCTTCATTGCTTGCAAGCTCTTTTTAGCCACAGGTTCTGCACACTCACAAGCTTGTTTGCACCTATGTTTGTGCCAATTGTTACCATAAATTATCCATTTTTCATCACCTGTGACAATTTTGTCCAAGGCTCTTTTTTGTGGTGTAACAGCAACAAAATCATCACTGAAACACAATCAAGCTTCTTCTGTCCAGAGAATGTGGCATTCATATATTGAGTTTGGAAATGAACTCTGGTTTCTTCAAATGGCAAAAGTTAGTTACGATTCTGTCAAAATCTTTGGCTTATTCTTCACAATGTCAAGCAAAGGATTTTCATCATTTTCATGTCGGAATGTTGCCAGAATATGGTTGAACATTTAAGTTAAAAACACCCTGATGAAATCTGCCAAACCACTTTTTGACCATCCGAAGTGCTAGAGCATGGTCCAAATAAATGTTCTGAATGTTTTTTTTATTACAGTTCCAACATTTCCTTCTTTCCAAAATGAACAAAGTTTAATGTGATGAAAGTTGCATTTTCACCACATTAAACTTTTTATCCTCCTTCTTTAAAGCATTCATTTGTGGACAAAATGCCAACATTCAACAAAGTTTGAATCGCAACTGAATAAAGCAAGTTTTCAATTGAGAAGACACCAGAAATCAGCACCAAAACAAATGTCTGTCAAGTTGTGGTCATTTTATATTAACAATGAAAATCAGGCATGAACTTTTGCAATGATCTGATACATGAAACATCTTTCAATCATAAAAAATGTGGATCTGCTCCAAAATTTAATCAATCATTGTTTGGCCCACGGTTCATCCCTCTACAGAACAGCACTGGAAATTGCTGAGAATTTTTTGAAATATTGTGCAAATAAACAAGTATGGATGAATGCATAACCTATGTCAATATAATGCACCAAGAAACATATTTTACAAATGAAAATTTATATCTTCAAATATCCACATTTTGATATACACACATATTGATACATATTTACATAATGATATATTTATATCAACCCAAGCATACAAACATGAATACACGTATATAAAGTATATAAAAAGATTAACCAAAAGATTTACCTAAATATAATTAATATTTTAATTATAAGTAAGGAAGTTGAATTAATTTTGTTAATTTCCCAATGTTTATAAAAGGAAATATGAACAGAATCAGAAACACTTGTTTCTTTATCAGATATTGATTATTTCAATTTATAGATTAGTTATAACAAATTTAATGTAGATCAGTAGTTGAACATAGAATAGACTGAGTAGTTTTACCCAATACTGTAACATGCTAAAGAACTCAAACATTAACTGAAGAACTTTATTCATATACTTAAATAACCTCGTCAGATCTAGACTTTCATGTAGACCCCATGCATAGTGCAAAACCCATTTAGAAATTTCTAAACTAGTGTCTCTCAACCTTTTTTTCACCCATGGGCAATATACACTCAATTTGTTTTTGGAAGACCCCCAACAACCATTCAATGAAAGAAAAGCTTATTTTATTTTTTACTAATAGATAAGTTTAGGAATTGTATAGTAGAAATAATAAATGCATAAACTATATTTTGAACTAAAACTAATCTAATGAAAATAAACTTGTATTTAACAACTAAATTCTATGGAGCATTTATGTACACTAGTAAAATAATTCATAATATAAACCATTTTAAAATATGTGAGTAATTAATAAATTATAAAAATGTACTGATTTATTCAATAAGAACTCTGTGGTTGATCCTGCTCTGTGAGTTTTTTTTTTATATTCAATTCCATCGATGCTGATGATAATCGAAGATCACTCCTTTTCACAATGTGAAGTCTATTACTATATTAATTAATTTATATTAATATATAAATATTTCATTTTATCAATATTGAAAATTAATGTTATTTATTATTAATATATTAAATTAATTTATATAATAAATTATAATTATATAATTTTCCTTTATATATATATATATATATATATATATATATATATATAATCCTTCCTTTATATATCCTACTCAGTTTTTATTTAACTTTTGCAATTGAAACATCTGGTAGAGTAAAAGGGACACTGACTTAGATCATTTGATCTTGTTTTCTGCTAGTTTTAGAGTTGTTTTTCTTTTTTTCTTTTTAGTATTTTAATATGGTGTAGATTACTATAGAAATTGCAATTCTCAGTTGTAACAACTGTTCTGAAGTGAATTTGCTTTATGGACCACTTAAATATTACCATGAACCCCTAATTTACTATTTTTTTGTGTGGACCTACAATAATGTTTCATGGATCCACAGGGTCCATATAGACCCTGGTTGAAACCACTGGTCTAAATTGTCAGCTGTATACAAGTGCTTGCATGTTAATGTATAATAATTAATGACTAGCTGTTCATTTTCTGCTAGAGTGTCTCGCTATTCCCAAATGCAGTTGCTTGTTCAGGCACATTTGTTTTTTGTTTTTTTTCAACAGAGCCAATATGTATTTTATGATGCAACTATACTTAGAAAACCTTAGTTACAGTTTCTGGAAGAGAGCACATAATCTCGCTTGATCAGTAGCTCAACAAAGCCAGTTTGCTTCAACGCTCAGCCATGATGACTTGTGACTTTATACTAGCACAACCATCGTCAGCTTCCAATAGTTTCATCTACCCAATATTACTCACATGGTTTGGGTCAGTCTGTGGTTTGAATTTCAGGCACATCCCTATGGTGCTGTATGCTGGGATTGCCTCCTCAGGCTGATATAATCAAGGTCACCTCCTTCACTAATTGGCTGTGGTGAGATTTGAACTTGGAGTTTATGATTGGAATGCTGATCTTCTAACAATTCAGCTACATGCTCATTTAGCTTGTCACATACATTGTTCACTAGTGTAATGATATTCATTTTCATTGGGTGCTCCAAATAATGTAGCCCTGTGCCAGACTAAAATTAATCTGGTGTGAACACCAGTTTGAAAAAACAGCACACTCAAGTACTTAGTCACAATGACTTGCAACTTAGTGCTAACAAAACCATTAACATGAACAGTTTCATCTACCCAATTTCACTTAGAAGGCTTGGGTGAAGCCAAGGGTGTGCTTTTACAGGCAATTCCCAACAATGGGAGAGATGGCAAAAAAGAAAAAAAAAATTATTGAGAGCTACAAAGGGCAGAAAGTTGTGGAGATCCATGAATGCCATACTGGGATCTTCTCTCCAGGTTGATCTTATCAAAAAGTCACCTCCTTGATGAGATTTGAACATAGGTCTAATAAACATGACAAAATGCTATCAATTGTATTAAATTTTGCCGCATAGAAAATTATTAAATAGTCTATTTTTCAATATTTACTTTGATACATTTGAGATTATATGTGGTTAGAGGTTGAAAAGAAAGGTTTCACTGACTTTTCACAGAGAAAACAATTACACATTATGTGTCTGTATATGAATATCTTGTGTGTGCATATATATGTATGATGCACAAACTGTTTAGCATTTAGGAAGAATTAAATAAAGACAACAATTAACCATTGCTTATTATTTATAGATTATTACATAACAATTCTATTAAAAAAATGATGTAAAATATTTAAGTAATTTTAAATTGCATTTATCTTATAAAATATCAAGTTTTATGTTACTCTGTATTTTCTCGTTTATATTCAATACTTTCTGAATATTAAACTAAAAGTAAAATTGATTAAAGATAATCTATTATCTGCCTTTAATTGGAATAAATGAAACTAATTCTGAATATATATATATATATATATATATATATATCTTACTTTCAAAATTTTTTTATCTATAAAAACAACCAGAATTTAATAATTTCTAGGATAAACATGTTGCCGCAATAAAACACCTCACATTCTGCATCTTCAATTTTTAAATTTAAAATAAAAACTGATTTAAAAATAAAATAAATTCTATTTCTATTACATCATCAGACTACTAAAACAGATGACTTGCTTTACCAAAAGCATCTATGATATAATTGATAATTATTATATAGTTTGATTATAACTTGAAAGTCACATGCTATTTATTTAAATGTATGTTCTTTTACTTGCCATGTTCTTTTAGAACATCAGTAATCATGGCTTTCCACATCTTCCTCTCTTTTGTTGCTCTAAGTAACTTTTTTCTGTTTTCCTATCTCTCTTGTTTCTTTGTTTTGCCATCCATTATTTTAATTTCTTAGTTCATATATCCCCAAAATCTTATGAACATTTGTTGGTTAATACTAATTTTATTATAAAAAACATTGAGTTGTCTAAAATCTAGCATAGTGTATTTACTACATGAATTTTGATTTGAACTTTTGATTATAAAATGTTTGGTCTTTCTGATCAATATTAATCACTGGAATTAAGTTCATTGAAAAGGACAAATATTTATTCTCTAAAATAAGTTCTTTTTTATAATGAAAAAAGAATGAAGCAGTAGTTGACTTATTGATGTGCTTTTGTGTCACCATATAGCAAATTGTTCTATGGTGTTTTTTGGCACAGATGTGAATTTCTTGTAAATTATTTAATTTCAGAAAAAAATCTGATTTAACAGAAGGTGTCTATCTTTTCTGATATGCTTAATAGGGGACACCCCATTAGAGCTTGTCTTCCTGGATTTTCCTTGTATCCCAAGAGAAAACAAATAGTTTTAAAAAATATCAGCCAAGTAGACTTCAGTTTTCATCTAAATTTCTGTTACAATCATACTATGATACATTTATTCTTTTGAACTAATCTTTTCTACACATTATGAGTGAGCAAGGTTTTTGGTTAAATAATATTTTTCATGATCAAATCTTTGTGTGTTCTGGTCACCTGATGAGTGCAGGAGTATGAAACGTAAGTGGCAGTCTGAACTTTGTCTCCTTCTGAGGTGTGACACTTTGAACCATGTTTGCTGTGTTTTGATAGGTGTCTGCCTTTTAGTCTTTTTCTCTCGTTTATATGGTTTTGTTATATAGGAATAAAGTGTCATTGCCAACACTGGAGTTTGAGCACAGATCACCAGAGAGCAAACACAGGTGATCCCATTTTAAATAAGTAGATCATGTGATGGCAAAGGAAATGTATATATGGGAATTAGCATGGTCTCTAATTGATCACTATTTCTACACTATCCTCTATTATTATACGGATCGCTATTCTCTATACTATTTCTATACTGATCACTATATGGATTACTATTCGGATCACTATATGGGTTACTATTCAAGTGAGTATTATCAAGCAAGTGCTATAAGTGCAAGTGTTATTCAAAGATGTCTGACACCAGTATTGTTCAACGGTGTTAGTATAGTTGTATCTGCAATTACAAAGTCTCTACTACAGCAAGCATTATGAAAGTGATGAGTATTCATTGACATTACAAAAGTGGCAATGAGTGTTCATTGACATCACAAAAGGTTTATATCTTATTTTTTTGTTTTCTTGTACTGAGTTTTCCTTGTTTTTGCTTTATTTTTGTGTTTATTTTCTTTTTATCAAGTTTTCTTTTGGTCACCTTGCAGACTTTGGATTTTGTTGTACACACACTCATATATATATATATATATCTGAGTTGGGATCAATAATAATAATATATATATTTATGTGCTAATTCCCTTGGGAAAGGTAGGAATCTATCTCTTCTCCCTCCTCCCCAGCTAGGGATAAAGTAGTAGGACAGACTGGGTGGCAACCAGTCTAGGAGAAGGAAACTTTGAATTCAAATCTGATCATACTATCCTAAAAGTGTGTATACATTCAGATGGGGGACATTTGTAAGTCCAAATACCCACTGAAACTCTTACTGCAAGTCTGAATGAATATGATTTCTGCTATACTTTATTGCTTTCATTTGGATTTGGCATTAAAAGAAGCCGAATATTCCATCAAGAAAGAGAGGAACTATTATATATATTTTTATAAACAAATCATATTCAGCCCTGGCAACCATTATTCCTGTTTGCATAAGAAAGGTTATCTTCATTTAATTAAAAATAGTTTCAAGGACTTTTAAATGACCTAAATATCTTCTCAAAAGGCTGATGCACACTCCCGATTTTTATAAAATGTTCTGCAACTGCAGAACCAGGTTTAACGTCAAACTTATGCAAATTATCTTGTCAATCTTTTCTAATGAATGCTGGGTCGTAATGAACATTCTCTAGAAGTTGAATGATCATACTTATTTAGTCAACTTCAAACTGACATTTAGATAAATCAATTGGAGAACTAGACAGAATGCATTATTGTCATCAAAAAGAACAGCCCAACATGCAAATTCCAAATTAGAGATACTGAAATTAAGCAAGTACAACAATTTAAATATCTTGGAAGTATTTTAACAAAGGACGGAATGTGCAACACTGAAAGGTGCATTGAGATAGTGAAAGGTGCTTTCCAAAAGCTAAGCAAAATATTAAGACGGAAAAATTTTGTGAGAAACAAAGAAAAGTGTACTGAACTCTTATGTAATATTATTCCTCCTATATGTCAATGAATGCTGAACAATCTCCTTACAGATGAAGAAGAGACTTGAAGCAACAGAAATGTGGTTCTACAGAAGGATACCAAGAATACCATGGACTGAACATGTGAGCAACAACAAAGTTCTAGAAACAATGGAAATGAAAAGGAGACATATACTTAACATCAGGAAGAGATAGTTGAAATTTCTAGGGCACATAGCAAGGAAAGAGGGTCTGGAAAATTTGATATTCACAGGACTGATCCAAAGCAAGAGGCACAGAGTAAAACAACGCTGTACTTGGTGAGCTTGAGTGAATGGATGGCAGACCAAGGTTTGGGAGAGATAGCAAAACGAAAAAAATTATTGAGAGCTACAAAGGACAAAAAGTTGTGGAGTGCTATGATCGCCAATGTGCTGAAAGGACACGCCATACAGAAGAAGTTTTATATTGTTTCCCTTTTTTATCCCTTTTATTTCCGTCTGTTCTTTTGTTATGACTATACTTAGTATCTCTAATAAGACCAGGTATTCATTCAATGAGATTCAAAATATAAATAAATCTTGTGTGCAGGCATACATGCTTTCGTCTTATTACCCATTACATGGCCGTTTGAGGGACCACATAAACTGCAGCAGCAATGATTGTGTTTCAGGCCTGATAACCTAATGTTGTTCATTCCTCTTCAGGATGATCTTGAATTCAGAGTTGTTCTACCAAGGCTAAAGAGCTCACTTTACCCTACTATTTCATCGATAGCTTGATGGAAGAGAAATGGATACATGCCTTTCCCAAGGTCATTGACATTGGACTGGATTTGAAATCAGCTTAATCCCCTGTTAAAAAAATGCTTTCTTTGGATAAACTCTCTAATGAAAATGTTCTCCTTGGAAAGAAAAATGAGGTCATTTAATTATATTTGTATCTTTAAATTATAAAATGAATTATTATGTAATGAATTTTGCTCTCCAGAGAAAGAAAGGGATCAGATAATTATTATCTTAATTCTTTAGACAATGTATTATTACTGTTATACAGTCCTTCTTTATTATGAAGTTTGTCATTTTTATTGTTTTTATCATGCTTCAAGCACCATATTCCCATCATTCACTCAGACAACTTCAGACTTCTGCATGGATTCTTTTCCTAACCTCTTCAAACCAAGAGTTACTTGTGATGTATCCTCTTTATCATCGCTTTCTACAACCTCCTCTTTCACTCACATCATACACTTTATTCATCATAACAATTTTAAAAGTAACCCTCTACCTTGAGTATTGGATGAAATTTAGCATAACCCCCCCCCCCAACCCCAAAAAACTACTGATGATACAAAACATTTTTTTTTTTTTTTTTTAAGCATTTCACCCCAAGCAAGGCGGGAAGCCACTAGGACACAAGGGGTTACAGAAAATTTAGAGCAAGATCAGATAGGAGTGATGGAAGAAAGGATGAGGGTAGTAGATAGATCAAGGCAACTGGAGATGTCAATTGACACTACACTTGAATAGCTGGAGATTATAGCTCGCAGGGAAACAGGAATAGAGAAGGGAGTTCCACAGGCGAGAGGTGCGGGACATGAAGCTATTGGAGTAGAAGAGACGGCTACATTTAGGAGTTTCGACAGTGAAGGGGTGAGTAATGACAATAAAGCAAGTAACTGGTGCCCAAAATATGAAGAAATCTAGTATGCATACATACATGCTTCCATCCTCTTACCCATTACAGGCAGCAATGAGTGTGTTTCAGGCCTGATGACCTAATGTTCATTCCTCGTCAGGATGATCTTGAATTCAGAGTTGTTCTACCAAGGCTAATAGCTTGAGGGAAGAGAAATGGATTCATGCCTTTTCTAAGGTCATTAATGCAAAGTGAAACATCATCTGCCTTTGTCTAAACCGCTGCAAAATATATGATCCTAATTAACTTCAATTTTTGTTTGAATTTTCTAAGCTGAAGCATGGTGTTTTAACTATTTTACATCCTTTCATTCTGATTTCTTTATCTTTGTTGTTTTTATCACAGCATTCTGGTCCCCCTACTCTCAAGCCTTCTTCATGTTCTTACCATTATTTTGATCAATTTCTCCTTTTTGCTGTCCTTATCAGTTGTCAAAAGACAACTGTACCCACATGTCTTCCACAAACATTTGCTACATTTGAATCCAAGTGGATTCGAATGAAGGATTCTGTTTAACATTACTAAAAGCTTACTGAATTCAGCAGACAACTGTAGAAGGCTAGAGAGTAGACAAGTCAAAATATTTTGATAATGACAAGAGAACTGGTCTGGGACAGAATATCTACAACATTGGCCTTCAATTCTCTTCTCTATCATTTATGACAAAACTGCAAATTTTCTTCATTTATGGAAGGCTTATGGCCATATCATGTTGAAACACCAGTTCTCGTATGATCACCAAAGTTAAGCAACATCAAGCCTAGTCAGTACCTAGATGAGTAACCACTTGAGAATACCAGGTGCTGTAAGCTTGTATGTGCAGGTGGTGTAATAGATACTGGCTCAGAATTGGAAATTGAAAAGATGAGTTCCAATTCCAGTCAGGTTTGTTATACTCATTTATGTGCAAATACTCTTGGGAAATGTATAAATCCACCTCTTCTCCTCCCCAGCTATAGGTTAATTAGTAGAACTTGTTTCAATAAATCAGTATTATCTCCCAAAAATACTTACAATGTAAAAATATTTTCTGGCTTTAAATAACCTGCAAAAGGTTGATAAGCCATAAAACCAAATTAATCTTCATTTGTGATTACTAAATATCACAGATTTATTATAAATCTTAATATTATTAGATTCATAACAGGAGGGAAGTTAATCCCTATAAAAACAAAATCCAACATTTCTTTTTCTAAGGTTAGATTGTAGCAAGGAATATTACAATAAAAGTTCAGATTTCATGGCTTTTATTCATTAATTTTCAAGCCAAATCATGTTCAGTGGTTACAGTCTAATGAACAGCCATGTTGGGAAAACATTCATATAAAAACTAACCAATCTTGTCTACTGTTCCTTTTATTTCATATTTTGTGGGTTTATTTATGGATGGATCAAGTGGCTAATGACCTTTCACAGGAAACTACTCAATGTTGGGAGTGACATGTCTAGTTAAAAAAAGAAGCAGAAAGCCACAAAGCATTTCAGAAAAAAAAACTAAAGAAAAAAAATTGGTTTGATTTGGTCCCTGTCAAGATGTAATTAGATATCAGTATAGTAGATTCAACATACTCCTACTAATTATTCAAGCAAGAAAACGCAGCATTGCCCAGACTGGAAATTTTTTTCTAGGTTCAATGTGCTGCTAGTGTAATGGTTAGTAGATTTTGTTACATTTACTTTCATGCAAATACTATTGGGAAAGGTATGAATCCATCGATTCTTCCCCAGCTATGAGTTAAATAAATGTACAGACTGGGGTCTTTAGTCTTAGTCGGTAACTAGTATAGGAGAAGGACAACTCTGAATTCAAAACCAGTTGGGCATGGGGCTTGCAACTCCATCCTGTAAAAAGCTACTTAGTACAGAAACCATAGCATACTAACAACATTGTTTCTGAAATTAGATTTTA
>OZ010591.1:61252240-61307240 GCA_963932145.1 Acanthosepion lycidas
AAAGATATTAAATGTTTTTGGCCCATGGATAATATGATTTAAGTAATAAAATTTATTTATCATGCATTTATGTTCTTAACCCATATCTGCCTAGAATGAGTTTAAATTGATACTGTCTTGATTCTATCTATCTAAGCTATAATTACAAACTATAGTTTTGGAAAGTGAAAACATTTTGGAATATTTCCAAGATTTCATCTGAAATCAAAACATGAACTTCCCACACACACTTACAGCTCCAAGATTAAGAGTCTTATACTCTATGGACTGAAGTAGTCAGGCTCTCTTGAAAAAAAAAATGTATTTCAAGAAAAATGGTCACAATATATGGAAAAAAGTGGGCATCAATTTAAGTTGATGCCAAGAGGATGTTGGTAAAGTTTCAGTTACTATGTTTAATTTATTTTTACTTTAAAATCTTTTTATTGTCAAACAAAGCTTAGTAAGCTAAGGCAGCATGTACATGTTGTCATCGTTGTTGGCAGAACTCATTGCTGAGTATTTAGGTGATCAACATTTCTTCTTGGGTGAAATGAATCTTATGTAGTATCTGAAGAGATGTCCTCAGACCCCCCCCCCGCCACATGGTAAAGTAGGACGGTTCAGGAGATGGAGAACTCTGGATTTTTTTTTTATTTTTGGTCTCTCTTTTTCTCTTCTATTTGTCTTCTGGTGTTTTTGAAGGATGTTGTTTTTTCATGGACTGTTCTTCTCCAATTGGTTCTTTAGATGTGAGAAGAAGAAAAGTCTTTGATTATGTAAGCCTTGGCTGCAAATTGTTTAAGGTGGTCCATGTGTTGCCACTCCATGGCACACACTTCACCTGACACCATCCACTGACTTGTTCTCATATGTAGAATGTTGTCTTGACCACTAACCTGTTGGGTGTCAGATTATGTTTAATCTACTCTTTTTCCTGAATCCTTACTGCCATGAGCGACCTTACCAGGAGACAGAGCATCACATGGGATTGCATTCAGGTTCCTCATGAATCACAAACTCCTACACTATGACACACTATATGTACATTATATATATTATATGTTTTAGAAGCTCAAAAAAATTAATATAATTTTAAGTTTATAAAAATACAGCTTTAGGTAAACAAAAACAGTAGAAAGTAAGACAAAGTATGAAATAGTCATACATAAATAAACATAAATTTCAAAGAATTTGTTCATTTTAGAAACAGATAGCAGAAACAAAAAATGAAAATACTTCACAGCAAATTCATTATTTAATATACAATAAAAATAGTAAAATAATTTATCTTGCTTTTTTGATAGTAATCACACCTAAATTATCATTTCATAAAAACGAACAAGAGTAGAACACATGCATACATGCACACAGGCACAAACACATGTATTTTCCTGAAATTTTCAATGAAAAGTCCCAGTGCAAGTGCTAATGCTTAGCGTAAGACTATATTGCTGGAAGATAAGGTGGAAATTAATTATTTATTCAGAATACTGTATGTGCATATCATAAATATTGTAATAACCAATAGGGAGTGCTTATTTGTGGTTTATAGTATGGTTATTTTAACTTAAGTCATTTTTCATGACCTCTGGAACCAATAACTAATGTAGGGTGAGGTATACCTGTATTTTAAAGCCTCAGCCATGGAATTAAGTTATATAACAAAAGAAAGTTCTATTTTTCTCTCAACCCCAAGTCATATGATTTTTTTCTTTGCAACTTAGAATGAACAGTTTTGAATATTAAATGAGTAAACTTTCTCGATGCTGGTTGATTTTACTTAGTGGTACTTGGTAAAATAATCTATCCATATAGAAGCCATGGTAGTATTTCTTTCTCTGTTATATACAGAAGACAAATGACAGTGTTTACCTTCTCAAGAAACAATCATCTGAGACATCCCATTTTGACATTATTTTAGTTTCCTTCTTCTCCAAACTTGGAAAAATGTCACGATTAAAATATTATGATCCAGTTTGTCAAAGAGATTGGATAAAAAACAAAATAAAACAAAAAAAGAAATATGGGTCAGTATAATGTGAAATATTATTTCCTCTGAGCTGTTGTGAAATATTCTTAGATCAGAACTTGCTAGGCTTCTGATATCAAATTCTGGGCATCTAAACATAACTTGTCGATTATAAGTCATCGTTCTTCTTTTTTTTATCACTCGGTTTCCAAGATGATCAACGTCCACAAAGATATATAAAGGTGGATCAAAAAGTCCGCAGCCTGACTGTCTTTATTAAGTGAATTTTGATATGAAATTTTACAGTAATTTTTCAATGCGAAAATATTTTTTCATGATCCTATATGAAAATATTGTTATTAGAACCCCACATGCAAATGTTGTTGTTAGAATGCCATATGCAAATGTTGTTGTTAGAATGCCATATGCAAATGTTGTTTCATCTCATATATAAGTATAGTTTGTTTTTATTCCATATTTATATACTTTTTCATCCTGTATGTAAAAATTGATTCATCCTATGTGGAAATATTGTTTCATGATTCTATATTAAAAAATGGCTTTGAGCAAATGGAGCTTGTGGGACTTGTCAAAGACTATCCTTCTTTGGGCATTGTGGACTGGTGTTACAGAATCACAAAGAAAGAACTGTAGCAAATAACACTTGAGGACTACCAATTAAAATGGATAGCACATGGAACTCAAAGAGAAAATAAGACATAATCAATATGTTGACAATCAACACTATTTCAAATAAAATGCTGGGAAGGAAACCCATCAGTACTGGATTCTTCTATTGTCATTCTAATATTTTCACAAATGTAACTATTCATAATGGGGAAATTGTCTGAGAAATAAAACTCTGAAATAAGACTTATCTGGGCTTGAGAAACCATCCGCTAGTACTGGAAAGAAACTTGCTACTATCAGAACCAATCCATAAAGACAAGATAAAGAGAAAAAAAGTAACTACATATGAAATACATATAAAGTAAAAAAAAAAAAAGAAAAAGGATACTGATGTTCACCCAGTACAAGGCTCAAGTGCCACTCAAGGTAAACAGTTACTGAATGATGAGTGTGACACAAATGCAATAGGAAAAGATCTGGTAGACAGTTAACAGTTGATTCTAGACTTGAAGAGTTTAAGATTGTTGTGTTTGGAGAAGGTTATTGGGGAAGTACCACAAGTGAATCTGTTCCACAAAAAAGAAGGTTTTGGAATGCCCTTTTTACCAAAGGAATACACAGTGAATAATGATGATTAAACCCTATGGACATAACAAGGATGGTTTTAGCTGTAAACCATTGGCACTAAAGAATAGAAAGATGACTGAATGGAACATATACAAATCTGCTTAGAAAAGTTCAGAACATCAGTTGGAGATCCCATGCAATGTTTAACATAGTTTATGGAGAACTAAGACTAATCTCTCTTGAACTCAAACAAGAAGGATTCTAGTTTGCCAGCCACTGCCACTGAGTGAATGGGGAGGTTGTCTCATCCTTACTTCTATGGCACCCTTTTTCTTGTGAAAGTTGACTTTCTCAGACATCATGGCTTGGGACTCTGGGTTGAACATTGGGGAGCTGGGAATAGCAATGCAGGATCGATCAGTGTGTACAAAGAGATTGTTACTGGATCTTCGATCAACCACAGGGTGGTTGAAGGATGATGATGATGGTAAAAGAATGGAACTCATCAGAACATTTGCCATAGCTATAACAATATAGTAGCAATAGGTTTATTATGTTGTGACAGTGGGAAAGAGGCTGTAGGATGGAAAATAATACCCATCACATCATATAAATGTTTTTGAAATCTGTCATGGATAGAAAGAAATAGACTTGAGAAGTTCAATCTCAGTTATGGCAGCAGTGCTCTGTCTTTCATTTGAACTGACTCTTGTAAAGATAAAGCACAGCAGGAGGAATCTGGTACTTTCTGAAGTGGCAAGAAGAACCAACTATAACATTAAAATTGTCTGTAAACATGATCAGTTATGCTGCCACTGTAAGAACTGTTGGTCTGCCATATTGGCGCCATAATCACTCGGATTCTTAAGTATTTTCATTTTAGATTTATGCCAAAATATTGATTCGGTGATTATTTATTTCACAAAGAAGAGAAAAATCATCTTAGGCGCCAACAAGTTAGAAAGAAGCACCTTCAAGTACCATGTTTTTCTAATAAACCACTTTTCACCAATGTTATTGACAAGTAAGATTTTGCAAAATTGCAAATGAAAGAAATGGCTGTCTAGTAAAGATTGGTGTGGTGAACGAGAAATCGCCTACCACAAAAATGAGTTTGTGTCCTGCGCACAGTTTGCCGAAGAAAAGGAAAAAGTAAATAAATCCTAGATAATTACTGCCTCAAATATGGTAATTTCTTTCTTCTTTTTTTATCCTTCCTGACTATCGTGACCAATCGAAAAATTTACCTCCTCAATAAAAACTGTTGCTTTTCTTGATGAAGAAGAGATTGGGGGCAGTGTTCATGTGCAAGAGCAAGTTCACTGTATTAAAATCTTTGCCATTTTTTTTTTCATTTTGCTTCTTGGTCTTTTGACTGTACTACTTATATTTCTTGACTTTTCATTTTGTTAGGCTCTATTTGTGATATAGACTTTTTCACTGCCTTGTTGTTTTGGACATTTGTTAACAGACGCAGCAACTAAATACATTGGGACAAGGATGTCCAAATTTATTTTTGTTTTAACTTAAATTTTGCAATACTAATGATGAATGAGGTGTGTGATATGATTGAAAATGGAGGTGGTATGAAGTAAAGATTATGTGTATAAGAAGGATAATGATTGTCCTTTGAATTGAGAGAGTTAAGATTGTATTAATCAGGAAAGTATGCATGTGAGAGTTCTACAAAGTAGCAGTTCTTGGAAAAGGCTATCTGAATGAAACATCCTCCTTACAATTGTAATATAAAGGGAATGAGGATGATTAAACTCCGTGGAAGTTGCATGGTCATATTCTTGCTGTGGAACTAAAGAAAGGAGCTTATCTAAACATTTGCTTAACTAAATTGAATGAATTATTCAATATCTTACTAAAGAAATGCATTCCTAATAATTTTTGTACAAAAATCTATGGTAAATAATTTGCTATATGTTATATTCCATGCTAATAGGAATATATACTTGACAAACATGGTGATAAAAATAAGTAAAGGTTTATTGTAAAAAAACCAATACAATAATAAATAAGGTACAGTTATGTGAAAAGTCGTCGCAAGTCAATTCAGTTGTGAGTGCATATTGGAAGGTTAGTAGTTCTTGTGTATGTCTGAGTATTACTCAACAGATGTCTGCTAGACTCCTGTAGTCCACTGACTTACCGATACTTATAGGTAGTTACTACCTATCGTAGAAATGTATTATAATTTTAATATAGGAATGTAATACAAATACTTTTAGTCTAATTTTGTACTACTTTTTGTCTAATTTTGTAAGTTTTAACTTACTATAGGAATTTATTGTAACTAATTTTACTGCAGAAATGCATTGTTATTAATTTTATTGGAAATAATCTTCTATACAATTTTATTCCAGAAGTGTATTGTAAATAATTTTAGAATAAAAATGTATTGAACTGTTTGCTATAGTAATAAACTACGAATAATTTAAGCATAGAAATATATTGAAAATCTGTTTACTATGGTAATGAACTACAAATTATTATAGCATAGAACTATATTGTAAATCTTTTTATTATAGTCACTATTAGGTTGGTGCAAAAATAATGGCGTTTTTTGACGTATTTTTTAACGTCAAAAACCGCCATTATTTTTGCACCAACCTAATACAAATAATTTTAGCATCAAAATGTATTATAAATGTTTTTATAGTAATGAAAAACAAATAATTTTAGCATCAAAATGTATTGTAAATAATTTACTATATAAATGCATGGAAAAAACATTTTGTTTAAAAATTTATTTTAAGCATCTTTACTATAGAATATATTGCAAATAACTTTATTATAGAAATATATGGTAAACAATTTTACTATAGAATTGCATTGCAAAGGTTAGGAATCAAGACAAGCATCAAGAATACAATAGAGATATTTCTGTACTATGATTATACACCAGTGGTAGAAGCCTAAGTCCCTGGCTAAAAAGCCTCACTCAAAAACATAGATATCCTGCCTAATGTAAATCACGATTATGGTTTTATTTATTTCTTTTTTGTGGATGCACTTTTTATTATCTAACCACGAAAAAGTATTTCATGTGGGGGTTTGACTTTGTTGCTTATATGTCATGCAGACTTGTGTTTGGCATTGAATGACTTAATACCAGGTCACTTCCAGATTATCTCCAGTTGAGTTAGTACACCAGCAATAGTTAAGCAACCATTTCTGCTTAATGAGGATTAGGAATTAAAGCAGAAACCCAATATAAAGGCATCTTTCTTTCTTTCTTTCTTTCTTTTTTATTTTTTTTTAAATCTCAGTTAATATGACTGCTGGCTATGCGCAACTGTCCACCATTTGTAACTGTGATAAAATGGTTTTCTTGGGGTAAGTATAGTCAATTCTATGTCTGGACTTTGCATTTTAACATTCTGTCTGTGCTGCTTCCTGATACTGACCTGGCATTAAGCCATTCGATGCCAAAGCCAAGGCATATAAGCAACAAAGGCAAACCCTCACATGAAATACTTTTTCATGGTTGGATGACAGAAAGTGCAATCAGTGAAAAAGAAAGAAATAAAAATCTAATCATGATCTACATTAGACAGGATATTCTGTGTTTGTGAGTGGGAAAATTTACAAATGAATGAATGAAGAAAAAAAAGTACGGAGAAGAAATGAATGTGTGAATAGTGTAATAAAGAAATGATTATTGTGGGTTTGGAAATAACCCTGTTCTATCATGCTGTCATTACCAACACTAATGTTTTTCATTATTATTAAGATCATTAATCAATGTTTTATTTATTATAGTGTATCATGAATATATTATGTCATGTTTCTGTTATCCAATCATGAAAAAATATTTTATGTGGAGGTTTGCCTTTGTTGCCTACATGCCATGAACATTTGTCTTTGGCATTGAATGAGTTAATGTCAGGTTAGTATCAGATAATCTCCAGTGGAATTGGTGTATTTTTGCTTAATGACAATCATGGTCATTAATCATTGTTTTATTTATTTGGGTGTATCAAATTTTTTTTTTTTTTTTTTTTCAGACTTTTACTCAAAAGTTGACTAAACATCTGAAGACTAACATTCATTTTAATTTTATTATTATTATTATTTTGAATATATCAATGTCTATCATTTCTGCAGATATCTTGAATACCAGAAAAGAAATGGCCTATCAGGTCACAACATGGACCTCAGACACACAGTACTATTCAAAGTATGCATGCTGTATCCAATAAAGCAAAGTTTTGTAGCATTCACAAAGTTATTTTACACCAAGTTGGTCGGCATATTCTTTAAACTTAAATGGGATGGAGCCAAGTGCCCCAATCATTAATGGAATGACTGGTAATCCCAACCTTCAGTTCAGAGTAGTTGCTGATCTTTTCTAAAAGTGCTATCTCATACTCTAACTTTTATCACTTTCATCACTTACATTGTGTATTTCTTTCATAGTCAGTCACAGAATAATGACATGTGGGAGCCTGGCCTTCCTCTCTAACATACTTAACTCCTCACCTTCCAGGTAAGGAACTTCCACTGCTGTCAGTTCCAGTCCCATTAACACCAGTATTGATCATTTCCCTGAATGAGTTTGTTTTAGGTGTTTTCGTTCGCCTAGTATTTTTCACATAACAACATCACCTATATGAGTTGCCAACCAAGGCTTAGAGAGGCCGACATGGTTTCATCGAGTGAGTTATACGATGCCAGATCTCATCCTCAACTCATCACAGTGGTTATGCTTTTTTATTTTTTATTTTTTTTTTTAAGCATTTCACCCCAATAAAGTTTGGAGTTAGACACGCAAGGGTTTGCAGAAAGTGAGAGCAAGAGTAAAGAGGTGTGATAGAGGAAAGGATGAAGAGAAGGACGGAGGAATTAGATCAAGGGATCTGGAGATGTCTATTGACATTGCATTTGAATAATTGAAGATTATAACTATCAGTGAAGCAAGTAAGAGGAAGGGAGTTCCACAGACAGGAAGTGCGAGACATGAAGCTATTGGAATATAAGAGACAGCTACATTTAACCGTTTTGACAGTGAAAGGGTGGGACTGAGATGCCAACCTAGTAGCACGCTTAAATTCATGCAGTTTTGAAACCAGCAAAAGTAGCTCATCGGAGCAGTTACTGTGGAAGTATTTGTAGAAAAGACAGAGGGAAGTGATGGCATGTCTGTGAGAAAGTGACTGTAAATGCCAGTTCAGGACCAATTACAGTGCATATCCATCTCTGGATTTTGTTAAGGACCTTGAGATAAACAGCAGGGACTCCAGACCATATATGGCAACAGTATTCCATGCAAGGGCGAATGATTGATTGATAAATTTGAAGGATGGACTCAAGTGAGAAAAACTTTCTGGTGTGACACATTTATTATTATTATTATTATTATTTCCTTAGGTTTCTGTTGTATACTCATTTCCTTCTAGATCCCAACTAGCAACCTAAGGTAAGAAATGTTATGACATTTTCACTGAGTAATTTTGTATAAAAAAAAAAAAAATAGAAAATCAAACTATAACAACACACATTTTACATAGATAAAGACATTCATAATGTGTGAGCTGTACTTGTGAGTAGAATATTTTGTATTTCATTAAGACATATACTAGCATGGATCCCTTCAATGAGTCGACTGGAACCTTTTCCAATCAAACTGAAGGCTCCAAATACAACTGGAATTATTGATTTCCTCATGTACTACATTTTTGAGATTTCCTCTTCAAGATCTTTGTATCTTAATATTTTTTTAAAAATCTTCCAAGATACATTACAATCTGCAAGAATATTATTTTTATAATTATCATTATCATCTTCTTCTTAACTGTTTTTGATTTGAAATGGAGATCTTGCATTAAGGATATTCTCCATCATGTCGTACAACCTCAAACATATAGCTCTTTTTGCAGAATAGTTGCAGTTTCAAACATTGTAGACTTCTAAAGTGATGAGATACTAAGTTTTATTCTGATTTTCTCAATATAGGACTTCAAGTTCAATGATATGAAAACTAATGTCATCTGGGACAATGGTGGCCTGAACATTCCCTATTCTGGCAATTTTTATTCAGATGTCAATGTATTTCTTGAGATGGTCAATTTCTTAATTTATTACTATTTTATTAGGACGCGTATCAAAAGTACTTTATTTTTTCAGATGTTTACTCTAAAGTTTGTTTTACATATACATCTGAAGACTATCATTGTCTTCTCTTTTTTTTCTAAAACTACAACCGACAATGTAGTTACCTATAGGTGATCTTTGACTAAGATCTAGCATTTGTTTGCCTCCTCACCAGGGTTACAGGCTTTTGTTTTGTTTTTGAGTGTTGATTGAATGATTGTCCTGAATGAAAATAGGATAAAAGGAATTATGATTGAGTTGAATTGGTTTTATATTTATGTTTGTTTATCTCAGTAAATGAAATGAACAAACGTTATTTACCACTTCAAATTTAAAGTGTCACCATATTTCTTATGAGAGTGAAACAGTTACTGTGTTTGCTTCCTTTTTTATGAAAGAGCATAGAATCTGATAAACCAGAACCCATTTGAGACTGGACTATAAAATGCCAGAGGAATCACAGTGCGTCAGTAATTTATGTATATTAAGAGAAAAGTGGTAGTTGACATATGCTACACAAGTAGTAGATCTCCGTGACGTATCTTCCGTTTTCCTTATTATTATTATTATTAAGAACTCTTAGTCATTGTACTTCCCATACAATAAAACCCACATTGTTTGTTTTACCTAATTCTGTGTTTAGCGTAATCTTTCCACTCTGAATTACCTAGTTGCTTATATCGTATTATCCACGATATAACAAATTTATGGTTATTGCTTCAGTATTCTCCCCAGCCCAAACCAAAAAAGAATTTGTTATATCACTATGACGTGTTGATAAAGCACTATTGATGCATCCCCACAGGACTAATTTGCATGATGTTGTGGATAGTCTATGCAGGGTGGAACATACAATGGAGTTTAATTGTGGGAGATACAGAGATGGGCAAAGCTTTGCCTTTCCTTGATGTCATGCTGCCAGTAGCCTGAGATGAGATGTCCATTGCAAATCATCTAGTAAAAATGATCTTATAGGTTTTTATTTTCACCATGGTAGCAAAGTGGAGTTTGGAATAGTGATCAGATTCTCATTGTAGCCCTCGGTGTTTGTGTGGGAGTGAGAGGTGCATTAAGAAAGTTTTTAAGCTCATCCAGTACCTTAATTATTTCATGTTTGTGGAATATTTCAGAATTGAAGAGTGGAGCATTCTGACAGACTTAGTGAGTTGAGACATATTGGTCTACCCACCAGCTCAATCGCAGCTACAGTTGTGGGGAGTTTATCTGGGCTTGACATGGGGTTTGTTAGAGCTGTTTCTGGAGCAGTGAAAGATTGATACAAAACAAAATAGTAAGTTGGGTTTCCTGATTTGTCACCTGTAATAATTGTCACAGTGAGTACATAGGAGAAACCTCAAGGAATTTAAATCGAGGATTATATGAACACAAAAGGGATCTTTTACAAAACAACACGCTAAATGCATTAGTTGCTCTCCATGAGTCTGACCAGAGTTCTGATTTAGAAAGTGCTACTTTAATTGAAAGAGAAAGCAATTTACTAAGATAAAAATGTATAGGAAGAGCTTTTATCACTAGGTCATCCACAGTAAATTTACATTCAGGTTCTTACAATATTTCATCTTTCTTAACAGATTTTCTGTTATTGCAATGTGGTATATTTAATAACAAAAGTGATAAAAGCATAAGAAACTAGCTAGACTATATACCCAAAACATATATTAAAAAAAAACATATTTAATTTAAATTTAAAATTTTTAGCATCTCCTCTCCTTCATGCACATGTGTAGTTGCATCAACATAAACATCACTTTAATCCATTGAACTTCTAAAGGACAAAATGCATCACATGAAAACTTTTTCCAATTTGTCGTAGATTTCCCTAAAATTGTTCTTAGTATATAAAAATTTATATATCATTTTCACATTGTATTGCTAAATACAAAAAGATGCTGAAAAGTTCCCAGCCTACCCAGTTTCCCAAAATCTGACCAATCATAAAACATTGTGATGGGTTACAGTCCATTGACGGCAACAGATTTGCTTGTCACTTACCTGACAATCACTAGTTTTTAAGGTCAGGCAGCTATGCATCTATGTTCTTCAGTATGAGTAGCAGGGATGCATTAGTTAGTTGTTGAGATGGCTGTTTGTATTTATTTTTTTCAAGTTTGAAGGATGAGGCAGCGAAGACAACTTGAGAGTCAGATCTAGATAATTGGGAAGAGCCTCAATTGGAAACTGTCTGTTTGGACTGGGCTATTTAAACCGAAAGTATTTCTAACAAGGTTATGTACCACCCTTATCAAAACCCGTCACCATATAGAACACACCTGACTGTAATTCATGTATCCTTATTAGATTGGGCATATAGAGAATCATATGTTGGTACCCCAGTATCACATTGGTATGCTGCTCTCTCAGTCACTAAGGAATAATAATAAATTCTCATCTAAAATATTATAACAGAGGATTATTGTAAATGAAAGCAAAAGTATCATCATCATAAAAAATAGTCAAAAGTGGATGATAAAAAGAGTTTTAACGTCCTGGGTATAACGGTAAACTACATCTGGCAGCAAGGCCTTTGTTTTTGGAAGTTTTGAAGATCATGGAACCATCTCTTAATTGCTGTTGTTCTCAGGTCCACCCTGACTGAGGGTGGTAGTACCTGTTAAGTTCCCAGCTATAGGCATATAGTTAACTTATAAACTGGGTCAAAACACTATATATTTTTATAATAAAAATACCAGCAATACCTTTTGGGAAAAAAATATTAACAGCAATATATTTGATTCCTGACAAAAACCCTCTTTACAAAAATACATCAATGAAACATGATCTACAAACAAATTTTTTACAAAGACATATTCTATTCATATGAACCGATCCTAAAAATATTGTCGGCATTAAATAACCCATTGAAGTTGATATGCCATAAAACAAAATAGACCAAACCAAAAGAGCTTGAAAAGAATGTGCATCAAATCTGGTGTGCAGTTTAGGCAAGAAAGGAATTCCTTCAGTTTTACCCAATAGTTCTTCATCTATTTATATTTTCAAAATCATGTTCATCTAATGAAACCAGCTTTTTCCTTTTCTGAATCTTCTTTTTGACTCACTTCCTTTTTCTTTCTTATACTCACCATTTCACTTTTATTCCTTCTTTCATTTTTTTTAACTGTGGCTAATTTAGAATATAAACATTCATGTGTCCAGATAGAATAAAACTGTAGTCAAATCAGAATTACATTTATCTTAATCTGTTCCTTTTTTTTATCTTTGATCCAGTCCGTCTTAATCTATGTATATCTTTTTTTTGAAGACAATAAACCACTAAGACACAAGAGGATTACTGAGTGTGAAAGAATATAAGAAAAAGAAAAACATTAAAGAGAAAGAACAATAAAAGGACAAGAATTAAGATAATGATTGGCATTGCATTTAAATTTCTAACTATCTATTTATCTATCTATCTAATTGTCTGTTCATTATCTATCAATTTAATAGTCTGTTCATTATCTATCTATCTATCAATTTGTGGGTTAAATATCTTCTTTTATGCACTTTGCTGCTTCTGGACATAGGTGACCTTGCTGTAAGAAGTAGAATATAAAAGTAATCTCAGAAACATTGTAATTTGTACACTTTTTTTATTAAAATACATTTCAAATAGATTTGTTTTTGTCATGAGGAGTACGTAATAATGAATTTCTCCAATCAGGGGTTTTATATAGATTTTACAAACATATAGAAATATTGACTATTGGAGAAGAGTTCAGAATCTACCAAGGCCACAATCTTTTTCCAATTACCTTAAACATATTTTGGATTATATTTTGTATACCCAGTGATACCAAGCAGTACCCCATCTAAGTATGAACCAGACTTGGAGCTGTTTAACTTCTGTGATTGAACAGGAACCATTGTTTCTAACATGATTTTACTGTAGGTGACTGAGTTAGAGAGATATTAAGCAACATGATAGATAATGAACAAGTCTGAGATTGATAGATAGATAGAGAGATAGACAGATAATGAACAGACTTTTAGATAGATAGATAGATAGATAGATAATGAACAGACTTTTAGATAGATAGATAGATAGATAATGAACAGACTTTTAGATAGATAATGAACAGACTTTTAGATAGATAGATCGATAGATAGATAATGAACAGACTTTTAGATAGATAGATAATGAACAGACTATTAGATAAATAGATAATAAACAGACTATTAGATAGATTGGTAGTGAACAGACCTTTAGATAGATTGGTAGTGAACAGACTTTTTTGATAGTGAATAGACTTTAAGATAGATTTCTAGATAATTAATGAATAGGCTTTTAGATAAATAGATAAGAAATAGACTTTTAGATAATAATGTATGGACTTTTAACTTAGATACATACATACATACATAAACATACACAAATTACTAGCAGCACAACAGCATTGATTTTAAATGTCTTTCTGTTGCCTAAACCACAAGTTAATACTCTATGGCATACTTTGAACAGTAAATGCACCAGTCAGTGAAATCAATTCTAATTGCATATACATGCATGTATGCCTTGAAATCTTACATTCTCTTCTGAAACATAATGGTAATTCAATACCTCCAGGTGAATGATCTTTCAGATTTTAATATTCACTGATTTTCATCATGTGAGGATTTATTGATATCCTCCTCTTCTTTTTGCACTCCCCTAAAATACACTCGCCTCAGATACTCTCTGGAGGTTACTTTGATCCATAAAAGTGATTTATATGCAAAAACAGAAAATTAATAATTACAATACACTGAATAATGATGCTGATTTTGAGCAGAGTGCATGGTGTGGGGTACAGTTTTACTACTGGTTTTCTGGCAACTGATGGTTTGGTACCTCTTTTAATCCAGGCAAAGTTACAAGCACTCATTTGAATTTCTCACAATAGACAGAGTAATACATTCATTTAATTCATTTTATAATGTATATTTAATAATAGTTTATAAGCTCCTCACTGGCAATATTGCTGTAGACATACAAGCAATGTGTCAAAGGTGTGTAATTGAATTGTTATCATGTGACTTCTGTTGATCCTGCAAAATGGATCATCTGGTATGTTTCTGGAAAATCTGTGTTGTCCCTGTATTAGATGTTGTGAGAAAATTTTTAAAGTCTTCAGTCATCTCAAAACATAGTAACACATAGTGTTAGTGAATTTTGATTGATTTGTTTTTTATGGCATCTCATTACTTTGTTGGTTACTTAAAGCTAAAATACATATTCGAGGTTGCTTACAGTAGCTGGTATTCCAAAGTGGACCCCCATGACCAGGCACAATGTTACTTCAGCGATTGAACAAGAACTGGTGTTTTCAGTCTGATTTGTCCAAATTTTAGATGGGGTCATGCATATTGTGAAATGGTTCACTATATATATATATCCTCGTTGAAAGCACAACTAAAACATGAAAACAATAAACAAAAACTCAAAATGCAAGTTTAATGCTGTCATTGTATATTTAAAAAAAAAACACAATAATTATTCTCTCATATCTAAAATGATATTTTATTCATCTCAGAAGCTTTACAGCCAAATCATGTTGAAACACTGTTTCCCATACAATCACTGAAGTTAAGCAACATCAAGCCTGGTCAGTACCTAGATGGGTGACTGCTTGGGAATATCAGGTGCTGTAAGCTTGGATGTGCATGTGGTATAATGAATAATGGCTTGGAATTGCTAATCAGAGAGCCAAGTCCCAATTCCAGTTGTGTTCATTATATTCACTTACATGCAAATACCCTTGGAGAAATTATGAATCTATCTCTTCCCCCCAGCTTGTCTCACTAGATTGTTATCTACAAAAAAATTTTTACATTCTAAAAATATTTTCTGACTTTAAATAACCTGTATAGGGTTGATAAACTGTAAAAAAATGAATGAATCAGTCAATTCAGATCAAGATTTCAACAATTACCTTTGACCACTTGTGTGGCTTTGGGAACTCTGCATCCTGGCAAGGACTTATGACCCTCTCTTTTTTTTTTCTCACAGGTCATATATATATATATATATATATATATATATATATATATATATCCTCGTTGAAAGCACAACTAAAACATGAAAACAATAAACAAAAACTCAAAATTCTTGAAGCTATATATGTAAAACAGTTGAAACCTAACCTAACAAAATAAACTGTGAAATCTAAACAAATATTATTAAATGCCTATAATTGATAACTGAAGCCATTGATTGATACCAATGGCTTCCCATACTTAATACTTCTCATTTTCACTCTCGTGTGGTCATGTGTGACATCACAAGCTGCGATGTGATTTTCGCTTCCATGTCTCGTATACTTGAGTTTCTCGTTGCTTTGAAATTTTTCATGCAGACTATGATTATTGTTTCGTCCATGTATTGTTTGATATATTGAAATGTAATTGTCATCTTTGATAATGTTTTATGTAAGCTGAAAGCTTAGATCGTATTTAAACATGTATCAATATGGTGATTTCCTTTTGTCTTTCAATGATAATGTTATTAAGCTTATTAGACAATATGAAAGGAACTTACTTAAAATAAATAGACACAACTTGTCTATATTATTTAATGAAACATGCATCAATATATATATAGATATATTTCAACCTGTCATACATTTTCTTTTCCCACATGTATGCATTTTAGGCAAAGTTGAGTGAACCATATGCTTACATGTTAAGGACGGCCATTGGGTGAAGTGCAGATTACCACTCTTGGCTAGGAGCTTATCTCTCAGGTCAACCTTCTGATACACCTGGTTTATTTTGGCATCCTCTGAGATGAGTTACATACTGCATAATCAAATGCCATTCCATAGAGTGTGGGGCAGGGCAGAGTTGCTCCTTTTGTTCAATTAGTTGGTTGTTTTTGTTTGATTTTTTGGGGTTAGCAGCATATCAACGTCCATGGGTTATTTAATGCAGAAATCCAAATATTTTGTATATAATATTTTTTTTTTTTTAGATAATAAGTTTTAGCGATTCATATCTTACTAATTAACACATAGCTACAGGGAGAAGAGATGGATTTGTATCGTTCCCAAGGGTATTTGTGTATAAGTAAATATAATGAGCCCAACTCGAATTAGAACTTAGCTCTCTGATTAATAATTCCAAGCTTTTATCCATTACAAAACTTGCACATCCAAGCTTACAGCAATTGGTATTTGCAAGCGGTCACCCATCAAGTTACTGATCAGGCTCAATATTGCTTAACTACAGTGATTGTATGGAAACCTATGTTTCAACATGATGGGGCTGTAAGCCCATTCAGTTAGAGACATTTGAGAATCTTGTATTGTATGGATAAAAGCTTGAAATTGTTAATCAGAGAGCTAAGTTCAAATTCAAGTTGGGTTCATTATATTTACTTATACACAAATAACCTTGGGAAAAATACAAATCCATCACTTCTACCTGTAGCTATGACCCTTTTAGAGAATTGCTGCATATGTTGCATTTAATACCTCACTGGTGCTTTGGTATTAACAAAAGTGGTCAAATGAACATTACTGCACCCATAGACCTGGTTCTGAATGGTCACACCATGTAGACATTTGCCAAGAACAAAACATTGTAAGAATGACAAGAGATGCAGGAGTAAATTGTGAGAATGGAAAGCATGTACAAAGAGGAATGGTAAAGAGTTTAAAATTATTTAGAACAACAAAATACAAGAAACTGTAGAGAGCCATGATCACTTACATCCTGAAAGGATTTGGCAGGTAAAAAAGAATAGAAACTATAGTCTTTACAATATCATGAAATGCCTTCAAGTTGCACAATAAAATCTCACACCCTAAATAAGTTTATTATAAGATATTATAAGCTGTACTTCATGTGGTATATTTATCATATAAATTTAAGAATATGTTGAAACTTATTTTAATTAAATATTAATTAATATTAATTCTGTTGAAAGAACATTGATATGCATAATAAAATATATGTTCATTAACTGCAGAAAGAGACAGTTGAAAAAAATTAGCACTCATTCACTATCTATCAAAAAAAAATTTGTTCACTATCTACCAATCTATTAATCTAATAGTCTGTTCATTATCTATCTATTGAAAGCAAAAGAGACAGAGGGGAAACAGCAAGTAACCTACCTAACAAGCTTGTATAAATGGATGGCAGAATGTGAACTGGAAGGGATATTGAATTAATAAGTCTTACTAAGACCTAAAAAAACAGATAAGCCTTACAAAGAACCACAAAGGATAAACCTTACTAAGAGTTATAAAGTTGTGGAGAGCCATAATTGCTCACATCCGGAAAGAACACAATACATAGGACTATAGTCAAGCTATATTATTTGTATATGTAATAGTGAGTAAATTGAAACACATATTCAAAATGTTGCAATTTCTATCGCTGTATTTCCAAAGATATAAAACTGTGGGAAATGGGAAGAAAATCATTAAATCCACACCTGAGTCAGTCAGTAAATCCTTGAAACTGTATAAGAAGATTCAACCTTGTTCACTAACATAAATTGATTCTTTTTGAACATGCATTTCAAAGCTGTTGCAAAAATTTGATCTTTAAAGCAATATAATTTGATTTTCTTGCTTCAGTTATTAAATCAAAGTGCACTAGCTTTTGACAGTTTCATTTGCTTCTCTTCTGATATTACATATCTATTTTTAGGGTATAAATATTTTTTTTTCAGAATTGTTTCAAAAATAAAATATCTTTTCTCTAATTAATTTTTTTACACTTGGAGAGACCAAAAAAAAGCATTCAATAATTTTTCATAATCACTCACTTTTCTAGTTGAGTTTTATTTACTTTCCCCCTTTTAGTGTATGAGGCACTCCAGACATTTCAGGAGAGACATTTATTAATTTCAAAGAAGTACAAAACTCTAATTTCCTTCAAAGTATGATCCTCTGATATCAATACATTTATAGCACTCCAACCACTTTGTAAAGGTGTAGCATTCCCTTGTTACAGCCTCTATCATCTTCTCATGGTCTTCAAAGTGAATTTTCTGAGGTTCTCCTTCAGCTTGGAGAACAACCAAAAATCACAGGGAGAAACATCTGGCCTGTAGGGAAAGTGAGGAAAAGTTTTGATGTCCCTCTCTCTCAACACAAAATTTTATTGCATAGTGAACTTCCAAATTGTCTTCATGTCCTGACTGTATTCTGTAAACTAGTGTTATAGTGGAACACATCTATTCAATAGTTAATAGACTCTCCCACCTATAATAAGTAGGAGTAGTAAGAGTAACGAGGGAGTTGCTCAGGGAGTTGGTCAGTCAGTTGATGTCGGACGACCGTTAGTCGGATATTAAAGTATCAGCCACCCCAACTAGATTACTGCGTCATTACCTATTATATCAAATTCCTAACATTTTGTACATCAAACTTATTTTAGGACTGACTTAGTACAAATACAAGCCTCCACTGTGAAACCACTACATAACAACTAGTCAGCTGTGACAAGCAGTGTTTAGTAGGGTGTTTTCAAAGAATTGTTACATCAGTCTTCTTTTGGCAAGTAAGCTTATTAGATGTATATTAATGATATACTAAATTATATTATTATAATCTAGGACAGTTATAACTGCCTCTAGTAAAAAAAAAAAAAAATTTTAAAACTTCTGGAATGCAACTCATATATATTCAACAAATTTGATGTCTCATTTCTCTCTTCTTACTATTCATCAAATGGAGTATTTATCCATTTTTTCTTACTATCAACTGTTAAAAAATGTAATATATTTTTTTCCTTCCACTTACTATCCAATTCAACATGTCTTTTCCTTCTGCACATAATCACTCAGAAAATGCAATGTCTTTCTATTTTCTCTTATGATGTACTCTACAAAGGAAATGTCTTTTTTCCTTCTGATTATTTTCTACTTTACAAATAAAATGGCTCTTTCCTTCCACTTACACTCTACTCTACAAATATAATGTTTTTTTTCTCTTGTAATCAATTTGACAAATGCAGTATGTTTTCCATCTTCACTTACTATCTACCTTATGAATGCAATGTCTTTTTTCTTTCCACTATCTACTCTTCAAATATAATGTCTTTTTCTCTCTAAATACAATCCACACAGCAAATGCAAAGTCTTTTCTCTCCTTTTACTACCAACTTGATAAATGCTATGTCATTTCATTCTTCTCAGTATCTTCCCAACAAAAACTCTCTTTTCTTCCCTTTACAATCTATTTGATAAATGCTATATTTTTGCTCTCTTACTATCAATATGAAAAATACAATTTTTTATTATCTACTCAGCAAATGCAACGTCTTTTTCTTTTACTCTTATTATTTACTTAACAAATCAAATGATTTTCTCTCACATGTCTAGCTACTTGAAAAATGCAACATCTCTTCTCTACTTATCATCTACTTGACAAATGCAATGATTTTCTCTCATTGCTTTCTAGTTGAAAAATGCAACATCTCTCTTTATTTATCATCTACTTGACAAATGCAATGATTTTCTCTCTCATTGCTATTTAGTTGAAAAATGCAACATCTTCTCTCTCTATTTATCATCTACTTGACAAATGCAATGATTTTCTCTCTCATTGCTTTCTAGTTGAAAAATACAACATCTCTATCTATTTATCATCTACTTGACAAATGCAATGATTTTCTCTCTCATTGCTATTTAGTTGAAAAATGCAACATCTTCTCTCTCTATTTATTCTCTACTTGACAAATGCAATGATTTTCTCCCTCATTGCTTTCTAGTTGAAAAATGCAACATCTCTCTCCATTTATCATCTACTTGACAAATGCAATGATTTTCTCTCTCATTGCTATTTAGTTGAAAAATGCAACATTTTCTCTCTCCATTTATCATCTACTTGACAAATGCAATGATTTTCTCTCTCATTGCTATCTACTTGAAAAATGCAACATTTTCTCTCTCTACTTACTGTCTACTTGACAAATGCAGTGATTTTCTCTGTCATTGCTATCCAATAGAAAAATGCAAGATCTTCTCTCTCTACTTATCATCCACTTGACAAATGCAATTTATTATTTACCCTCTTACTGTCAGCTTCAAAGATGTGATGTCATTTCTCTCCACAAATCCAATGTATTTTTCCTCTCTTCTAAATAATCTTTTCAACAAATGTTGTTCCTCTTATTGACAAATACAATACCTTTCTTTCTATCTCTCCTCTGGCTATCAACTGGATAACTGTAATGTAATTTTTTATCAGCTCTTACTATCTATATGAAAAGTATGTTATCTTTTTCTCTGACTTTTTAGTTCAATATCTGCATCCTCATAATTACCACTTGAAGTCTTTTCTGTTTGTTTTCCTTTTCTCCAGACAGAAAATGAATTCAGTAAAATCATTTCACCTGAAGCAAGGCAATAAAGTCACTAAGATTCAAGGGGTTACTGACTGTTATAGAATATAAGAAAAAACACCATTAAAGAAAGAGAGCAATAAAAGAACAGCAATTAAGAAGAAAAAAGATGGCAACTGTTCACATAGAACCTACAGTTACATCTAGCCATTTCAAGTGTAACATTGTAAAATGTGCGAAAATAGAAACAGAAGGGTAAGACAAGGACGTGTCTTCTCACCAGACTAATTCAACCTATATAGTAAGGTGATTCTGAGAGAATTAGAATTCTTATGAGGAATCATTATTGACCACTACAATCTTAATAACAAAAGACCAACAACAGTTTTAACAGCAGATAAAGAAAGGCACCTACAAGAACTCCTAGAGAAGATAGTAAAGAAAAGCAAGAAGAAAGGACTAAACATCAATTGTAAGTAGACTCAATGCATGGTTGCTAGCAAAAAGAACAGTTCAACATTCAAATTACGAACTGGAGATACCAAGTAAACAATTTAAATAGCTGGGTAGGGGGGATTCAACAGAGGATGAAAAGTGCAACATGGAAATCTGAAAGCATTTTGGAATAGCAAAAACTAAGCAAATTATTGAGAAATACAAAAATTTCATTAGAAACAAACACAAAAGTACTGAACTGTTACATGATGTCAGTCCTCCTATATGGCAGTGAATGCCAAACAATCTCCTCACAGATGATAAACAGACTTGAAGCAACATAAAGGTGGTTCTACAGAAGGATATTGAGAATACCATTGACTGAACATGTGTACAAAGTTTTTAAAAAAAATGGAAACAAAAAGGACACTTATATTTAATATCAGAAAGTGTATTTTCTAGGGTACTTAAGAAAAACGGCTTGGAAAATTTGATACTCACAGGAGATATTGAAAGCAAGAGAGACAGGAAAACAAAGCACAACCTACCTAGTAAGCTTAAATAAATAGATGGCATAACAAGGCTTAGGGAAGATAACAAAAAGACAAAATTTATTAAGATCTACAAAGGACAGGAGATTGTGGAGAGCCACTATTGCTAACATCTTGAAGATATATGGCACATAGAAGAAGATTTACATTATTTAGCTTTTCAGTTTTGTACTTGAAACTTGTAGTGATAATCAGATTTAATAATTAAAATAGCTACCTTGTAAAGATTTCAAAGTCATGTCAAAACCTATGCAAAATCAATATCAACAATGATATCTCAAAATGAAAGGCACCAGAAAAATCCTGCCAAAAGATCTAAAGATAAGTTTATTTTGTTTTATGGTAATATCAAAATTTTCCAGGTTATTTAATGCCAAACTCTATCATTTTCATCAATGATAAACCAGTAAAAACAAATCCAGCTTGCACAAGAGCCAAAAAGGCAGACATAGGTCAGGTTTACACAGGAGTCCAAAAAGTATACATAGTTATGACAAATGGGTGTCTTCTTTTGAAATGTGGGGTTTATTTGTCTACATTGCATTCATGCAGTAGATAGTATGTGAAGATGGAAAAAAATACTGCATTTTTCAAACTGAGAACAAGAGAGAGAAAAACATTACATTTGTAGAGTAGATGGTAAGTGGAAGGAAAGGGACATTTAATTTGTAAAGTAGAAAATAATCAGAAGGAAAAAAGATATTCATACAGTAAATAAGTCAAAAATATATACACAGGTATGGCAAATGGGAGACACCATTTGGGGTATGAGCTTTACTCCTCTGCACATGATTGTAGTCAGTGTATTTTATGTCTCTCACTAATAGGGTAAAAAAATATAATTAATAATTTGTATATTTGAAAAAAAGAAGCTGTATGACATGGTCAAACACATATTGCAAGATATAAAAATAGAATTTTCATCCAATCACTCTTGAGCTAATTGAAATTCAAAAATCTTAGAGGTGATCACTTGAAAAAATATGTGATTTCATAAATGATCAGTCAGTTAACTCAGAAATTATAGTTTGTATACACAAATCTATACCAAAAGGACCCCTTTGTCCAAAGGATAAAGTGAAGCCACTAAAGATTAAGAGTCATCAACAATTGTTAACTTGCTTACACTTCCTTTTGTCTTTTATCACAGATAACACACAAATAATTTGTGAGTAATGAGATTTACTAAGATGTATGAACTTTCTTTATATCAAGTTCATGTCCATTTCTAAAAATATTTTAAACTAGCTTAAATACCAGACTCCGTGCAGACTTTTAAGCTAGCTCCTGTGAAGGGTTAATTAGGCCTCTGGCCAAAACTAAAGGTACCTCTGGTCCAGCTTAGAAAACAGCAATGATCATTTTGAAGAAATAACTTTGAATTCCTCAATTCATGCCATGTAACTTCAAAACCTCACTTTGATTCTGATTTGGGTTGAAAGTCCACTTCAGCTTGAAAATTGAGTTCTTAAAATCACTAACTCCACAGAAGTTCAAAATCCTACATCACAAAACATCTTACTTTAACTCTGATTCCTTGGCATTTTGAAGAAATAAAATTGATTTCCTCAATTCACAAAGTTTCAGAGATATTTTAAACTAATTTTTGTGTTACTTTAAACTCAATATAAATTAAAAATCATTAATTTTTTTCAGTTGCTTTAGAATTTGAATTTTTAACTCTTTCTTCCTCATCCAGACACAAATCCCAATGCTGGATGTTCAAACACCAGTTGAAGTGTGGCCCCAGTTAGAGTGGTTTCAGAAACATGGACAGACAGAATTTGCTATTTATTTATTTATTTTAAATAGTTCTCTATATTAAAAAAAGTATGTTGACTTAAACTTTCATTTAAATAACCATGTTTTAAACACATGCTATCTCCTTTTGAGGTTGACAGTGGCTGTAAAAACTTTTGAGAGTTATTACTGCCTAAGAAGTAGTTATGGGAGAGTGGTTTGCACAACAGCTTATATATCCATTCTATTCTCTGTTAACCATGCTATGCCAGAGATACAATATTTTTTAATCAAGGTATCTGGTAGTTTAACAGGAGGTAGATTCATGCCTTACTTAATAACATTATTCCATTGTAAACATAAGCAGCCTTAGCCAAAATTCAAATTAAGTTTGCTGATTCCTTTTTTAAGTTTGCTGATTCCTTTTTTAAGTTTGTTCATTCTTTTTTATGACAACTGGGATGCTATCCATGCCTCTGTTGTGACCAGCATTTTTAATCAGAATTATGATATAAATGACAGCAAAATACTCACTCTTTCAAGAAACCATGTTTGCTGACTTATATTTAAAGATATATTTCTATTTTTGCTGACTATACTTAGATTTGATATTTCTACATTCACTGCATACACTTTTAGCTACACATTTTGTTAACAATTTAATCTAGCAAAGAACACAAAGTTTTGTAATTATACATTATTTATCATAACTTTTGATTTTGTCATAATTTTACTGTTCTAAAAACCACACATATTTACTTCCTATCAAAGGAACTTCATTGGAAAGTATTCAAGTATCTACATTTAAATAATCCGTGCCTTGCTGCCAAAGAGAATGTTGCTAAATGCTTGACTTATACTTTTGATATATTTTGTTTTAATACTTTTGCTTAAAAATCTTTGTTCGCATTTGTTTGGAAATGTTACATATATTAAACTAATAATTGTTATTACCAAATTACTTCACAAATATATATATTCAAAGTAATTAATTTCTTCAAGCTGCAGTCTTTTCAAGTTCAAAGGAAGAAACTCTTTATGATAACAGGATATCTAATAACCTTTTCTTTTTATTGGTTCTTTTAAGTAAACCAGTGGTTCCCAACCTTTTGGAGCCATGATCCCCTCCTGTTAACTTAAATTTCCTTAAGAACTTGAGACTGCATATATGCAATAGTATTAACATTTAATTTTAGAATTTCACAATATTCATAAAAATACTGTGTTACTAATATATATATATATATATATATATATATATATATATATATATATATATATATATATATATATATAATTACACATGTAGTTACATTTACAGGCAAATATTTTTATGTATGCATATTGTATATTCACCATAGACTCACTAGAAAAAATTCACTGTTAGTAACTCATTCTTGATTGCAATGTACAGTATACACCACATGTTGGGAACCATGGAAGTAAAGAGAGAGTTAAGCTCTCATCCTTGCTATAACCTTTCTGTAACCTTCCTTAACCCTCAATATCTCTTTCTATATTATCTTATATTTCTATTGACATGAACTTTTAAAACTATTAATGTGATTGTTAATTGATAATTAAGTTAAAATGTAGGATATAATCAATCGGAAAACATCCTAAAATTAACCTTTTTTAGAATTTCTTTTTAAATATAAAAGATTTGCAAGGTATATAAAATTTACTTTTTTTGATCATTTGGGAACTTCTCCAATATGAAGCTTACATAAGGTGCTACATCTGATATCTTTTGTTGATCTCAGTTCTTCTGAAAGTTTACAGACATTTACTCCAAAGCTAATTTCATGAAGCTTATGTAATGCACTAAATCTGTTACCTTTGATAACCCTTGACCTTCTGAAAATTTTTGTGTGCTGCAGGCCTGGTCCCCCTTTATTTTGAATTTTAAAATTATCAAAATTAACAGTTAATGAGTGTACACATATTTTTTTTTTAAGCGTTTCACCCCAAGCAAGGCAGGAAGCCACTAGCATGCAAGGGGTTGCAATTACATTTGAATAATTGGAGATTATAGCAATCAGGGAAACAAGAAAAGGGGGAGGGAGTTCCACAGGTGAGAGGTGTGAGACATGAAGCTATTGGCATAGAAGAGATGGCTACATTTAACAGTTTTGACAGTGAACGGGTGTGAGCGAGATGCCAGTCTAGTAGAACGCTTAAATTCATGAAGTCTGGAAACCAGCAAAAGCAGCTCATCGGAGCAGTTACCTTGTAAGTATTTGTAAAAAAAGACAGAGGGAGGCAATGGCACATCTGTGAGAGAGCGACTGCAGATGAGATGCCAGATCAAGGCCAATTACATTGCATAAAATAGACTAGCGTGGAAATCGTTCAGCTGTATCTTTCTTCCCGTTGTCTTTCATTTTGTTGAAAGCAAGTACCCCAAGCCCATTGCTGGTGGTAGGGGGAATTCACCATCTGCCCCCCACTCAGCTTTGCCTTCTCTGAAAGAAAGTGCTTGGGGATAAAAACGTCAGCATTTCACTATTCGCTAAGTGACAATGAGAATTTAGTCTCAAATTCACAAAATAGATCCCCACTCTTAAAATGCTTCAACCAGTCTCAGAGCAATGTGGTCAGAAATTTTCATTTGCTTTTGGCTGCTGTGAATACATTCAGCAGCTTTGAATCACAATTTAAAATAGTGCCTCAAGATTGCCAGAATATCAATAGTTGTATCCGAAAGCAAATGAAACAACTGAATAGTATTTTTTTTATAATTTCACTCAAAGCAAGGCAGTAAAGCCACAAAGATGCAAGGGGTTACTGGGTTATTATTAAGGAGAGGGAACAATAAAGAACAGGAATTAAAAAGACAAAAGATAATGATTGACATTGCATTGAAAATTTTGAAGATCAAACTGTACTGGAAAGCAAGAAGCCAGAAGAGAGTTCCACAGGCAAGAAGTGTCATAGAAGATACTGATAACATAGAATTTACAGTTACATCTAGCCTTTTCAAGTGTAAAATAATGAAACCTTGCCAACAGTTTAGTACTGAACTTAAATTTATAAAGTCTTGGTACCATAGGTTAAAGTTCAACAGAACAATTACCATAAAAAGTATTTATAAAAAAGGCACAGGGAAGCTACATTATGGCAGTGGGAAATTGACTGAAGTTGAGATGCCAGGTCAGAACCAGTATAATTGCAGATTCTTCTTTGGATTTTATCAAGAATCTCTAAATGTGTACCAGGAGCACCAGACCAGATGTAGAAATAATATTCAAAGCAAGAACTATTGGCAGACTTATAAATATGTAAGATAGATTCTGGTTAGAAAAATTGTCTTGTGTGAACCAACTTTCCTAGCAACAGACCTAGCAATTGATTCAATATAATCTTTCCACTTCATGTCATAGTCCAAAATGGTGCAATGAGTCATTCTCCTGGGGTTTAGCATCAGCCATGCTGATACAAGTCAAAATAGGGTCTCTCAGATGATTAAAAGAGAGCAGTTTCATTTTGGAGGTGTTAAAATTAACAAGTCATTCCTGTTAGCAAAAGACTGTGGTTCATTTTTGAGGTCAGATGCCAATTTGACCTTATATTGGACCAATCATACTTACTATTAAAACAGGAGTAAATAGTTATGTCATCAGCATAGAAACTGAGTTGAGAACTGATGCCATCAGGAAGATTGTTGATGAAAATTAAGAACACATAGGTCCAAGAATAGAGACCTGGGAGATGCCTGCATTAATGCAAAAATATCTAGATGAATGGCCATTCAAGAGAACTTTCATTTTGCACTTTGATAAGAAAGACTGAATCAGTTCAAAAATTTGTCCTGAAATACCATGACCTTTCAACTTGTGAAGAAGGCCAATATAACAAACCCTGTCAAATGCCTACACGATATTCAAATCTTCAGTTCAAGCTTCACCATTCTTATCTAACATTTGGTAAACTCTTTCAGCAATAATCATGAACACATCAGCAGTTGATCTAGAGAAGCAAAAGCTACATTGTTTATCTGAAAGGATAATTTAGAGTTGATTAGAGCCTCCAGTAATTGTCAAAAAGAGGTGAAAGTCTAATAGGCTGATAGAAGGATCAAACTGTTCACCTGAGTTCTTAAAGACTGAAACTATAGGAGACAATTTTCAACAACCAGGAAAACAAGAAACTGCAAGGCATTTATTGTAGACTTAAGAGAGAACTGGAGCCAATTCAGGAGCACATTTCTTAAGTACTGTTGCAAGGATACCAAGTCCACTTGTTTTGTAAGGATCCCGTTAAGAAATGGTAGCAGAAACCAGTGAAAGAGTTATATCTATATAACTCAATACAGATTCAGAACTAAGTAGAAAATCAGGCAAAGATATTCCAGATGAGTTAAGAGTAGGATTTGAAGAGAATTTATGAGCAAAACCTTCTGCTTTATCAGCAGAAAATGTTAACACCTCAAATTGAGTAAGAGAGGATTGATAGAAGATTTATTCTTATTTATGGCACTATTACGGATTCACCAGTAGTCATGAAAACCAAACGTTAGATTCTATAGAGTAATTCAAATTATCAGCACACAAAGACTTAGACTCTTTGAGGATACATATTGAAAATATTATGATATATAAAAATGATTGAAAAAAATGCATCAAAATTGTCAGAATCTACCACAACACTTATGAGGATTATGTGAATCTGGAGAATAGGTAACAACTGTGACTTGATTGGACAGATTAAATTGTAGCATTCAAGAGAGCATTCAGACTAGTGTCTGTTACACAAAGCAGAGATTGTGCGGAACTTGTTCCTTACAATGGGAATACAGAGTATATGGTTACAGCAAGGTATGTTTTAGCTGCAAAGTTCTGAATTGGTGAAACTAAAGAATTGGAGTTCATCCAAACATTTGCCATGGAAATAGTGATAGAGTAGCACCAGGCTTGAGATGCTACATCTGTGGGAAAAAGACTTTGAACAGAAAAAAAATGTCATCCCTCACAAGGTTGCATAAATAACATTCATGGTTGGAAAGTGAAGACTGTGCAAATCCAGCCCAGGTGTGGCAGCAATAATCCATTTTTTTGTTTAATCTGACAAAGATAAATCATGGTAGGAGTGAAGTACTTTCTCCAAAACGATTTTGTTTGCTAGAGAAATTGGTAACAAGGAAATACTAGCATCAGTGTCAATAACAAATTTTATTTTGGTAGCTCCAAGATAACAACTTTCAGAAGTGATGTATCTGTCAGAGCTAATGCTGTCTGTCCACTTAGTTTTCTGCAATGCTTCAAATGGGGCCTGGTGGTTGGTAACTGGTTACCAGTTGAAGCTTACTTCACTTTTTAGATCATGCTGGCTTAAACATATGAGTTCTGCATATTTTTATCACAATTTTTAGTATGAAGATTAGCAAAACAATGGTGGGTGCTATAGATATAGGCAATACTTTCAGAAATTATGCCACCATTTTTTTTAGGGCGATGTCAAAGCAATCTGCTTTCAACAACAGTCCTTGTAAACAAATTAATAGGTGTCCTATGATTTTTGTATTCATAAGCTTGTCCAGTATTTCAGGATTTTTTTTTTCTCGAGCTGACAAAAGAACATTTTTTTTTTCTGCCTGAATTTATATGATGAGAGGTTAGCATTGTTTACAGTATTTATATTTGGCTTTTTATCTCTATCTTTATTGTTATTATCATAACATTTCAATGATTGTGTGCACTGCCCTTTTTCATGTGCTTCTTGATCCAGGTAATTTTCAAGGGATTTGAAACCAAACCCTCTATTTAATTTACATGGGTAGATTGTTCTGTTCATGTTTAGGGTTATCTTGTTTTGTCTTTATTTAGTGTTGCTCAGAATTGAACAGTATACTTGAAATGAATTCACAATTACTGTTCTCAAATTTACAAACCAACATTTTGAGCCATCAGGTTATTGTCCCTTTTTTTCTGTCATATTTTTGAATATTTACCACCAATAAAGAGATTTTTGCAATAACTTTATCAGGTTAGGTAATTGTGTATCGGCTGACATAAATTCACCATACATTTTTAAATGATTATAAAATTTTATTGAAAAATGGAAAAGTTCTAAACTTAAATACAGTCATTTTCATCTGAATACTAAAGATGTGTATCCATATATATGTAATTCTTCCTTTTCACTACTTTTTATAACTTAAAAATGCTTTTACCATTTTAATTGCAGTCTCATCATTTTATACTGGATTTAGTTAATGTTCTCCAAAATTGTGTATTTGAAGTAATGTCTACTAGATGAAGCTTGGGAGCTGTAATTTGTATAAATAAAGTACTTATATAATTAACCAAACATATTTTATGAACTTGTTATACAAACTTCCATGTAGTGGACTTAGAGAAGGGGGAAGTCATTTTAACTGAACAAGTGGGCAGTAAATAATAATAATTTAATAAATACGCACTGTAACTGTAGTAAAATTTAAAGCTACAATTTATTTATCAGACATGTTTTCAGTACTGGGGAAGGCTAATTCTGAATTTCATTTAAAGGTGTTGAATCAATTTATGTTAAGCCCTACCAACCGTCTCTCTATAAGCAGTAGCAGTAGGTATTAAATGTAATTAACCTGTCAATAACAATTGATCTTTGGTGTTCATTTAAGTTGCTTTGCACATTTCTTGTCCTCAGTTGATCTTTCATGAGAGAGGATAAACCAATTTAGCTGTTTTTTGTTATTCATGTTTCAATATTACCACTTTACAGTAATTATATTTTTGTTGCCTATTTTTTTTTTTTTTTTTGCTAATTTTATTTTCAACAAGGGAATAACTCCTGTCCAAAATATAGAAGGAGAAAGTCAGAAGATGACAGTCACATTGGTAAGATTATTGAGTTATATTGAAATGCATCATTTTTCTCCACAAATTATAACAATGATTTAAAATCAATCATCATTTTCTTGCAAAAAATGTGTCACATGCAGCAAGGCATAGATAATTTGGCTAGTATGTTTATAAAACAGTTTGAAAATCTCATTGAAAATTTTAAATAATTTAGTAGAGAAACACTTATTGGCTATAAAAACTTTATATTTTATTTATACAATTTTTTTTTTTTTTTAGTTTCTCAAATGATCATTAGTTATTGTATTTTAAAGCAGTCTTATTGTTTTGCTTTACCTGTATTTATTTCATTCAATGATGAATGAAAAAGCCCAACAATTTCAGAAAACATTTGCTTTTGCTTTCTTGAACAAACAGATACTCACAGATTTGGTTAACTTTGACAACCTTTCAGACATGTTTGTTTTCAGACTTAGAATACTGAAAAATGACACTCTTTCTCTTTACATATGTGGGTATGCATGTGTATGTGTGTATATGTGCCTATGTGTATGTTTATATTCATTTAAAGAACAATGTACATGACAGTATGTATGCATGCATATATGGTGGATAGATATTTTGTGTTTGTGTTCACACATCAATGTCTCGACAGATGATTGTCTTTTAAACAAAACAATGGAGAAAATTCCATAATCAGGTGTGGTAGGCCTCTCATATCTGAATATTGCTCTCTGCTTAAGTGGCTAGATAATACCTGTTGCTGACATCTGCTCATGAACATTTGTGATTCTGGGAGGTAATACATAATCTGGAATGATCAACCTTTTGAATAAGACAAGTATGTTAAAACCCTCAGTCACAATGATATGACTTTATGCTAGCACAACTATTAATGGCTTTCAAAAAGTTCTCTACCCAATTTTACTTACAAGGCTTGGGTTAACCTGTTGCAGGGTTTTAAGAAACTTCCCAATGGAGCCATATCATAAGAATCACCTCTGATGTCAATATTATCAATATAAAAAAAAGAATCATGAATATATATTTTCAATATTTAACATATTCTCACTTGTGGAAATCCCTTCTGTCTCCATGCTTTCCAGCCAACCTTAATCTGCAAAAATTTAAATGCAATGTCAATTACTTACTCTTTCCACTTCCCACTCATTATTAATGTTTCTGCTCTAATTCTTCCATGTCCTGTAACCCCTTGTCTCTTAGTGGCTTTACTGCTCTTGTGGGGGGGGGTGATACTAATAAAAAGAAGCAAATTTTTGCAGATTAAGATTGGCTGGAAAGCATGGAGCTGGAACGGATTTCCACAGGTGAAAATATGTTCAATATATGTTAGAACAGCAACTTTTCTTTTAAACATCTTTCATTAAATGACAGAGAAGGAAAATTTCATTAATTTTTTATTTAGTTTTTCCAATGTTCTTACATTTTTCTATTTGGTGGGAGTAAAGAAGTGCAAAAATTATTCATATTGTCCATTGTCTCAAGCGCTTTCAGACACTTCTTTAGCCCTTTTCAAGTGGGGAGGTGTTGGTAATTTCTCTTCATGATTTGACTGTTTAAGATTTTTTTGTGTTTTTTGAATACTAGTATTAATTACATTTACTGGTCTGAATGTTTGAGAAATTTAGTCTGGTAAATGTCATTATTACTGTTTAATTAAAAAAAACAGGGCATTTACTTAAAGAAATTGTATCTATTAAAATGGCATATAAAACAGAAAATATATTGAATAATTGTTGAATTTAATCCATTTCATAATATGTTGTCAATGTTTATGTTAAGGTACATTTCATGAGCAGATATGGTTGTTCAGGAAAGTTCATCAAAGATTTGCTGTTTATAAACAGTAATTTGGACTTTGCTAACCAGATGCTTCAATATAGGGTGTAGGTTCGATTCCTGTCAGAGAATGCATATTTTCTACAAAATTTTTCAAACATTCAGGCTGGTAAATATAATTAATACTGTTTATTTTAAAAAAAAAACAGCAGTTTGCTTAAATAAATCGTATCTATAAAAAAAAAAATACATTAAATTATTGTCAGATTTAATCCAGTTCATAATATATATCCAATGCAATGAGAATGAAAGTAATATATAAATTCTAACATTCACAGCATTAATCCAAAAGAGGGCTCGATACTGAACTATATAGTAGAACAATGATTTTTATAATTTTATCATATAGATAAAAACAGTTTACTCACTACAAATTGGTCAGTTACTATGCAGTGTTTATTCCTATGTCCATATTTTCTGTTACTATAAACACGTTACCTCCAAAAGTGAGTATTCTTTATCTATAAATATAGAACAATTTTAAATATATATCTTTGTGTGCATGAGTGTGTAAGTGTGTGTATATATATATATATATATATATATATATATATATATATATATATATATATATATATATATATTAGTTATGACTTTTTTAAAAATCTAACTTTAGTCAATTTGTTATAATATCACAGAACATGTAATATGGAACAAGCAAAAAGCAATTTACATATACTTGAGTTTCAATTAGACAGGGTGATTGAAATAAAAAGGGTGGCTCAGAAAAAAAAAACTCTTAAAATTTGTATTTCAGTAAACAGTAAACATTGTCTGACCTCTTCCCATCAAAAAAAAACAAAAAACACAAAAATCAGTTTCTATGCCTGCATGATTTGATGTCAAAGGTCAAGGTTCATCATCAGTTGCACTTGATGTAGAAAGCTTTAAAAATTTGCCATATACCACTTCACTTATGTAAAAGACCAATTAGGAGTGGGGCATTCCCTGACTCCCACAATTCCAACACCCCACCACCACCACCATAAAAAAATCATCTATGTCTGCATGTTTTGATGTCAAAGGTCAAGTTTCATCATCTGTTGTTGCTGATATGGAAAACTTGAAAATTTGCTTTGTGCAACATCACTTTGATGAAACAATTTAATGGGGAATTCCCATGCTCACTCCCCATCCGCAACCAAAATGATCTTCTCTGTCTACAAGCCATAATATCAGAGGTCATGGTTTGTAATCTGTTGTGACTGTTGTCATATATTTAACTGCTTAATCACATGCATTTTTCTATTATGGGCAATGTTAAGAAAAAAAACAAGACCTTGCCTAAAAATGTCAGTTTCAAATGCAGTTGGTGCTAAAATACTATATAATTATTGGTTTATTTTTTTTCACCTGCATATTTTCAAGTTCCTGTCAAAAGTTTTACAATATATATTAGTATATAACATTTGATTTTTATAGATATATTATATATCCAACAGCATGGCTTGACCTCATAAGAAAAAGGCATTACTTTTTAAATGTGGTCCAATGAAAGCAAAGCACATGATAAGGTTATGTGATTTAAGTGTATGTGTAGTTATATGCTTCTGGTCATTAATACATATAAAAGAGTGGCCACTGAATTCAGCTAGTCAGTTGGTTGATATCCAGTTAGCAATTACTAGCCATCAAGAAGTACTCAGCTTGAAGAGGTGGGTCTGGGTAGTGCCACATTGACCTCGTCAGAAGTAGAAATATGAGTATCAGATTTCATTCAACTCCTGGCGCCTGTCTGCCGGTAAGAAGAATTTACTGAAATGACCTCATCACTTCATTCAACTGTTTCTCTCGCTAATATAAATTTGAAATAAAGCAGAAACTCAACAATAAAATATTATTAAAGATAATTGAGTTGTACTTTGATGCTCCTGCTACAACGATAATAGTCACAGGCCCAAGACGGAAGAATTGAAGAAGTATTTTCTGAACTGATGACATGTTTCAAAATATGATTTTATTACTGTAGATATGTTTCACAAACATATATTGTAATAGATATGGCCAACATGTTTTTGTGTATGTGTTTGTGCATTCACTTTTGTATATACATATATAGGATGTGCATTGTAGTGTAATGGATAATGGCTCAAAAATCAGAGAGCAGAGTTCAAGTTCCAGTTACGTTCATTACATTCATAAATTATATTCATTTTTTTATTAAAACAGCAGTACCAAACCTTGTCATTACTGAGATGGGTAACCACTTGAGAATCCCAAGTACTGTAGGCTTGGACATATGGAAGGTATAACGGATAATGGCTCAAAATTGAAAATTGGAGAGCTGAGTTCAAATTTATGTTTGTTACATACTCATTTGCAAATACCCTTGGGAAAGGTATGAATCCATCTCTTCTCTCCCAGCCAAAGGCTAAATAGCAGGACAGACTGGGTCCTATAGCCTTGGGTGGTAACCAGTCTACCACAGAAAGAAATGGCAACCTACTTCAAGAAGATCTTCCTCCAAGTAAGTCATAAATCGAAAAAGACATGACCGTCCAAGTGTGTATCATATATGGCACTTAACTGACTGACAGATATGCATATATACAGTGAGGTGCATATTTATAAAACCATTTAAACTTTTAACATATTAAGGTTGAATTTATCTGGTTTTATACTATATTATATATCTTTGTAGACATATGCTATGAAAAAATCTTTCTGCAAATAACTACTTTGAAAAATGTTTTCATAGACTTCTTTTCAGCTGTTGCAAAATTATAAGACTAACAACAGAATGTCAAAGAAATCTTTCATTTTAGTAATTTACAGAGAACTGTTGCAACTGCTAGGTAACCTTGACATATTTTGGAGGGATATTAGAATAATCTCATACCTATACTGGCAGCAAACCAGAACAACAACAACTCGCTGAGGATAATTAACCCAAAAAAGACATTATAGCAAGATCTCTACCCATCTACACAACTGATCATTGTCTATTGAAGTTCATGTATCCTGTATAGACATTCAATTCTTGGGTTGAATAGTAATGGCACTTACCATTATACACCTTATGTGCCCCAGTGGTTCTCAATTCGAGGATGAACCTACTCATAATGAAACCAAACTGAGGATAAACTGCTCATAATGAAATCAAACGTGATATACACTAATTATATATGAAAGCTTGATTTTTTTTCTTACTTATTATTTGTTTAAATTATATTTTACTAATACCATCTCAGTTTTTTATTTATTTATATATTAATTTATTTTAAGGTTATCATATCCAACACTGTTTCAGTACCAGTTTAGTTAAACCAGTTGATAAACTGAAGTAGCCGGGTCATATATTAACTGCAAAATATTTACATTAGTTACATTGTTTAGACTGCTGTCTTTATCTTTGTTTATATTTGTTTGAGACATTTTGGCCTATGTATGCATTGGCCTTCTTCAGATGATTGGAATTTTTGAACCAAACCTTTTATTTCAACCACCAGAGTATATTGTTCTAGTTCCACCTGCCATGCCTCTTCCAGATATCTCAGTATCAGATATTTCCCTTTAACTCAACTCTCCAAGTTTTTGTTCATCTCTGCTGCAGCCAGGTATTGAACTCACAACTCATTGGATGAAATCACTGAATTACTTCAACCAATGCTTTTATCCACTGGGCCATGTCTCTGAAATGTGAATATGACAAAAGTCTGAATAATGTAAATAATTACAATACCTTATCTTAGAAATATAGACAGATTACTTCAAAATATTTGTAGATTATAGCACTTTCAATACTTTTCTGTCCACCTAAGTTATATTCCTTTCTTTGTTATTAAAACAACATTTTCCAGATTAGAATTATGAGCACAAAAGCTCAGGTGAAATATGAGTGCTTTGAGTATGTTTTTCAATTTGAAATCCTGTTTTTTTTTTTTTTGTTTTTGTTTTTTTGGCTGAATATTCTTTTCTTTAAATTTTGGGGTGTTTTGCTAATGTATTCTTGACTATTTTAACACACATAAATTATACAATCTCATTAATGTACCCATCTGTGAAAATATACTACTACACCAATGAGCTGGCTCAGCATTCATAGACACAAGCTCTCCCCCCACTCATGTCTGTTGTCCATGATGATGTTGCATTTTGTATTCCCTCTCATAGTTGTTTGGCAAATGTTTTTGATAGTCAATCTTTACTACTTTTCTTTGTAATCATTTCAAGCTACTAAGATGCAAAGTGTTACTGAATATGGTGATTTTCTAAGCCCAGGGCTAAAAGTATGGGGTATCTAGTGAGGATCAAACTTACTACTCAGTTGTAATTGTTCTAGTGAGACAAGTTTGCTAACCAATACACCACCTCAAAGCACCCTAAGGTGTTACTGAGTATGAGAGAATATGAGTAAAAAAAACCCAAAAAAAACCTTATTAAGGAGGAAGGAGATTAAATGAGTGGAATTAAGAAGACAGAAGATGATGATTGACATTGCATTTAAATTTTTAAAGATCAGAGTTGTTTGGAAAGCAAGAAGCCAGAAAAGTGTTTCACAAACGAGAATTGTAAGAGAAGAAACTATTAGCATAGAACTGATAGTTAAACCTTGCTATTTCAACTGTAAAATGATGAGACTTTGGTGTCAATCTAGTATTGCACTTAAATTCATAAAATTTAGGTACTATAGCAGAAAGTGATATTTATTCTGTTTAATACAGAAATGTGGCACATGGCCAAAAAGGGGATTGGGGAAAGGACGGTCTTCTTCCGTCTTAACTATAATTTAGCTAGCCGCAAACACTGACCCAATCGTACAAACAATATTCCTTACACTAAAACAACACATTCATACGTACCTTTCTTACTACAACCACCATAATACCTCTTTGTCTCTATGAAAATACTGACTAGTCCCCATATTTAAAATTCATTGTCTGTGCGGGGAGGGGAATAAAACAACAGTTTTAAAAACTATCCCCAATGAGTATTTACAATATGAATACAAAAAACTATTTACAAGAAAGTAAAGAAAATAAGATTAGTAATAAAACCCCCCACAATGACTAAATATGGCAGAAACATCAATTCACTGGCCAAAATCAATGCGCGACTATAATGGTATAAAACATTCATTCATCCCAAGCACTCACACAGACATGCACTCATTCAGACACAACAACAAATACGAAAACCACTCACGTGAAACGAAAGCCACCCTGCATCCACCAGCAAACTGACATCACTGACCACCTAACAAGGGAGAGGATGGGGAATTAAACTTAAAGAAAAATAGGGACAGAAATAAAGGGGTCAATGAGCATACATACCCTAACTAAGTTAACTGAAAAAGGAAACTAAAGCATAAAGCAGAAAGTTTGCCAGGACAATTACCATGAAAATATTTATAGAAAAGGCACAGGAAAGCTACATTATAGTGGTAGAAAAGGGACTAAAGCTGATTTACCAGGTCAGTACAAATAACATTGCAGATGCCAGGTCATCTTTTGCCATGATTTGGTTGCTACAAAAGTACATCAGTGACAATTTCTTACATATCGTGTTAACTATGCTCTTTTATCTTTCAGTTGACCTTCATGGCGATTGTTAATGCTAATCCTCCCAAGGATTGAATCCTTCACTCTTGGTTGACAAATATTGTTGAATTACCCTGTCCTATCTGCTAATTAAAAATGAGCCCCACCCTTTTCTATACATTCTTCTAATAATTTGTTCAGAGTGAACAAGAGTCATTTATCTCTAGAATCTTTGCTGGTTAATTTCACAGCTTAAATGTATCTGTTAGCAGAGCATAGTTTGCACAATAATATTAAAGTTTTGAGCCATGTCTCTGAAAGTTTCATTGTCAAATTCTCATCTATTATTGGTTAGAAAACTCAAACAAGTGCCAAAATGTGCAATACAAAACCAAAATACAAAGTCAATAATTTGTAAACTTTCTTTCGACTTTATTTTAGATGTAATACTGTATCTGGTAAAATGATTTATTAAATGAAGAATTTTAGTTCCTTTAATCTCCTTAATGTCCGCAGACATCATTTTATTAAAGTTTTTTACTAAAGAGAAACCAACAATGGGTGTTGGTTCTACTCTCTTGTATTTTCAGTATATACCACAACTGTATGTAATTTCTTGCAGCTGTTTCATAAGTTCTCAAGCCACACACTTTATCCAGTGTCATTTCTGTTGATGGAAACAGTCTTGGAATTCATTTTATTCAGATAGCAAACAGCTGCTTCATTACTTTCTCATATATTTCCTCAACACCTAAAAATCTTGTTCTTTTCAAGAAGGATTTGATGCTTTAAAATATGAGAAAATCACAAATAGGTAATATGGTTTTGTAGAACCTAAGGAATGTTGTCCCTGGTCAAAAAATCCTGCACTAGCTCTGCTGAATGGGAAAGTGCATTGTCATGATGAAGTTGCTACTCACTGGATGCATGCATTTCAATCCTTTTCTAACAAACAGCAACCCACAAACACCACAAAAAATTACTGTAGTACTCCTTGTTTATTGACTGATCAGGTGGAGCATACTCATGATGAACAATGCCCTTGTATTTGAAGAAAACTGTCAATAGAGTCTTCTCGTTGCTTCAACTCATTTGTGCTTTCTTCAAACCTGGCAAGGTTGCAATTTTCCACAGCAAATACTGAGCCTTGATTTCAGTGTCATAGCCATAGACCCACAATTCATCACCTGTTATGACCATTTTCAAAATGTTTTTGTTTCCACAACATAAGCAAGGAGATCCTGCACAGCTGAAACACAATTTTTTTTTTTTTTTTTTTTTTGGTCAGCTGAAAGAGTTTTTGACACAAACTTGGCAGACAGATTGTCTTATACACAAATTTTCAGTGAGAATGAACTGAACTGAATTGAACCATGACTAATGTTCCCATCCTCCAACAACTCATGTATATTTGTTTGTTTGTTTGTTTGTTTGGGTTTTATGGCATATCAACCACTGTGGGTTATTTAATGCCAAATCCAGTTTATATGAATTTTAAATGCCTATTTTGTATGGAATAAAAAATGTATAGCTGGCAACATTATTGTTTAAAAAAAAAACGTATAGCTGGCAACATTACTTTTTTACAAAATAACGTATAGCTGGCAGCATTACTTTTTTTACAAAAAAACGTATAGCTGGCAACATTACTTCTTTTTACAAAAAAACGTATAGCTGGCAACATTACTTTTTTTTACAAAAAAACGTATAGCTGGCAACATTACTTCTTTTTACAAAAAAACGTATAGCTGGCAACATTACTTTTTTTTACAAAAAAAACGTATAGCTGGCAACATTACTTTTTTTTACAAAAAAAAACGTATAGCTGGCAACATTGCTTTTTTTTACAAAAAAACGTATAGCTGGCAACATTACTTTTTTTTACAAAAAAAAACGTATAGCTGGCAACATTACTTTTTTTTACAAAAAAACGTATAGCTGGCAACATTACTTTTTTTTACAAAAAAAACGTATAGCTGGCAACATTACTTTTTTTTACAAAAAAAACGTATAGCTGGCAACATTACTTTTTTTTACAAAAAAACGTATAGCTGGCAACATTACTTTTTTTTACAAAAAAACGTATAGCTGGCAACATTACTTTTTTTACAAAAAAACGTATAGCTGGCAACATTACTTTTTTTTACAAAAAAAAATGTATAGCTGGCAACATTACTTTTTTTACAAAAAAAACGTATAGCTGGCAACATTACTTTTTTACAAAAAAACTTAGAGCTGGCAACATTATTGTTTCAAAAACATAGAGCTGGCAACATTATTGTTTCAAAAACATAGAGCTGGCAACATTATTGTTTCAAAAAGTTACAGCTGGCAACATTATTTTTCTGAAAACATTATCTGAGACCTTGCTGTTGGATGCTGTTTATCGCCGTACCCAGGACGCGGATGTAGTTTACCGTCATACCCAGGACGTTCATGCATATTGATTCAACAGTCTTTCTGAATAACTGCATGCACATCTTTGATGTTTTCATCAGTTCTGCTGGTTGCAGGTCTACCAGAACTTGCGTGACTGTCAACATTTTGTTGGTCATCTTGGAAACATTTGAACCACTGATACACTCATGTCCAGCTCATAAACACCTTTCACTACACTTTCTACAACTTTACAGGTATCACCATGCTTTTGACAAAACTCATTTCAGATTCCCTGCTCAATTTTATCTTCTATGGTCACTGATGGAAACTATGGTATAATGAGATGACCACACGCTATACACTTTCATTCCAATCACTGCTATAAACAACGGAAGTGAGCAAGAATGTTATAACTTAGTGGGCATGTTGTGACAGTGTTCAAAGTCAATCTGTACCAAGCAGCTCCATTTGTGTACTTTACTTCCATTCTCAGAACAACAGTTTTAGCAATTTAGGTAAAAAAACAGATTTGTTTTTTTTTTTACCTAAATTGCTAAAACTATACCATCCCTCTTCTTTCTCCATAAACCCTAAATACATTTCCTTTCTCTTTACTTCCCCACTTTTTTTTTCTTTCTCTCTCTTCTCTCCTTCCTTTTCAACATATCATTTCCGTTAAGTTGACCAATTAAATAGCTCAATGTCTGATCCTTACCCCCTCCTTCACCAATATTAAGTATCATAGAAAGAAATATTAAAATAAACCCTCTCTAAACTCAACAATGTCTCTCACACCACTCCTCGCTACACTCTCTGTTAAATTACATAAACTTAATACTACCCATGAAAAATGTAAATTTTCATTTCATTTTTCATTTCATCTGTTGAAAGTGATCTTTGAGGATCCAGGGTACTTTAAAAGATCTCTGGTGAAATAAACTATTACAGTGGAGCCTTAAAGTGGTCTGTTTTTCTTTAAATATATATATATATATATATATATATATATATATATATATATATATATATATATATATTATGCAGTGTTACATTAGAACATGCGTATACCCACTACAAAACTGTACACCTTGTTTCAACATTAAATTTTTTTTTAACATTTTCATCAGGTGGTTTTACATTTGCATATATATATATATATATATATATATATATGTATATATATATATTTTAAGACATTTTTATGTTTATACATTCTTTTTATAGATACAAATATTTAAGTAAATGCTCTGTTTATAATAAACAGTATTAAACAACATTTACCGGCCTGAATGTCCAAGAAATCTTCACAGAAGATATTCGTCCTCCGACAGGATTCAAACATGTATTCTATACAGAACCGTCATTTAGCTTGACGTACCTTTACCAATTTGGCCATGAAGGAGCGGTCGGTTAGCAAGGTTGAATTTACTGTATTTAAACTTCAATCTTCCATGAATCTGTCATGTACATTCATATCTGCTCATGGTGTATCAAATGTAAACAAATGACATCACACATTATGAAATGGACAAAGTCCGACAATTATTTTAATATATATTTCTAAATAAGTTTAAAGTGATAAAATCAATTGAATTAGTAAATAAAAATCCATTACTTCTTTACAAATTGATTTATTTACATTCAAATACTAAACTAAGCAGATATGAACTTATAAGGCACCATTCCCCTTGATTGGAGCGACCTTTCATGGCTGAGTCAGTGTAATCCTGCCAGAGCCCATATCTTTTGCTTTAATAAGATTTCTCAAATATTCAAACCAGTAGAAAAAAAAGAATGAATATACTGTTTAAAATAAACAGAGCAACTACTCAATTATGGGTATACACTAAAAAATATGTTTTAAGTGGCAATATATATTAGGTTGGTGCAAAAATAATGACGTAATAATGTCGTTTTTGATGTATTTTTTAACGTCAAAAAACGACATTATTACGTCATTATTTTTGCACCAACCTAATATATATATATTCATGTATGTGACAATATGTAAATGGATTTGTAGATATATACATGCACACTCACACACAGATAAGCATATATATATATAAATGTCTCTGTATGCACAGAATGTGTCTAATTTTATCAATGTTATGTTTGTGCATTGGTATTAAAAAATCTGTTTTAGTGCTTCTTATTTAAATTTACTTATGTCTCTCATTACCCAGTCTTTAAGTTCTCAGCTTCCCACTTTGTAGCCTGCCCCACCCTTGTAAAACACCCCAGCCTCCATAATGATTCTAGTTTTCCTTGATAATGGCAAATATCCAAAACAACACAAGAATAATTCTGGCCAGATAACCACTTTCATGTTAATAGGTGAGGGCATTGATGAATGGTGGAAGACCCAGGGAAGCTTAAGGAAATGGGGTGGGGAGGATATTTCCACCTTTTCTATCTTACTATGTCAACCTTACCATATCTCCAATAGCAATCAATTGAATCTCAAGAAAAAATATGAAAATCAGATTATATACACACACACACACACATATATATATATATATATATATATATATATATATATATATACAGATAGGCATAAATGAAAGACAAAAGCATAAAAAGTCAGAAAAATATAAATGAAAAGAAAAGTAACTAAAACTAAAAATGAAGACACACATGTGTATAAACACATCTAAGTAATGAGCATGTGCATAAAAAAAATTACCTGAGTGATTACATGTGTATGCTTGTATATATATATATATATATATACATAAGTATTTTTATACATACTGCAATATGTGAATGTGATAAATTTGAAAAAGTATACACATTAAAATAAATATTTTATATATATATATATATATATATATATATATATATATATATATAAAAATCCAGGGTTTAAATGAGCAGCTCTGAATAGAGTCTGCCCCAAAATAGCTTTCTTGCTTAGAAGTGCTTCATGCCACAAGAAATAGCAGAGCTTTTGAATATTAATTCATATATATATATATATATATATGTGTGTGTGTATGGGCACATGGCCGAGTGGTTAGAATGCTCACTTTCTGACTATAAATCCTGGGTTTGAATCACACCTTGGTCGATTTTTCAGGAAGGAGACTTTCTGATGTTATTGGTCTGTAGGCAGTGATCCCAGTGTGTGGCATATTTGGAAGGTGCCTGAAAACCATATCACGGGCTGACCCAAGCCTTGTGATTGAAATTGAGTAGACATTGATAGCTGTGCTAGCACAAAGTCACAAGTCATCATGACTGAGGGTTTGAATGTGCTGGCCTTGTTCAGATTGTTGATCATGCTAGATAACACACTCTCTTCCAAAAACTGTAACTAAGTGTTTGATATTCATTAATTAATAATTTTGCTCTGTCACTAACATAGAGCTCTCCTTGGATCTTTATCCTCTTTGAAATTCTATACGGATTATCATTTTAACTTATTATATATATATATATATATATGTAGGATTAATAGGAGTAAAAATTTGTCACTTAGCTGATTGATGTTACCTTCAGAATACCCCCCCAGTGTTTCGTAGGCAGACAAATTATGGGTATCAGCAATTTACTGTTTACTTGTAATGTGAATGTGCATCTGTGTATTCACATTATAGTATATATATTTGTTATGTAATGCCATGTATCTATATTTATGTGCATTTGTGCATATACACATGTGTGTATATATATATATATATATATATATATATAGAGAGAGAGAGAGAGAGAAACAGCCTGATGATTGCATTTAGCATGAAACAGCCTGTTGCCTCTGAGTGTTGACTTCAATGTTCACTCATATATATATAGTTAAGGAATCAAGCTAGAAGAAGGCAAAGTGATATAACACTTGTGACTTTTATGCTGTTCTTGCTTAGAGAGTGGGATTGCCCCAATACAATGTGTACTCCAATTTAAAAAGTTTATGCACAGGCATTACTTGATATTGTATGATATTTTTTGCATTCTGAATGCTAAGTCTTATATTGATATCTTTGCCATCATAATTATATATATATATATATATATATATATATATATATATATATATATATATATATATATATATATAGAATATAAAATGTTCAAAACTTATCTTTCTGACTCAATGTTTTGCACATGTTATCTAAGAGGATACCATCTGATGAGAGGATACATCTGTGAAACTGAGTTTGGAAAATAAGTTTTTATTTGTTTTATCATTAGTGGTCTAATTTTTAATAGTAAGCACTTTACTTACAAAAACTGCTTCTCTTAAAAGCATTATTCTCTAGAATTTAAAAAAATCATCTATCTATATATATATATATATATATATATATATATAACAGTAAAATTTTCCAAACCATGTAAAAGCAAAATTGTCCATTTGTTAAATTAAGCTTTGAATCATTGTGTCTTAAAAATGATTAAACGTATCTTACTGGAATTCTCTGAGGTTTTTATAACACTATTGTACTCTACTTTGAGCAATAAGAATGTATAATTACTCTTCAAGATTAACAGAAAAATTGTGTTTAAATTGATCATAAATGAAAATGACATGTTCATCATTAATCAATCATGGCTAATGATTGGAAGCTCATGAAGGAATGAAATAAAGTTCAAATATATACATATATTATTCCAGAATCATTCTCCAACTTATTCAAGATGATCTTTGCCTTCTCTAACCTAACTTTCTGTCCTGGAGTAACAAGGTACCTCACACTTTTCACATACAATTTCATTTTCAAGTCTTTTTTTTACTGCTCTTTGGACTGTCATAGGTGAAACTCTCTTTTATGTGCCAAATGTCTTATGGATTGAGTTTGATCTTTTATATATGTTTCATTAAAGACAACAGATTAGGTACTGCAATTAAGCTTTTATTGAATTTTTCTTGTGTTTGAACAATTGTTTTCTTTTCTGGACACAGTGTGTGTAGAAACTGTACAAATATTTTGTAATCTTTCAGCGATACTTTTAGTCATTATCAATAATGATTTTATTATTACTTTTAAATAGATGTATGGGTCGTGTTTATGTATCTAGAGTTATAGGGATGTTTTATTTTCTGAACACTGCACATTGGTCGTGTTCGTAGTTAATATTATTAAGTGTTGGCTTTTTCTTTTTTATTATTAAGGCTGCTATTATTTTTAATCTTTTTTTTACATGTGGATGAGGTTATTATGCTTGTATTTTCGACTTGTACATTTTGAATGGAATCTGGTGGGTTTGTTTGTACGTGTATATGAGTTCTAATGGAGCTCTGCTTGGACAAGTTTAGTGTATGTTGTCTGGATAGGCATGTAGTAGAGTGCTTGTCCACTTACATTTTTACAATAAATACGCTTTAATGAACTGTATTCCTGATCAAGCCAAACTTATTTGGGCAGTTTCTACACACTCTGTGTCCAGAAAAGAAAACTCTTGTTCAAACACAAGAAAATTAAATAAAAAACTTAATCGCAGTACCTTGTCTGTCACCTTTAATGAAACACACACACGTATATATATATAAAGACAGAGAGAGAGAGAGACAGATAGACAGAGAGGGGTGATATTATTGATAGTATTGGAGGATAAAAAGATATATATATATATAGATAGATAGATATATTGATAGATATAGCTGTATAGATATAAATATTTACCTATCTTTTTATTTCTTTCTTATCATTTACATATTCTTAGTTGGCATCAGGACAGTGTTCTGTTTTGTCAGAGGAGCACTTATTCTTCATCCTGCTTTCTTTTAATTTCTTCTTGTTTGCTTCCTATTGTATCTGCATAAGTTCTCTTTATACTCAATCATTCCCCATTACATTCTTCAAAAGACAAGAAATTGCTTCTGACATTTTTTTTCATTGTTCAACAATTTTACATTATGAGATCTACCAGTTTTCATTCAGACATTATTCAACCAAGATTTGTTGCTAATTCATTCACACTGAAAACCCCATCTTGCAAACTCTTCTCTCAATCATATGTTCATCTATAAGTTCTCTTCTAATCCTCTCAAGGAAGGATATTAAGTTATTGGGTAAGGAAAAGTTCAGTTAGAGTATTATTTAAAAATAAAAGTTCTTTTTTTTTATTTTCTACAGTTTTCATCTGATTGCCTCCCAAAGTTGACATATTTGATCATTCATAAACTGCATGATTTTTTTAAATGTGTGTCAAATTTGATATTTTTAAAGATGGCAAATATAAAATGTAAATAATAGAATATAAATAATATATATATATATATATATATATATACATATATATATACACATATACATACATATATATATATATATATATATATATATATATATATATATACATATATGTGTGAAAATATTGTAGAAAATAGGAAAGAAACTAGAAACTCCACCAACATAACGACTTCTATAACACTGCCCTAAAAAGTAGTGGTTATAAAAATGCTAACATTAAATATAGGGTCAATTATAATAACCAAAAGAAAAAAAACAGGAAAAGAAACATCATTTGGTATACACCTCCGTTCAACCAAATGGTTAGTATTAAACTAGGACAGAAGTTCTTAGCTCTAATCGATAAACACTTCCCCACCAAAAGTAGGCTTAGTAATATATTCAATAAGAACACACTAAAATTGAGTTACAGCTGCACTGAAAATCTAGAAGGCATAATAAGAAGACACAATAATAAAATCCTGAACAAACCCCATCACCTGAATAGTTTTAATAACTCTACACTTAAATCAGATAATGATAGAGAAAAATTATGTGATTGTAGAAACCCAGTAGACTGCCCATTAGAAAATAAGTGCTGCATCAAATCTGTGGTATACCAATGCACTATATCATCCACGGAGAACCCTAACAATAATATGATATACATTGGGTCCACGAAAAATACCTTTAAAACCAGATGGAGGCAGCATAAATGCTCCTTCAACAACATAAACTTAAGACATCAGACCTCTCTATCTAAATATTTTTGGCACCTGAAAGAAAAAAATAGGACACCTAAAGTAAAATGGAAAATCATTAACAGGACTAGAACTTGCAAAACTTGGGATGACCCATGCCCTTTGTGCCTCCATGAGAAACTACACATTATTAAGCTTCTAAACAATAAAAACCTATTAAACAACAGGCAAGAATTAACGGTTTTCTGCTGACACAACCGAACTTACGCTCTGAATAACTAACTAAAAACACGCATACTATAAAATAAATTTTAAAATCCATAGCCCATATACATAGTTTTAATACCCTACAAAAACTGATAACCCTTTATGAAGTCATCAAATAACAAACGTTACGGCTTTTTTATATACACAAATCCCTTTCATAAAGAGATATAATAAAAGAATAAAATAAAAATAAATAAATAAATCTCTGTAGACGCTCAAGCCAGACTATGCGAAAACTTCCTCCGTCGTAAATTTAGCCACCCCCACCTTACCCTGACCCGGCATCTATGAAAGTAAGTCTATACTGATACAAATTATTAACACCACACCCCTGCCGATTCTAAACAATCCGCCCTTGATGTTACCATGGAAATTTTTGATTTCAATTTTGACCATACTATTAAAACTCGTAAATTTCAGAAATAAGTCATTCCCAAAAAATTTCGCTTGAAGATGGAACAGAGCCCACTTTAACTCAAGTTAATTCAAATATTATTTTGAAGTTTTCGGCTCTTGTCTTGAAACATGAGACCTCTTATGTAGCGAGTTGGAATCATATTTTTAAATAAATAATTATATATATACATATATATATATATATATATATATATATATATATATACACATATATATATATATATACACATATATATATATATATATATATATATACACATATATATATATATATATATATATATACATATATACATATATATATATATATATATATATTATTCCATGGTGGAAATTGCCAAAGACTTAAGTTGTTAAATCTGAAAGAAAAAGAAAAAAATCATTAGACGCTTAAACTTAATTCACATTTAAAATCAGTCCATATTATTGGAACACTCTTTACAAGGTACTGCTGAAATCTTTAGTCATTTTGAATACATTAAGCCATATTTTCATCTATCAACTTGTCCATCATTCCCGATGTTTTGCTGGACATTTAGATGATATGCCATGGTATATAATAGTATTGTTTGGTATTATCGAGAAATCAACTGCTCAGATCCCATGATAAAGAAGGCAAAGGCAAATAGACTATAGAGCATTAACTGATACAAAATATCTCCAATACATTAAAAGTAGAATGAGAAATTTTTATTTATAAATATGATAATGGCTGGCCACTCATTTCTGAGTATGCCTGTACATTAAGGTGGCTAGCCAATCCCTGTTGCAGACACATACTCAGACACATTTGTGCTCATTCAACACCCTCCAAGCCCTCCTGTGCAGTGGTGTGCAGAGGTCTGCTGGTGTTTGGTCATACTCAAAATCAACTCCTTGATTGTATGCTCCTAAGATTCAAGTAATGGCTTCTATAGGGCTTTCTACTGAGAAATGTGAGGAAGAAGACATTTTAAATATGTAAAAACTGATGGAGCATGAAATAAACACTTTATTCAAATTAGATATAAACTAAATTTTTTATTTCACTCTTTGATTGGATGCCCTCCTGATATGGATACCTCGGACTATTGTACCATCTACCCACCCATCTTCTGCATGCACCTGGTTTATACTGCAACTATGCTAAGCAAGCTTTAGTTATAGTTTCTGGGAGAATGTGCATAATTCAGCATGATCAACAGTTTGAACAAAGCTAGTACACACAAACTATGGATCACAATGACCTGTGACCTTATGCTAGCACAACCATTGATGAACAATTCTGTATAGTGAATTTTATTCACAAGGCTTTGGTTAATCCATTGTAGTTAATCATGCACTTTCTAATGGTGCCACACACTAGAATCATCTCCCCAGACTGATAACTTCAAGAAGTCACCTTCTTGACAGATCAGCCATGGTGAGATTTGAACTTGGGTTTCATGGTCAGAAAGCAAACATTCTAATCACATGCCCATTTTTATAAATATATCCATTAAATATAGGCCAAAGAAATATATTTGGTTAACATATCCCATATACCTGAAAAATTATGATTTCATTATTTTACATTTTGACTCATTGACATTCTGTATCCTTCATAAGTTTTTCAATCATTGATTTTTATAAGATTTCTACTAATTTTGACTTCAACATTATTTACAAAAGTTTTTATTATTTCTCAGGTATCTTTTCTGGGATATTTGTGCTCTATTTTCATTTAATGATCAACTGTAAGTTTTCTCTTGGATTAATATTTAGAGATTGCAGAGATATTCCATTAATTTAGTGTTTGAAACCATTTTTTTGGTAAAGTTTCAGTCATTAGCTTCATAGAATGTAAAGGACTATTATCTTCAATGAATAATCATTTACCATACAAAAAAAGTAATTCTCTGAGAACCTCTGTTGATTTGATTTTTTTTAGTATTGATTGCCATTTCTTCATATCTATCACAGTTTTTTCTCATCTTTGTAAATCAATTGCAGTCTCTTAATATTTATCTGTCACTTCATTGTTTGTCTCAGTATCTTTATATCAGTTTATTCAGTAATATCATATCTATTTTTTTTTTATACTTGTCCATATTCTTTTTATATTTGCCTGTCTCAGTTGTCCATATCTATCTATCTATCTCAGTGTTGTGGAGTAAATAGTACACCCCCAATGACTATACAAACTAATCCTTAACTATAAATAGCTTTGAGTCAGAGGTAAGGAAAAAAAGCGATTTGGAGTTAGTCTTCAGACTAAGTAATACAGGTGTCACAAAAGTTGCTGAAGCATTACTTGTATTTTAAGATCTATGAAGCACATTATAACAGTGGCAACAAGAAATTCAAAACTCAGCAACAACAACAAAATCAGCATTTGCTAGAACTACAAAACAGCAACAGGAGTTGTTGGATATAATTATGAAAAAAAAATTCTTCAACATCACTTACACCAGACGCTGTCCAAAACACCATATCAGAATTTGTATACAGTCCTGATGTGGGCTTTTTCTGTGTATTTTTATAGATATGAACAAATATTCAGTCAGGAATACAGTGGCTGGAAAGGTGAGAGAAAAATGAGATAGAGTATGAAAAATACTGCATCTACATATTACTGAAGAAAAAAAAACAGGTGAAAATGGGTTTAAAGACATGGTACACATTCTGATGAAAATCTTTAGTGACAAAAGCTCTTTGTTTAATGCTTGTTGGAGATGCATGGATCTAAACAAAGAAGAGGACAAAGATTTTGTCATGTATATTGGTATCAATCAATCAAGAAGGTGAAAAGTTTAGAATAAAGGAAATAAGTCTCGATATGTTCAAATGGTTAATTATTTTAATTCAAGGTTTAACAGCTAAAAAAGATGTTGAAATACAAGCAAATATTTTAACAAAAATTGAACAGTAATATTACACTGTGAGAAATAGTAGATGATTGCCAGACAATTCTAATGTCTCAAACATTAAGCTGAAGAAATTCAGAAAAAAGAATGTGCATTGGTCAAGCAAAGTACTAATGTACTAAAAGGAGACTAAATCCTTGTTACCGATGTGGTAAATTACTTCTTCGAAATGACAGTCCATTTAAAAATGCAGAATGTTACAATTGTAGTAAATGAGAACATATGAAGTCAAACTGCAAAACCAAACCAAGAAAAATCCTCACAGGAAAAAATTTGTACACAGCATTGTGATGGAAAAAATTGTCACAGAAAATAAAAGGAAGACTTATGTCAGATTTATTATTAGCACACTATGATCTAAGGAAAAACATGTTGGACGTAGGAAAACAATTTTAGAAAAAAAACTAAGAGAGTACAGATTCAAGCTCAGTGAAGAAAAATGAAGTTTCATAAATTTATTCATGGAAAAATTTTAAGTTGCAAACAGACCACAAGCCTCTATTAACAATATATGCTTCAAAGAAAGGAATACTTATACATCCAGCTAATAGACTACAACACTTATTAAACTATGATTTTACAATGGAGTACCAACCATCTAAAAAAATTATATCATGTGGATGGATTATCAATATTAATACCTAAAAATGTAGAACTCTTTGGCGACACGGTCAGTGCAGCACTAAAAAGCAAACATAGTATTAGAGTTACCAGTTACATTGGATGAAATAAAAGAAAAGGCAAAAAATGATATCTTTATTGCAAAAATAAAAAAAAGCAATTGAAAGAAAGTAACAAATAATGAAATCCAGACTTAAACACTTACTTGCTATGCAATGGTGTTCAGGCAAGGGGTTGTAGTACCTAGTGTGTTACAGAAGTGAATATTGAAGGATTTTCATGGCAGACATCCTTGTATTTCAAGAATGAAATCTCTGATGAGAAGTTTTGAATAAACCATGATATTGAAAAAATAGTGAAAGCTTGCAGAGGTTGTGTTCTGGCAGCAAAAATGCCTATTCCAAAGATAGATCCTTGGCCAAAGACAGACATATTGTGGTCAAGAATGTATATAGATTTTGCATATCCTATGAATGAATCACATTATCTTGTGATAATTGATAGTTTCACTAAATGGCCAGAAATTTCTAAGTGCAAAAATTCAACATCTTCAGTGACAGTGAATTTCTTGCATGAACTGCTTGTGAGATATGGCATACCAGATACCATAGTCTCTGACAATGGAATGCAATTCATGGGTAAAGAATTCAAAGACTTTTGCAAGATGTTCTCCATTGAGTATATTACAACCCTGCCCTATCACTCAAGGTTGAATGGACAAGCGGAACAGTTTGTGGGAACGTTCAAAAGAGTGTTAAAAAAAAGCAAGTCTTGAGAAAGTAAATGAGGAAACACTTCAAAATTTTCTAAGAGTTTACCATATAACATCTAACCCCAATAAACCATCAGGCATGTTGCTGGCAAAATTAATGTTTGCTAGAAAAGTAAAATCAGTGTTTAACTAGTTATTCTTTCTTTCTTTTTATGTGCCATGTCCTTTCAAGAGATAGGCGATCATGACTCTCCACCTCCCTCTATTCTTTGCAGCTCTCAACAAGTTCCTTCCTTCTGCCTCCTCCCCCAGACCATGTTCTGTCATCCACTTGCTTAAGCCCACCAGGTATGTCACATGTTGTTTCCCTTGTCTCTCTTTCCCTCTATTTGACCCATGAGTATCAGATTCTCCAGGCTCTCCTTCCTCATTATGTGTCCCAGAAATTTCAGCTGCCTCTTCCTGATGTTAAGTATAAGCCTCCTTCTTGTTTTCATCCTCTCTAAGACCTCATCATTGCACACATGCTCAGTCCATGATAGCATCCTTCTGTAGAACCACATCTATGTTTCCTTAAGTCTCTTCTTCATACCAAGTCAAAAAACTTGAACAGATAACAAAAATAATACCAAAAGTTTCAAGGTCAGTTATAAAGTGTTCTTTAGAGCTTATAAGGATGGCAAAGAAACGTGGGAAGATGGCATAATATCAGCAAGAATCAGGAAGTTGATTTACATGGTAAAAGGGAAAAGATTTGAACATAAAAGGTACCATAAACAGCTTAAAAAAGGGTCATTAATGAAAGACCTGAAACATTGGAAGAATGGATAAAAATGCTATATGATGTTTTCAGTGTGCTAGTACCAGAGCAAGTCATGTAACCTAAAAGGATAAGTTCCAGAAAAAGAAAATATACTGAAGAACTAGAAGTGAATCCAAGACAGAAACTCCTCAAAGTCAAGTATGTTGGCAAACTCTTCAGAAAGAGGGGGAGGGGATATACTAATACGAATAAAAAAAAAAAAAAATATTTAGAAAAAGTATTAATCTCAAAAGTGGGGATGTTGTGGAGTAAATAGTACACTTCTGGTGAATATATGAACTACTCCATAACTATAAATAGCTCCAGGTCAGAGGTTAGGAAAAGAAACTGTTTGGAGTCCTTCTTCAGACTAAGTAATACCGACCTCACAGCATGATGCCAAGGCATTACTTATAGTTTAAGTATTATGAAGTGTGTTATAACACTCAGTCTCTTCATATCTATCTCAGTATCCTCATATCTATCTATCTATTTATTGATCTCAATTTCTTCATACCTATCTATCTCAGTCTCTTCATATCTATTTATCATCTCTGTTCCTATCTGTTCATTCTATCTATCTATCCTAACTTCTAGAAAAATTATGTTTGTTTGTTTGTTTGGGTTTTATGGCATATCAACCACTGTGGGTTATTTAATGCCAAATCCAGTTTATATGAATTTTAAATGCCTATTTTGTATGGAATAAAATACGCATAGCTGGCAACATTATTGTTTCAAAAACACATAGCTGGCAACATTATCATTTCAAAAATGCATAGCTGGCAACATTATCGTTTCAAAAATGTATAGCTGGCAACATTTTTCAAAAACGTATAGCTGACAACATTATTTTTAACAAAAAATGTATAGCTGGCAACGCTATTGTTTCAAAAACATTATCTGAGGCCTTGCTGTTGGATGTAGTTTATCACCATACACAGGATGCGGATGTAGTTTATCATCATACCCAGGATGCGGATGTAGTTTACCGTCATACACAGGATGTAGAAAAATTATGAAGAGGTGATGTTAGGGAGAGATGCAATAATTACTGAAAAGTTGATTGATATTGGTATTGTTTTGAAATTGCTCATTTTCTTTTGAACAATGCCTAGTTGAAAATAATTGTGTTGTGTGCTATAAACTTTCTGTTCATTGAAAAAGTAAATACAAGTGAGGAAAATGTCATTTCCTTTAATAAAATAAAGGCACTATAAAATTCTATGTTTGATTGTTTTATTTTTAGTTTATCTGTACATTTATTTATTTTTTAGCCAGCATCATTAGACAATTCTGACCCACCTTTACAAAAAATTTGTATCTATTTTGTGTGGCTGTGATGCAAGTGTAGTATCTGTTCTCACTTCCTTTTAAAGTTACGAGGGGAGCCTGGCCACATGCATTCCAACTGTGCAGCAGCACATCCCTGATTACATTACAAGAGGGTCAGTGGAATACTTTTGACAGTGGTTTTTGGCATCTGGTTATTTTAGGATTGGCTGAATGCAACTTCACATTAAAAACAACCTTAGGTCACATCCTTGTTACTATGGGATGGCAAGTAAATATTCCCAGACTTTGAGCTCTGATGACAGTGTAATATCTGTTCACTCATCCACTTGAAGTTATAAAGGAAACCAAGTTTGAGGGATTCCAATCCTCTCTCATTGCACTAAAGAAGGTTGGTGAACATGTACACTAACATCACTAGTTATTGGGAATAAGCAATTCTTCTTCTTGGCATATATGTACATGTATGGCTACCTCACATTAAAACTGACCTGCCACTATGAAAAGGTGACTAAATAATGGATCAAATTTATGTATCTATTTTCTTTCTTGTTACACTTGAGTATGGCTTGGTAGATACCAGGAACCAATCTTGTGCCACATGTTGCTATCATGGAGAGGCCGGTAAATACTAACATGGCTGACTAAATTCTGTGGTTTCATCATTTTCTTTCTTTTTGTAATCAACTGAACACAAAGGCAATGCATCTTTCCTTCAGAATTCCCACTATTATAGGAATTGTTTGAAGCAGAAATAGGATAAAAGCACAATAACAGGACATACTTGGCCTTTCTTAGGGAACATATCGGGTTGAATCATAAGTAATTTCTGTTTTTGATAATCAGTTATAATAACATATGTATTCTCCTAACTACTAATCATATGTAATAGTTAAGAATAAATTTGGACACTATTTACATTGTTCAGACTATCATCCTCAAGGACACATGGCACAGTAGATAAAGGCATTAATTAAATCCAGTGACAGGATCCAAAGAGTGTAAGTTCAATATCTGATTAAAGCAGTGGAGAACTTGGAGATGGGAATTAACAGGAGATAACTGATAACTGACATCCATTAGACATGGCACGTGGATCTAGAACAATCTACCCCAGTGAGCAAAATAAAGGCTTCAGTTCAACATTCCAACCACCAGAAGAAGGCTGGAGTGTTCAACGGCCGAAACGTTGTGATAAATATGGCAACAAAGATGGTGTATGATAGTCTGAACAATGTAAATAGTGTACATAATACCTCATCTCAGAAATATAAACAGGTAACAAATTTGGAGTACACAAACATACCTTAGATTTGACATGGCAGTGGCAGAA
>OZ010591.1:61313628-61368628 GCA_963932145.1 Acanthosepion lycidas
ATCTTTCTTATTCCATTTTGTGACAGCATTAAGGAATTGATTCATGAATTTGAGAGGATTAGAATAAAATAGACATAATATGTCCAAACAGGCTTGAATGAAAAATGCCTAAACATATATATATATATATATATATATATATATATATGGGCACATGGTCAAATGGTTTGAATGTTTGCATTCTTACCATGGGACATGAGTTTGAATCTCACCTTGCTCAATTTGTCAGGAAGGGGACTTCATGATGATATCATACTGGAGTGAGGACGATCCCAGTATGTGGCACCTCTGGAAAGTGCCTGAAAACCATACCACAGGTTGACTCAAGCCTTGTAAGTTAAATTGGGTAGATGGAACCCTTGGAGGCTGTCAATAGTTATGCTAGCACAAAGTCACAAGTCATCATGGCCAAGCGCTTGAGCGTGCTGGCTTTGTTCAGATTGTTGATCACACTAGATAACACTCTCTCTCCCAGAAACTAAAGTTTGCTCAGCATAATTGCAGTATAAACCACAGGTGGGCTCTGTGGGTGTTGAATAAACACAAATGTTCCTGAGTAAGCATCTACAGTAGGAATTGGCTAGCCACCCCAGTAGACAGGTATCCTTGAATATGAGTGGCCAGCTATATATATATATATATATATATATATATATATATATATATATATATATATATATATAATCTCATTACAGTGAGCAACTAACTAATGCATTTGAAGTATTGTTTTGCAAAATGTCCCTTTTGTGTTCATATAATCTTTTCTTTAGATTCATTGGTTTCCTTGATGTATTATTTTCTAACAATTACAATGGGGGAGCAATTTACTTTTTGCCTGTAGTAATTATCACAAAAAATAATTAGAGGAAACCTCAAGGAATCTAAATAAAAGATTATATAAACACTAAAAGAACATTTTTAAAAAAATGCAACAGGTGCATATAATATATATATATATATATATATATATATATATATTATTTGTATGTATGTGTGTGTGTATATATATATATTATTTGTATGTATGTGTGTGTGTATATATATATATATTATTTGTATGTATGTGTGTGTGTATATATATATATATTATTTGTATGTATGTGTGTATATATATGTATGTGTGTATATATATATATATATATATATATATATATTATTTGTATGTATGTGTGTATATATATATATATATATATATATATTATTTGTATGTATGTGTGTATATATATATATATATATATATATATATTATTTGTATTTATGTGTGTATATATATATATATATATTATTTGTGTGTGTATATATATATATATTATTTTTATGTATGTGTGTGTGTATATATATATATATTATTTGTATGTATGTGTGTGTGTATATATATATATTATTTTTATGTATGTGTGTGTATATATATATATATATATATATATATTATTTGTATGTATGTGTGTGTGTATATATATATATTATTTGTATGTATGTGTGTGTGTATATATATATATTATTTGTATGTATGTGTGTGTATATATATATATATATATATATATATATATATATTATTTGTATGTATCTGTGTGTATATATATATATATATATATATTATTTGTATTTATGTGTGTTTGTGTGTGTATATATATATATATATATATATATATATATATATATATTATTTGTATTTATGTGTGTATATATATATATATATATATTATTTGTGTGTATATATATATATATATATTATTTTTATGTATGTGTGTGTGTATATATATATATATATATATATTATTTTTATGTATGTGTGTGTGTATATATATATATATTATTTTTATGTATGTATGTGTGTGTGTATATATATATATATATTATTTGTATGTATAAGTGTGTTTTATTTTTCTTTTTTGTTTTTAGCATTTCATCCCCAAGCAAGGTGGGAAGCCACTAGGACGCAAGTGGTTACAGAAAATATAGAGCGAGATGAGATAGGAATCATAATAAATGCCCTTCAGTTTTAGTTTCCCCCGCCGCATTTCTCTCCTTCACCCATTTTTCTTTTCTTTTCCTCTCCCTCCCTCTTCTTCTGATCTTTAAGATTAGATCGTCTATTGTGTGTGTGTGTCACCACAAAATGTATCCTTTCTGGTTACATCTTTAATGTATTAGACATCCGACAACATTCATATTTCTCTCACTTAAACTCTCTTTGACTCCCCTCTCTAAAACTTATCTCTGTTAAATTTTAATCCCCCACCTTCTCTCGTCTGTTACCGCTCTCTATAGCTCTAACATTCATCCCACACTCTCATACTTACACTCTCTAAATTTTATTTTTTATTTCCGGGGTTATTTTTTCTGTTTTCTTTTTGAATTTGTAGGGTCTGATGAATTGGATCATATTTATGATTACAATGGAATAAATTATGACCATGGAATATCAGTGTTTAAGCCTTTTTATTATATATATATATATATATATATATATATATATATATATATATATATATATATATATATATATCTCCAGGTAAGATGAGAACAAATGAAGTATAGTTTTACTGTCTGTAACATTTAATTTAAAGGAGGGCTCAATAAAAGGGACATTAACTTACATCACTTAGTAATATTTGCCTTTTTTTCTCATGCTCCCAATCCCCGTTCTGCTGTCCATTTACACAAGCATTTATTCTTAACTGCCACATATGATTAAAAGTTAGGGGGATACTTCCATCAGTGCATTTTGTAACCAAAAAACGGAAATTACATATGACTCAGCCTAATAAATAACATAGAATTTCAAAGAGAGAACAATAATGACTCCATTTTTACTCTATTTTACTATATTATTGTAATAAACAGGTCATGGAGACACCTTACAAACACTGTTTGTCTCTACTGCACATGGAGATATGACAGCATGTCATGCTTGTTCACGGTGTCTAGCCATTGGAATCCTACCAATATAAATTACATTAGACTCTTTGAAAATATTCCATTATTCTGTTGGCCTCTGAAATGCCAGAAGCATCAGTGCAAATTTGCTTATCTTTGAATAATTTCATTTTGCTATGCTGAATGCACAGGTATCTACTTCAGAACTTGAAATACATTTGTCATTTCTTTTGTCATAATCATAGTCAGTTCACTTAAATGGTTTTCTTCGCAATTTATATGGAGAAAACAAGAGTAGTGAAAAATGTATACGTTTAATAGAATTACAAGAACCCTTTCTGTAACAAAATTTTCAATACGTCTATTTTTTGATTATTCTCATAAAGAAAAAAAGAAAGTATTTTGGTATTGTCAATAATAAGTCATTCTCATTCTAATTTCATCCATGTGCCATGTCTCTTCAGTAGAGGAGCAATTATATAAAATACTATGATATATTTAATGGAATCTTGCCTGCCAAACTGACAGCACATTGTTCTTGATAATAACTGCGACAGTCAAAAAGTATGTGAACAAATCAACAGAACGAATATGAACTTGAAACAGTTTGATCCTGATATACATCTTATTCAAAATTTGGAAAAATACAATAAAATGTTAAATAGTTAGACAAATACTATTTTTTTTAATCATTTCATTCCAAGCAAGGCAATAAAGCCACTAAGATTCAAGGGGTTACTGAGTGTTAGAAAATATAATTTAAACACAATTTCAATTCTCAACTTCTGTCTCATTGAATTCTATGTTTTCAATGCTCATTCTGTTGGTTTCAAGCTCAGTAAATCCTTGCATCCTAGTGGATTTAAATAGTGTGAGATAATATGAGAAAAACTTATTAAGGAGAGAAAATAATAAAATAACAGGAATTAAGAAGACAGAAGGTAATGATTGACAAAGCATTTATATTTCTGAAGATCAAACTTGACTGGGAAGCAAAAAGCCAGAAGAAAATTCCACAAACAAGAAGCTTCAGAGAAAACAAGAAACTGTTAGCATAGAATTTAGAGTTACATCTCGCCATATCAACTGTAAAATGATGAGACCTTGCTACCAATCTATTACTGCACTTAAATTCATAAGATATAGGTATCATAGTATCTGAAGAAGGGTACTAAGATCGGGGTGTATAGAGCTATTGTCCTCACCACTCTCCTATATGACTCAGAGTCATGGGTCACTTTCCAACACCACCTGCAGCTCCTTGAATGGTTCGACCAGCATTGCTTCTGCACAATCCTTAACATCCACTGGAGTGACTTCATCACCAATATTGAAGTCCTTGAAAAGGTGAAGATCGCCAGCATTGAGGCCATGCTGCTGAAGCCCCAGCTATGCTGGGTTGGACATGTTTCCAGGAGGGTGAATAATCATCTGCCTAAAATTTTCTTGTATGGTGATCTTTCCACTGGTTATCAGAGGAGTACCAAAGAAGCGATTCAAAGATTACCTGAAAAAATCCTTTGGTGCCTCTCACATCAACCATTGTCAATGGTCAACCCTAGCTGAGCACCGTGACACCTGGCATATTATCCCCAACCATGTCTCCTTCTTTGAAAATACCTGCATGGCTGCACTCAAGGACAAGAGGAAATACTGCACTGCTATGCCATGAAGCTCAGGCTGGACATTCAGCTGCAACTGCTGCAACCATTTATGCCTGTCCTGCATTCGACTTATCAGTCACAAACATGACTACAATCAATGTGTATGGATCCCCCCTTGAAGTTCATGATGATGAGGATTGAGGTATTATAGTGGAAAGTTCATTATATAGGAAGCATTATGGCCCTCCATAATTTCTATCCTTTATAGCTCTTAGCAATGTTTGACTTTTTATTATCCCTGCCTGACCCTATTCTGCTGTCCATTTATGCAAGCATGTTAGCTAGGTCACTCACCATTTCCTTTTATCCTTCTTGTCACCAGTATGTCTTGTGAGTATCAAATTTCCTAACCCTTCTCTCCTCATTATGTGTCCTGAAAATGTCAACTGTCTCTTTTTGATTCTAAGAATAAGTTTAATTTTTTTTCCATTTTCCTTAAAACTTCCTTCTTGTGCACACGCTCTGTCCATGGTAATCTTCATTCTTCTGTGGAAGCACATCTCTATTGCCTCAAGTCAGCTCTTCATCTTTGAGGCAATAGTTTCCTGCCATATAGGAGGATTGACATTACAAAAGCAGTTTAGCATTATTTTCTTTGTTTCTCATGGAATTTTCTTGTTTCTTAATACCTTGTTTAATTTTTGGAAGGCACCTTTTGCTATTCCAATGCATCTTTTAAAACATTTTCCATATATTTGAACTCCTGTTTGATTTTGATTTGTAGTTCACATCTTGGCCTACTTCTCTTGCTGACAACTATACATTCTGTCTCTTTACAATTGATAATTAGTCCTTTTTATTGCTTTATTTTATTACTTTGTCTAGGAGGTCCTGTAGTTTTCTTTCTATACCTACCTTCAACACAGTGTCATCTGCATGGCTTATGTTATTAAAACTGTACCCACCAATAATAAATCCTGGAAGGACTTCTAGTTTTGCATTCAGTAAACTTACAAGAATACCAAACATCACCTTACATTTAATCCAGATAGGATACTTTTCTAATTCTTATATATGTTCCCTGTCTTGAGAATATGATATCAATCTTATTTACAAGAGATCAGTGTATATTTTTGCACTACTTGAGCCTAGAATTCTCACAACTTTGATATGTACATGCACACACATGTAATATATATATTATAATTATTTATTTAAAAATATGATTCCTCTGCTACATAAGAGTTCTCATGTTTCAAAAACAAGAGCACAAAACGTAAATATAATTATTAGAATTAAAGTACCAAGCTGTTTCATCTTCAAGCAAAACTTTTGGAATAACTAATCTTGAAATTTATATAAAAATTTCAAGATTAGTTATTCCAAAAATTTTGTAACCCAGATATAAGAGACCCGGATATAAGCGAGATTTTCTCTGGTCCCAAATTAGAGCCTTACTTACCTAAACAAAATAGACCAAACCCGGATATAAGAGACTTCTTCTCCAGTCCCAACAACTCTCTTATATCCGGGTTACACTATATATATATATATATATATATATATATATATATATATATATATATATATAAGTTCTGATCAAAAAGTACCAGAATTGGTGCTACATCCTGGGTATGACAATAAACTACATCCAACAGCAAGGCTTCTGATCAGGAGTTTTTGAGGAGCATGGAACCACCTCTTAATTGCTGGTATTCCCAGGTCCACCCTGACTTGGGATAGTAGCACCTGTTAGGGTCCCACCTACAGGCAAATAGCTAACCCCCAAAACACTATGAAAGTGTAAAAATAGTTTTTAATACCAGCAATACTTTGTAAAAAAAAAAAATATTACCAGCAATAAATTTTTGAAGAAAAATTATTACCAGCAATATATTTTTTGAAAAAAAAAATATTACTAGTAATAAAAATCTTGTTGGCATTAAATAACCAATTGGGGTTGATATGCCATAAAACAGAACGAACCAAAACGAATCAGGATTGGTGCTATGAAAAGAAAACTACTGCACATATCAAATCACCATTCAATCTCTTTCAAAGTAATTCTATTCTGAACACACATTAATTCTCTTTTGAAGTATTTATCCAGTGTTGCTTCCATTAATGGAAGCATTCCTAGAACTTTTGCTGCCTCGTTGCATTCTCTTGGATTTCATCGATGACTTGATTTCTTGTTCCTTTCAAGTGAGATTTGATTTTTGGAGAGGGAAAAGTCACAAGGGGTCAGATCTGGGGAATATTGCTGTTGTTAGACATGGGGAATGTCATGCTTGGCCTAAAACTGATGCACAATCCATGGTACACTGTGATGTAGTGAGATGACTGCACTCTACACACTTTCCTTCCAAGCACTGCCATAAACTGCTCATTTGCCATGCACGATGAGAGAGCATACCATATATATATATATATATATATACATATATATATATATTCACACATATGTGTCTGTGTAATGCATTTATTTCTAATCTGATATTTTTATTATGTTAAATATTATTTCTAGGTGATACCCCATTGTTATTTTAAACAGTATATATAGCATCTACTGGCCTATGCATTAGAAAAATTATAAGAAGGAAAATGTCCTCTCTGACAGAGTTTGAACCTGTATCCATTTTTGTAGGAGAAACCTACATTTGAGCTGGCATGCTTTATACTACTCAGCCACAAAGAGTGTCACAGCCCAGAAATATATTTTTAATGTCATTTAAAATTTTAAATCACACTGTATTTTGATGCACTTGATAGTTGTTTAGAAAATGGCTGCTGTGGAGTACCCAGGGTAGTTTGTTGTATGGTTGGTTAGTGGATTCAACAATCTATCAACATTTGTAGATTCATTTAATGTCAAAATTTTTCATCTCTGTACTTGAGTCTATAGGTCATGTTTATGCTTACACCAATAGTTCATGTTTATGCTTGCATCAATAGGTCATGGTTTATGCTTGAGTCAATAGGTCATGTTTGATACTTGAGTTCCTAGGTCAACAAAGGTTGTGTTTATACTTGAATCCACAAGCATCTAAGCTATGTTTTAATCTATTTCTCTAGATTAAATAAAGGGTTTGAAATCAGCAGATACCTAAAGAAGGTCAGAGAATAAAATGACCAAAACATTTTGCTAATAACAACAAAGATGAGGACATTACTTTAACTGTAAACAACGGAAATAATGTTAATAAATTTTTTAATTATTTTTTTTTATGAAAATACCTAGCTAATTATAGGTTGCATCTTACCACTTGTTGCATCTTAGCATATAAGAAATACAGTAGACATTTAAAGTCCACGATGACATGGGTCTCCAAACCAATTGTGACCCATTGTGTCACATTTATTTACCACTAGCTTAAAAGCTGCACTCTGTACAGACTTATAAGCTAGCTCCTGCAGAGGGCTAATTAAACCCCTAGCCCCAAATTAAAACAGAAATTATAATTTTTAAGAAATAACTTTGAATTCCTCAATTTGCTTCATAGAATTTCAAAAACTCATTTTAACTCTGATTTGGGCTATAAGTCTAATTCTGGCCAAAGACTGAGTTCAGCTTTAACTCCGATTTTGGGCCAAAAATTTCAATTCAGGCCCAAAATTGAGTTCTTCAAATCACAAACTCTGCAGAACTTCAAAACCTGACATTATATAACTCCTATTCCTTGGCATTTTGAAGAAATAAAATTGATTTCCTCAATTCACAAAGTTTTTGACATATTTTAAACCATTTTTAAAACAAATATTCCAAAAGTTTTTAATTTATATTGAGTTTAAAATATAAATTAAAAAATTTTAAAACCACTAATTTTTAAAATTAGAATTTTTAACTGTTCCTTCTTCATCCGAACACAAATCTGAATTCTAGATATTCAAGCACCAGATGAAGGGCAGATTTTCAGTTACAGGATCATCCTGATTCCAAAAAGGTATAAGATGCTTATGTAGAGCAAGTGTGGCTCAATTTATAGGGGTTTCAGACACACAGACAGACAGACAGAATTTGCGGTTTATTTATTTAGATATGAGATATTATATATGAGGTATTCTTGGAGTGTACACATGATTGTACTAGCAAAGGACACATTCACTAATTCTAATTAGTACCAACCTGACTAAATAAGTCTACCAATTGGCTACATGCTGTCTAATTGTGTTTAATTATTATGCTATGTTTAGTAAAATAGTGTTGAAAAGTCTTTGATAAATTTGAGCAATATGCTTGTACAAAATGTTGTGCAGTGCTCAGAAAATCTGCTACCAAGATCCTCAATATGCTTTGTCAGGATTTTAATGAAACTTTTTTTAGTAGTTCATGCACTTCAAGGCTTGTCAAATATCGGTTCAAGTAGATTAATAACAGACAACCAATCATGAAGAAAACGTTAGAAAATGCCAAAGAATTTGCAATCTCATCTCTGATGATTGCCATTGAACAATCCATCATCTCTTTTACATGACTGTAATCAGTTATAGAGTCACTCAGGAGATCTGAATCTGGGAACTTTCATATACAACCTTGTATAATTTGGACAAACAATATGAATATCAAATATCAGTTTTTTCAGGAGGTTTGGATTGAAGTGCAGGTGCTAAATGACCAGACTGTATCCATGTTTTTGTTTTTCTTTATATCCGACATCAAATGCAAACTGGTTAAAACTAATTGTAGTTGTGAAAGGCATTGCTTATCTTTTATGCATGCCTATCCATCAACATAAAATTGCCTGTTGAAAAGCTGATTAGATATACTTACAGACAAGAATGCTTTTTCAGTCAATATCAATATATATATTAAAATATCATTTGAGAGACCAACAAAATGCATTAACAGACAAGTACACATTTTAAAATGCATACTCATATTATATATATATATATATATATATATATATATATATATATATTGTGACACTAGAAAAAAACGTATTACCTCTAGAATGAAAATGGTTTCACATGTGTCTCGCATGTAAAATATTTTCAAAAAGAAAATGGCAGCTTTGCAAGTTGTATATATTTAAAAACGATAGATCTCAAAGTCAGATAGACTTTTGCAAGAATCTTTTAACCTATGCAAATTTGAACTGTCACTCAATCTACAAAAAGTGCTTAAAGTGGCGACAGACAGGAATGCAACTGCTGTAGCAAGCAGGAGATGATGGATTAATGGATAATGCCTTGGATTGAGGAAATGGATTAGGGAACCTTATTACAAGCTAGAAGAAACTGACTATATATATATATATATATATATAGAGAGAGAGAGAGAGAGACTTGATGAATTATTTAATTATGATTATCTTCTAATAATTTCTATCACTTGTATATCCTTGCTTGAACCGGCTTCTAATGCTCTGGATGGAGTGGCTTGGGATTAAAAATCATGGCTCGTGGGGGCACAGTACTATGGGTAAGGGAAACTTGGATGAGTTCCACCACAGAATATGTGATCGTGTGGAGCTATATTGTCTAATTCTTTGCCTTCATCACCGACACACATCTGTACAGTAGGTAAGACATTTGCCTGATAACGTAAGTGTCCAGGTTTCAGTTCTCACTAGTGGATATGCACTGCTGATGAATCACAAATATAGGACAAAATGGCTGTCCAGTGCTTTCTGCATTCTGTTGAGGTTTCTTTTAGACTCTATGAATTACTTAATTATGATTATCTTAAATCCTCCTCCTCATAATTTCTATCACATATATTATATATAATATATATATTTCAAAGTGTAATTCTGCTGTTTTTTTTATAAGGAAATATTTAGCATTCATTGGTCGAGTAGCCAGTCCTACTTTTGGCTGAAATTTATGGAATCTTTCTATTAACATAATTTTTCAAGCTTTGTCAAGTCCATTAACTGCTATTGCTCTTTCCAGTATCCAGGGCTGGCTCAAGTTACTGGTAACTTGGGCAGTTGCATGTGGTACCATGAAGACCAAGGACACCATCGTGCTGTCATGTGTTTGTGATCTTCCAAACAGAAAAGAAAAAATGTGAAAATAAATAAAATAAAAATAAAACAATATTAAATTTGTTGAGTGGAGTAAAATTTTTGAGAATTAGATTATTTATTCTTTCTATTATGGTGCAGTGATGAAAGACCATGTCAGAAAATTTTTCAGTTCTTCTCATTGTGAAAATTTAAAAAAATTATACTTATAAGGGTGCTGAAGTTTAGCTTTCTCAGGTTTACACTAACCCTAGGGCTGGCCCTGCCAGTATTGATGGAGGTTTTCTTCTTAAATTTTTGTTTGAAGTAGTGTGTAATGTCAAAATCTTGACATCATTATTTTTCTCTTCAGGTTACATGTGCTATTGATTTTAATTTGTTGCTGCTGGAGGCATGGTGGAGTAATGGCAGCTCGGATTGAGGAATTGGAGAGCTGAGTTCAAATTCCAGTCAAATCCATTACATTCACTTATGTGCTAATACCCTTGGGAAAAGTATGAATCCTCTTCTTCTCCTCCCAGCTATGGGTAAATAGCAGTACAGACCAGGTTCTGTATCCTTGGACGGCAACTGGTCTACTGCAGAAAGAAATGGCAACCTACTGCAGGAAAAAATCTGCCTCATTAGTTATGTATCAAAAGATACATGATCGCCTAAGTATGTGTCACGCATGGCACATAACTGACTGACTGTTAATGCAAAAAGATCTAGAAGAGTGGCCATTTAAGACAACTTTCATTTCATGATTTGATAAGAAAGAGTGTATCAGTTCAAAAATTTCTCTAGAAATACCATAACCTTTCAACTTGTGAAGAAGACCAGCATGCGATAGCTAAAGCAACAGCCTGAGCTTCCCCATTTTTGTCTAAATCTTAATATACTAGCCTTCAAATGCTATGCTTTCTTTTATTTGGTACAGTGCTTTGTGATTCTGTTACACCACTCCATGAGGTTTGAAGAAGGATTATCCTTACTCAGACCTGAAGGTTTTAATTATTCAAAGCCATTTTTAAGCATTGATCTTAAAAAGTGATTGTATAGAGCTGACAATTTAGATATTTACTAATGAGCCTGGTGCCATACACAACATCCATATAAAAGCCTCAATCTGACAAGGCTATTTAAGAATGTGACTTGATTTTTAAGTTAATGGAAGTGGTGGGGGAAACTTTATCGTTTTTTTAAGTTAATGTTTTGGTTTTATCGCAACTTGTGCTGCTGAGCAAAATTACTCTTATTCTCTGTTCAGTTTCCTTATCACCTATATTAAATTTGTTATAACTGATCCATATATAAAAATATTCAAAGTGTTTCATATTTACTGAGTCAGAAGCACTTCATTGCAGTTTTATAACTGGATTCTGCATATCTTATTCCGTATGTGCTGCAGAGAAAGGTCATGAAATCAAGTGTGTGGGTCACTTCCTGGCAAGTTGAGGTCCCCCTTAAACAAATCCACGCCTTCAGCATTTTCTTCTACTCTGATTTTCTTTCACCTTCAACCAACGCTTGCAAAGCCAAACACTGATAGGAAATAGATGATGGAAGCAGGTTTTGTTGAAACTAGACACTTCTAGTCCTGAACCTACACATTGGTGGCAAATTTAGCATTGGCACCATCATTATAAAGGAAGTGAAAGAAGAAATTAAATTCTTGGATATGAAATAAGGCCGATGGCAGTTATTTACTAATTCCACATCCTAAATTTGGGGAGAAATATCAGCATCTTAATGCAATTTCCATCTACAAACTATCACAAAAATCTAATAATAAACTTATGACAGACTTATTAATACACTAGTGTGTGTGCATGTATATATATATATACATACATATATATATATATATATATATATATATATATATATATATATGTATATATATATATATATATATATATATATATATATATGACTGAATAAATTACAAATATCATGTCTGCTTATTTTTATCATAATCCTTTCAATATTCACAAATATTTTTCCTTATATTACAATTAAATAAAGCAAGAAATGCACTGTAACAGTGAGAATCACTTTTATTTCGCAAGTACTTTCCATCTCTTTCTGAGATCATCACTTTGCCTTACCAGTTGCATCGCTGATGATGATCTCAGAAAGAGATGGAAAGTACTTGCGAAATAAAAGTGATTCTCACTGTTACAGTGCATTTCTTGCTTTATTTAATTGTAATATAAGGAAAAATATTTGTGAATATTGAAAGGATTATGATCAAAATAAGCAGACATAATTTTTGTAATTTATTCAATCAGATATGCCTTCTTTTAATACAGTCTCTAAATATTGTTTATTTGTGTGTCTCAAACCTACTAATAGTTTATCAACTAGACAGAAAACTGAAGATGGTCAGGAGTTACAGTTGCCAAAACATTGTGAGTATAACAACCAAGATGAACATGTTGGTCTGAATAGTAAAGAATATGGAAAATTGTCTCATTGTTAGCAGATGTAGTTGGTCGACTCAAAAATAAGACAACTCACTTTTGGTTCAAGAGTCATATAGTTATGATTATTTTAAATGCTGTTGCCATGGAAACTAAGTAGTTGCAGCTTTATAGAGTTGAAAAAATGGCAACAAATGAATAATCCTTTTTTTTTTTTTTTGTATCTGGCCACTGGACAAGGATTGTTGGTTTTTGGCCAGTGTCCACAGTTGCTAATAATGTTAGCAGGAGGAGACAGGAGATGGGTCAGTTTGCTGTAATTTGACATATTCCTTTAAAGTGATCATCAGGAAGGAAAAGAAATAATGAATAAAAACCAAAATTGGCATGGTGATATTTATTTTGTACAGTCATGATTTACTAACTAGCTTACATAAAGTTCAGAATAAAGTAGTTAGATTGATATGAACAGATAGATATAGCTAAACAGATAGATTGATATGAACAAACTGTGATAGGTAGGTAGGTAGAAACTGTAATACATAAATAGAAAGATGTAAACAGATTGAGATAGATATAAAGAGACTGTGATGGATATTGATAAATATTGAACAGACTGAGATATATAGATATGAACTGTGATAGATATTAACCAACTTAGATATTAACAACATAGATCAATAAATAGATATGAAAGATCTGTGATAGATAGATATGAACTAAGATAGATTTAAACATATATTATTAAATATAACAGACAATGAATGTCTATTATGTCTGATCATAAGCCGTTCTAATGTTCATATATTTGCTTTAATTTCTGGTGAAAATAAAAACAAAAATTGTCCAACATTTGGATATTTTTTTAATATGGTCCTCAGCTTTTGGCTCACATGAGCCATCCTCAGGGTGGTTATACGGACATGAAACAAAGATATTCACCATCAAAGATGATATTTTGTTATTTTACATAGAAAATTGCTATGTGACAAAATGGTCACAGATCATAAATTCAAAATGCAGTTCTATGATGTCATACCAAATAACTTCCACCCTCTCCTGACCTCTGTTTTGTGCCTTTCATCTGACTGAAATATTGAAATCGAAAAATTCTGTATTAGTTTTTCAACTGGATGTGTTTTTTTTTTTGTTTTTTTTTAGCTTTCACGGTTAAATTCTATTTAATGACCCCGACCCCTCCTAACTGTATAGACACAAACTCAGTCCACACTAGGGTTGATAAGACAAATGACCAATATCTTCATCTATCAAAATAGGCTACTCCCCATATGAAGTGATTTGGCATTTTATTGTCGATTAATTTGATATATATCTATATATATATATATATATATATATATATATATATTATGAAATGGACAAAGTTCGACAATTATTTTAAGACATTAACAGTATTAAACAACATTTATGCTTCTCTGTGGACAAATCAGTTAAAGGCATGTCAAGTTAAATGATGGTTCCGTATAGGATACAGGTTCGAATCCTGTCAGAGGACGAATATTTTCTGTGAAAATGTTTCAGACATTCAGGCTGGTAAATGTTGTTTAATACTGTTTATTATAAACAGAGCATTTACTTAAATATTTGTATCCATAAAAAGGATGTATAAACATAAAAGTGTCTTAAAATATATATATATATATATATATATATATATATATATATATATATATATATATATTAAAGAAATGTGTGTTTTTTTTTTATTCTTTTTACTTATTTATTTATAATAATTTTCATTTAAGGATACCATCTGCAAATAAAAAGTATTATAATTTAAGAGATTGCATTCTCAAATCTATATAAATAATAAATAAATATATACATCACACCACATTGCCACTTGCTATTTGTCTCTACATAACTTAATGATGACTTAAGAAAACCAAAAGCTTGCACCATATTTCTTTTGAAAATGGCATTGTACTATGAAACTCAAAGTTGTGCTATGGTAAGAAATAAAATATATGTAGCCTGTTTGCAACCTAAAATTTCTTCCATGAATAAATTTATGAAATTTCTTAACAGAAAATATAATTGCTAGAGCCTCTCTTTCAATCTGGAAGAAGCAAGCATGAGCAAAGCTTTCATTTTACTGCCATCATATTTGTGTAAAATCACCACTCTAATACCATACTCTTGAGTATGGTATTAGAGTGGTGATTTTATCTTGAACAATTAGGAATTTAAGGCTCACACTGGCAAGGTGGTTCCTAACTAGCATCCAATTGGCAGACAAAAATAAAGTGGGTTGTAGCTGAATACATTCTCCCAGAGATTCATAGTGTACTGATGGATGTTTATTGAGCACAGTATCCATACCAGAATCAGCAGCCAATCAAAACTCACAGAATAGGCTTGCTTGGGTAATCAGAATGGAATCTCCCAGGCTGCAATATAAAACACCTATCAACTTGACCAGTGGGACAGCTTTGTCAGTCAGACTCAACTTCCATTATACTTGAGTACTGTCTGTTGCTATTACTAAATTCTACACTTGCTCAGTAAGACTCAACTTCTATTATAGTCAAGTATTATCATTTGCCACTACCAAACTCTACACATCTGATGCTACTACAATTTCTGTTTTGGGATCATAGTGTGCTAATAATAAATCTGACATAAGTCTTCCTTTTGTTTTCTGTGACAATTTTTTCCATCATAATGCTGTGTACAAATTTTTTCCTGTGAGGATTTTTCTTGGTTTGGTTTTGCAGTTTGACTTCATATGTTCTCATTTACTACAATTGTAACATTCTGCATTTTTAAATGGACTGTCATTTCGAAGAAGTAATTTACCACATCGGTAACAAGGATTTAGTCTCCTTTTAGTACATTAGTACTTTGCTTGACCAATGCACATTCTTTTTTCTGAATTTCTTCAGCTTAATGTTTCAGTCATTAGAATTGTCTGGCAATCATCTACTATTTCTCACAGTGTAATATTACTGTTCAATTTTTGTTAAAATATTTGCTTGTATTTCAACATCTTTTTTAGCTGCTAAACCTTGAATTAAAATAATTAACCATTTGAACATATCGAGACTTATTTCCTTTATTCTAAACTTTTCACCTTCTTGATTGATTGATACCAATATACATGACAAAATCTTTGTGCTCTTTGTTTAGATCCATGCATCTCCAACAAGCATTAAACAAAGAGCTTTTGTCACTAAAGATTTTCATCAGAATGTGTACCATGTCTTTAAACCCATTTTCACCTGTTTTTTTTTCTTCAGTAATATGTAGATGCAGTATTTTTCATACTCTATCAGAGCTATTTTTCTCAATAACAATCTCATCTTTCTCTCATCTTCCCAGCCACTGCATTCCTGACTGAATATTTGTTCATACCTACAAAAATACACAGAAAAAGTAAGTCCTACATCAGGACTGTATACAAATTCTGATATGGTATTTTGAACAGCATCTGGCATCACAAATGTAGAAGAATTTTTTGTTTTCTTTAGAATTATATCCAACAACTCCTGTTTATTTTTTGTAGTTCTTGCAACTGTTGATTTTGCTGTTGTTACTGTTATTAAATTTCAACTATCATTGACAAAATTTTGTCCATACTGGCAAGAATTTTTTTTCCTACACCCAAGAGAAAAAGATTTATTTTATTATACTTGTCATCACCCATATCCATGTTCCCAAAGCAGCAAGTATATTGTTTGTACTTGTTCACTCAGTATGACTTTTCAAATTCCTTATAACGCCAGTTACAACTCATGAGTTCCTGAATCCTCATTGCTATTATGAGTCATAAGAATTCTAAATGCTCATCACAACAGTCATAAGTCACCTGAGTTTTGAATCCCTCATCTCCACTGTTTTAAACGCACTTTGTAGCACTTATAATATAAGTAATGCTTCCACTACTTGCCATGACATCTGTATTAATTAGTCCGAAGACTGACTCCAAATCGTTTTTTCCTCCTTCTCTCTGACCTGGAGCCCTTTATTTATTTTTATGGACTAGTTCATATAGTCACCAGTAGTGTATTATTTACTCCACAACAGTTCCCCTGCTTGTGTGGCATGGTACAAAGTCCTGTTGCCAGACATAGTGTCTTCCAGCAGCCACCATCTTGAGCAAGGGCATCACTACCTTCTCAAGGCATTTGATGTAGGCCTCCATGTTGAGTCAGAGTCCCTCACCAACAAATTCAAGACTTCTTTTCTTATCAGGAATGGTCTGAGTGAGTTTTCTGAGTTTCCGTACCTTTGTAACCATCATTAGACTCATCCAACTCTTTCTGAATCCTCTGCACTGTCTTCAGATTGACACCCAAACATTCTGAAATGTTTGCAATGGATTTTCTGGAACAAATGACAAGCAGTACAGCATGCTGTTTCCAAATTTCTGGTGGAGTGAATTGCATCATAGTGCTCTTTTATGAAATTGAGATGTTTGCCCAGCAAGTCTGTTCGATGTTTGATCCCCATAGCATCTTTAAAGTAATTTAACAATTTTCACATTTTTACACACACACACATATATATATGAAATTCTCCTCTAATATTTGGGGAATTTGAAAAGTCTGATCATTCAATTTATCAACTTACCCAGCATTTACCATGTTTGATGTACATTAAATTTTTTCTTTTGAAATCTTTCCACCGGGAAATAAAGAATCAAAGAATTTATTTGTTGCATTTAGGGTCCATCTCATATTATAAGGTCATATATATTATATTACATTTATCATATAAGCTCCTATATATTGCATTTATCATATAAGCTCATATATATTATATACAAGTGTATTCTACTGTACTATAATCTTGTTAGGTTTACTTGCTCTGTCTAGGTAATCTAGGCATTAAGCAATCTACTTAGTAGGTAGGTATTTGCAATTCAGTCTTTTTCTTTTTGCTGTCCTTTTGAGATTTTATCTTGTTTAAGGATATTTAGAAATTTTGGCTAGTTGTCCATTAGTTCCAACAAGAATTTTGATTTTTCTTATATATATATATATATATATATATATATATATACAAATATGTTATGGTAATTTACCCATGCACACATGTACTCTATAAATAGCAGATACTGCCTTTTAGAGAGGGAAGTTTCCAGCACTCACCTCTGACAGTCAGACCGAACATTCTTGCTGTAGCGTTCTTGTTTGCATATATCTTTGTATTACTGTTTCTGTTAATATATTTGTTTAACTCAATTCCTCTCTTGTGTTTTTATATCTGGCCCTAACACGTCTACAACAAATATATATACGCACACACACATATAAGGTTGGTGCAAAAATAATTTCGTTTTTTGACGTTCAACTTTATGTGAGAAAACGACTTTATTTTTGCACCAACCTAATAATTTCACAATGTTATTTTTGATAGATATCCATGCTTCAGTAGACTCTCTGGTTATTTTAAACAGTATTTATTTCATCTACCAGTCTGTCTATTTGAAAAAAGTTAATAAAGAAAATGTACTAAATTCAAAACTGTAACCCACCCCCTTTTACAAGAAAACCACCATCTGATCCAGCATGCTTTTACCATTTGGCTACATGGAGTATCACAATAAAGTATGGCTCTATTTTTCCTTTAAAACACACTTACTCATTCAGATTTTTACTGGAGATGCATATTTGCTCAGTTACACATCCAAAATGTAAACAAGCCAATTCCTAAAGAATTAATAACAGATTACAAAAACAAAATACATTAATTCTTTACAAATACATAGGTTTAAAAGTTTTTTCTTTAAGGGTTTTTATTTAAGTTTTCTATGGCTGCGACCATTTTTCTGGTTTCCATAAAGAATTTCACTGTAGATTGTTCAATATCTTCTAAGTAGTTTCAGCTATTATCAAGGACTTTTATTTCTGTGCTGATAAGGTTGTGTCTATGAGTATTATCTTTGGTAGTCTTCATCAGTCATATCTTCACAATTCAGTGGGTGTTATGTCAGTTTTCTCAAGTATCATATCTTTTCACATTAGTTTCTGGTATCATGTTGCTTTTCTGTTTTTCTGTTTTTTGTTTTTTTTACTTTACACAAAATCTTTGCAACAAGTAAATATATATTCACTTTACATTAGTTGTATCAAAAGTATTTTTAACATTTATAAACCTTTACCTCAAAGTTTATTTGATGAATACATCTAAAGACTATGACTACTATATTAACAATATTGTTATAATATATTAGGATGTTTCAATAGTAATATTTTCCTTTTAACAGCCCTTTACTCCAAAACTATGACTACATTTTTAATTTCACCCCAAGCAATGCAGTAATGTCACTAAATTTCATGGGGTTACTGGGAGTGAAAGAGCATGTGAAGACTTTAGTGAGGAGGAAGGACAATAAAAGAACTGGGTTCAGGAAGACAGAGGATGCTGATTGACATTGCATTTAAATTTTTGAAGATTGTAGGTAAAGCAAGAAACTGGAAGAAAATTCCACAGCTGAAAAGAAACTATTAGAATAGTACATACATTTACACCTAGCTAGTTCAACAGTAAAACAATGTGACCTTGATGCCAATCTGGTAGTATGCTTAAATTCCTATAGTTAAGGTACCAAAGACAAAAGCTCATTAGAACAATTGCCATGAAAATATTTATGCAAAAGATAAAAAGAAGCCCTGTGATGATAGTGGGAAAGTGACTGAAGTCAAGATGCCAGGTCAGGACCATTTATATTACAGACCGTTCTTTGGATTTTGTCAAGAATCTCATAATATATAACAGGAACATCAGTCCAGATGTGACAGCAATGTTTAATGCACAGATGAATGGTAGAAATATAAATGTACAAGATGGATTCTGAAAATAGAAATTGTTTGGCATGACACAGTGAACCAACTTTCCTAACATTAGACCTAGCAATTGATTCAATATATTATTATTATTATCATCATTATATCATTATCAATGCTATTCAATATATTATTATCATATCATTATCAATGCTATTCAATATATTATTATCATATCATTATCAATGCTATTCAATATATTATTATCATTATATCATTATCAATGCTATTCAATATATTATTATCATCATTATATCATTATCAATGCTATTCAATATATTATTATCATATCATTATCAATGCTATTCAATATATTATTATCATATCATTATCAATGCTATTCAATATATTATTATCATTATATCATTATCAATGCTATTCAATATATTATCATCATTATATCATTATCAATGCTATTCAATATATTATTATCATCATTATATCATTATCAATGCTATTCAATATATTATTATTATCATTATATCATTATCAATGCTATTCAATATATTATTATCATATCATTATCAATGCTATTCAATATATTATTATCATTATATCATTATCAATGCTATTCAATATATTATTATCATTATATCATTATCAATGCTATTCAATATATTATTATCATCATTATATCATTATCAATGCTATTCAATATATTATTATCATATCATTATCAATGCTATTCAATATATTATTATCATTATATCATTATCAATGCTATTCAGTATATTATTATTATCATTATATCATTATCAATGCTATTCAGCTGTATCTTTTGTTTCAGACGTTGTAAGGATGGATGCAATATTGAAATTCTAGTAATATTGAGACATTATTTTAAATTTTTGAAGCTGCTCACAAAATTCAAAAAGTGGAAGAAAATGAAAACAATTTTTGACTATACTTTAAGTTTTAAGAATAGTTATTTTTTCCATTGAAATAAAGCTCTGAAATGTACAGACATCAGTTGTTAATTATGATACTTCAAAATGCAGATGACCCTGACTTCCATCACTTGACATCTTTTAGAAGAGCTAGAATCATTAAAAGGCCCCACATATATAGAACATCACATTATATCTTGAATTGCTCCAGGTGCTTAAAAATACAAACATTTTTGATCCTTGCCAATATTTCTTTAATTTTAATTATTCTTTTTTTAATAAATACACCATTTGCCATAAAGCTGGCTTAGGTTATAGAAAACCGGAGCAAAAAACTTTTATAACTAAACTGAATAATGATCCTTAGAATTTATATAAATACAATGCATACAAAAATACAGTATTTGAAATATGTCTTTTACAATGTCTTTTACAAAAATGAGCCTAAAGAATCTGAAAGTTGTGAAGATCTTTCAATTTTCAAAATTCAATCAATTGTAACCACCACTGCCTTGTACAAATTTCTATTAGAAGAAATCCATGGGAGATTGTTCTTAGAACACAAGAGATTAAGAAAACAATGGCATGAATACTTTGGCAGCAGTTGTCATGGAAACAAAGCCTTAAAGTGTCTTTTATATGAGAATCAAGAGGAAGATAATGACAAGGATCAAATCAAAGAACTGGAAAGAGAGAAAGTTAGAGATTAAAAGAAAAAGAGAAAAAAAAAAGAACAAAATGAAAGACGGAACGATACATTGAAAATTGAACAAGAAAATTAGTGGAAGATATATTATACAAATCTCTATATCAAACTAAAGGTGGTTAAATGAATGATAAACTGTGGAAAACTCTTGTGTTATATTTTTTGACCTTAAAAAAGGACTTCTGAAGACTAATAATGATTTTGTCAGTAGTCTCTTATGTATATGGAGAGGGAGAAATACAACAAACGTTAGTTACAATTTTTCATCAAGAAAATGCTGAAAACACAGAGACATTAAATATTCATTTCATATATATATATATATATATATATATATATAATGCTCCCTCTCTTTCCACATATATATATATATATGCATTTGTGTGTGTTTGTGTATCTGGAGAATGTAAGATGTATGTGTGTGTGTATATATATATATAAAGAGAGAGAGAGAGAGAAGGATAATGTAAGACACTAACAGAACAAAAATACCATATCTGTGCCTCATTATTTGAAGATAAATCAATTAATATTATTACTCAAAATCAAGTTGCAACCATCAGAAATGAATATATTACACTTGCCACACACACACACACACATATATATATATATATATATATATATATATATATATATAAAGAGAGTGACTGAAATTGACTAGTTGTAGCTGATTTAAAAAAGTACCCAAAACGTAAACTGTTGAGCAGTTTAGATACATACTGTACCCGTCAGTATATACTGAAATACAAAGTGGCATTATGCATACACACACACGCACACACACATATATATATATATATATATATAAACCAACCAACCAACCAATCTGAAAGATGAAACTGCAGTAGAAGGTGGGAGATTTATATATCTTTAAAAAGAAACATTCTTTTATATATATATATATATATATATATATATATATATGTGTGTGTGTGTGTGTTTGTTTGTGTTTTTTTTGTTTTTTTAGCATTTCACCCCAAGCAGGGCGGGAAGCCACTAGAATGCAAGGGGTTACAGAAAATTTAGAGCAAGATCAGATAGGAGTGATAGAAGAAAGGATGAGGGTAGTGGATAGATCAAGGCAACTGGAGATGTCGATTGACATTACACTTGAATAGCTGGAGATTATAGCTCACAGGGAAACAGGAATAGGGAAGGGAGTTCCACAGGCGAGAGGTGTGAGACATGAAGCTATTAGAGTAGAAGAGACAGCTACATTTAGGAGTTTTGACAGTGAAGGGGTGAGAGCGGGATGCCAGGCTCGTATGGCGCTTGAACTCATGACGTCTGGGAACCAGTGAATACAGCTCCTTGGAGCAATTTCCATGGAAGTATTTGTAGAACAGACAGAAGGAGGCGACGGCGCATCTGTGAGAAAGTGACTGTAGACGAGACGCCAGGGCAGAGCCAACTACATTGCATATCTGCCTCTGGAGCCTATCAAGAACCCCGAGGCAAAGAGAAGGGGCACCAGACCATATATGGCAGCAATACTCCATGCAAGGGCGAATTGTTGTTTTGTAGATCTGGAGGATCAACTCCGGGGAGAAAAACTTCCTGGCGCGGCTCAGGGAGCCAACTTTCCTTGCAGTGGACGAGGCAATTGACTCAATGTATTTATTCCATCTCAGGTCAGCAGTCAACGTGAGACCGAGAAGCCGCAGAGAGTTGCTCTCAAGAAGTTGAGCGTCAGACATTCTAATGGAGGGAAGGGAAGGATCTCTGTGGTCATTAATAAAGAGCAGTTTTGTCTTAGAAGCGTTGAAGTTGACCAGCCAATTCGTGCCCCAGTTCACAATCGATTGGAGGTCCTTTTCAAGGCGCCCGGCCAGACGAGTTTTGTCAGCGAGACTAGATTTGTTTTTGAGGCAGGAATAAATTGTGGTGTCATCCGCATAGATGCCAACTTGGGAAGTTATTGCGTCAGGAAGGTCATTTATGTAGATAAGGAATAGAGTGGGGCCTAGGATGGAGCCTTGAGGAACACCTGCGTTTGTGGGATAGGAACTGGAGGAGAATCTGTTGAGAACGACCTTCAATTTACGGTTTAACAGGAATGATCCTATTAGGTTATATAATCGACCCGTAATGCCATAACCCTGGAGCTTGCATGAATAGGATGAAAGCATCAATTCCAGCTTTAACCTAGGAAGAGACTTCAGAAGCACAATCTTGGATGGGGAGCTTAAAGACTCCATCCCAGGGGACATCGCGGAGGAAATCACGGAACGCGTCCCAGTCATCTCATTGATAGTAGAACGAGGTTCTAGTGGTAGGAGGTTCTTTATAGGGAGTGGAGTTGAAGGAGATGTTAACTGATACTACTGCATGGTCAGAGTTACCAAGAGGGCAGAGTTGCGAGGTGCTACAGAATTCGGGGATGGAGGTAAAGCACAGGTCAAGAAGAGAGGCTTTACCTTCTCGGTTGAAGGCAAAACAAGTGGGGAAGTTAACTATCTGTGTGAGGGAATGGGCGATTGAAAAATTGAGCATTTGAATGCCTGCGAGGTCAGTAGTAGCATTTTTAAGCCACAAGGTGTGATGGGCGTTAAAGTCACCAAACACAAAAATGTGAGCAAACGGGTGGGGGGAGAGAGCTTTGTCTATGCTGTCAGAAATGCTATTGAGTATGTGTGTAAATATGCTCCATCAATAAAACAATTATTATTCTGAAGAAGTCCTTTCAAAATTTGAAACAACTAAGAATATTGGTGTAAGTCTGTGAGATAAAAAGAATAGGAAAAGAAAGAGAGAGAAAGAAAGAAAGATGGTAAAATAAAAAGGAAATGAGGAGAATAAGTTGTAAAGAGTTGGAGAGAATGAAATAAAAGGGAAATAGTGGCAGAGAGAAATTTACTTGAAAGAGGAGGATAGGAAGGAAATATGACAAGAGTGTAACAATAAAAGGAAGGAGAATAAAAGCAGAAAAGAGAAAGAGAGAGAGAGAATATTTAAGTAAAAGAAGGGAAAAAATATCAAAAGAGCAAGACTGGAAAGAGTAAGGGAGTAAGTGATAGATAAGAGAACATCAGAAAGATAGAAATAAAGAGAGTACAAGAAACAGAGGTCGAGAGAAGGATAATGAAAAAAGGGAACTGAGTCTAACACAAGACTGACCACAGGGTTGAAGGAGATTAGCATAGCCAAAATGTCATGTTGAGATTAGATGAATAAATAAATAATAAATTGATTACTTGGCTACAAGTTTCAAGGTGACTCAATGGGTATTATGGAAATTTATCATTACAAGGTAAAATATTCAAATATTCAGGAGCATTGAGGTAGATCTAGTTGGGGTCCTGTGATTTCATAATAACTAACTAAAGTTTTCTTCTCCCAGAAAATTTAATCTATCAAATCCAATAAATCATATATTCTTTAGAGAATGAGAAACTTGAAATTATTATAAAAATTAAAAACATGTAACTAGGGAATCTACCAGGATTTATTATCAGTGGATGCAATTCTTAGCAATATCAGATATGCAGATGACACTGTGTTGATGGCCAACTCAGAAAGAAAACTACACAACCTCCAAGAGAGGGTAGTAGAAGAAAGTGCAAAAAAAGTAGCAACTGTCAACTGCAAGACAGCAAGTATGATCATCAGCAAGAGAAGAAGCCCAAAATGTTAGTTACAAATTGGAGTATAAAAAACAAGCAGGTGCAAAACTTTAAATATCTGGGAAGTTTTTTAACAAAAGATGGAGAATGTGATGCTAAAATCTGAACACACACTGGACTCATGAAAGAAGCCATCCAAAAGATAATCAAGGTGCTGAGAAATGGAAAAAATTCATTAGAAACAAAGAAAAGAGTGCTGGATTGGATTGAGATATACATCCTTTAATATGGGAGTTGAATACTGGACATATCTCCTTGTGGATGAAGAGAAAACTAGAAGCAACAGAAAAGTGGTTTTACAGAGGATTCTGAATATTCAATGGATGGAATGGGTAAGCATTGAGAAAGTTTTAAAGAAAATAGTAACAAAAAGAACATTTATACCCATAATCAGGAAAAAACAGCTGAAATTCTTTGAACATATAATTAAGGAGGAAGGCTTGGAAAACTTAACCCTCATAGAGTATATTGAGGTCAAGATTGATAAGGAAAGGCAGCAACTTATCTGATGAGCTTGAGGGAATGGAGTGATTGGAGCCTTAGCAACCAACATCATCTTCCATAATCAAACCAATAAACCTTGTAAATAATATATTTTCACATGCAGAAACATTTTGTAAATAAATAAAAAAAAATACACAGTTTTTCAGTAGTAGTGTGAATTTTGGGACACCCTCCATGTGAAGAAAAACTGTCAAGAGCCACAAGAGATAGAAAGTTATGGAGGGCTATGATCACCCATGTCCAGAAGGGATGCAGCTCATAGAAGAAGAATCTTATAATTTCTAATAATTAATTCAGTAAAAAATCAATATTAACCAATGCTACAATGTTTTTTCCTCTTTAGAGATAGTATTGTACATATTGCATACACACCTAATTTGTTATGATATTTACCATACAATTACTATTATATTTCATAGACTAACTTACCACTTATCAAGTCAAATCTGTGTTCATATTGATGTTTCTCCCACTTCTGTATACCAAATAATTGTTCATAATATCTGCATATACTATATCATGTTAACTGCTAAAAAGAGGCTCCAAATTCTTGTGGTCCTTATCATTAAATTAAAATATACAATACTGAATGAGATCTTTAATCAAGGCAGTAGAATTTTCACTATGTTTAACAATAGATTGATACAAGAATTTTACTTCCTGTTATATCATATTAACACACATATTATATAATATAATGACTGGTTGCAGGGTTTGATTTATGAAAATAGGCTAATGAAATTATTGGCCTCTGACTCTCAGATGGAGCCACACCTCTAACTCAGCCACACCTGTCTTGAATATATTTTACTTGTTATATATTTTAGTGACATTTACATAGCTTGAAGTAACTTTTTTTTGCAAATTCTTTAAATGAACTAGAACAGCTATCTTTTGTTTGTCAATAAAAAATATTCTTCAAGAAATTTTTTAATGCCATAATATTTTAGTATTTACTGCAAACCAAAGTCTCACATATTTCAACACAGTCATAGTAAAAAAAAAAAAAAAAAAAATCAACAGATTATTTATAACCAGCATTATAACAATAAAACAATCAAAATAAATACAAGTTTTTCATATTGATATCTTTTCGATCTATGAAACTATTTAGAAGTTATAACGTCATGGAAATTAAAATCATAAAAATTTCTAAAATTTAAACATTCCTACTTAAAACACAAACTAAAACATTCTTTTTCTTGCTTTGCTTCTTGCAAAGGCAAATTCATATGTTTCCCATATTTATATCATTTCGGTTTATGAAGCTATTTAGCATCTAGAAAATTAAGATCATTGCTTTATAAAATCTTGAGGAACCCTCGTCTACAGCCTGTACTAGTCTAAAGGATAATCTAACCCAGTCTGGTTTGCTTATAACCGAGTATGTCTGTCTACTAGGTTGGCTAACCAATCTACATTGCAGAAACCAGCTCAAACCCACCTGTGGCTTTATATTGCAACTAGACTGAGCAGACCTTCGATAAAGTTTCTGGGAGTGAGCACATCATTTGAACAAGGCAAGCACACTCAAACCCGTGCACATGATGACTTGGGATTTTGTTCCAGAACAACAATCAAACAATTTTATCTACTCACTTTCATTGACAAGGCTTGGTTCAACTTGTGGTGTATTTTTCATGTACTTTCTAGAGGTACCACATGTTGGGATCACCTCCCCATCTCGATAACATCAAGACCCCTTCCTAGAACCTTGGGAAAAATGGATTCATGATTTACATTCATTAATGTATCATTAATCACTTGAAGACAAATAAATTTCTCACTCAATTTCACATCAACCACTTCTGAACATTTAGTTACCGTTGAAATCATATCTCATAACCAGTAATATAATGGGTCCTTATGGCTATATCATGTTGAAACACCAGATCTCATACAATCACTGAAGTTAAGCAATGTCAATCATGGTAACCATTTAGGAATACCAGGAACTGTAAGCTTGGAAGTGTGGGTGGTGTATTGCATATTAACTCGGTATTGGAAATTGGAGAGCTGAGTTCCAATTCTAGTCAGGCTCGTTATATTCATTAAAATATTCGTTTACTTGGAAAAAGTATGAAGCCACTGTTTTCTCCCCCGAGCTATGGATTTAATTGGTAGGACTTGTATCAGTAAATCCTTATTATCGCTGAAAATTCTTACAATCTAAAAATATTTTCTGGCTTTAAATAACTTGCAAAAGGTTGATAAGCCATAAAAAACAAACAAATCAATCAATATAGTCACACTGTTACAACAGGACAAAAAAGGAAGGTTAAGAATCAAAAGTTGCTTAGAGCTACAAGGAATAGGAAATTATGAAGAGCCATAATTGTCCATGTCCTGAGGGGATATAACACATAAAAAATAAATGTTGGGAATGTTTTTGATTTTTGTTTTTATAATTGATATAGTGTCTGAATGCATGAGTAGTTGTCTGAGTGATTTATTCCTCTTCTCTGTGCCATGTTCCTTCAAGGGTGATCATGGTCTTCTACAACTTCCTGTTCTTTGTAGCTCTAAATAAGGCCTGTCTTTTTGCTATCTCTCCTAATCCCTTTTCTGCCAACCATTTACACAAGCTCATTAGGTAGGTTATTCACTAATTGCCTATGTCTCTGTTGCCTTCATTATGTCCTGTGAGTGTCAAATTTCCCAAGCCTCTTTCCTCATTATGTGCCTGAGAAATTTCAACTGCCTCTTTCTGATTCTAACTACATGCATCCTTTCTGTTTGAATTTTTCTTAAAACTTTCTTGTTATTCATATGTTCAGTCCATGGTATTCTCAGCACTTTTTTGTTGAACCACAATTCTATCACCTCAAGTCTCTCATTCATCTGTGAGTTAATTGTCCAGCATTCGCTGTTATATAAGAGGACTGATATTATAGAACAGTTCAGTACTCTTTTCATTGTTTCTAATGAAATTTTCCTGTTTCTTAATACTTTACTTAGCATTTGGAAGGCATCTTTCACTATTCAAATGTGTCTTCGGATTTTGGTTTTGCATTTTCCGTCTTCTTTTAGAACTCTTCCTAGATATTTAAATTTTTGAACTTGCTTGATTTTAGTGTCTCCAATTTATAGTTGACATCTTGAGGGCTATTTCTTTTTACTGACAATCATATATTCTGTCTTATTCTGTCTTATTACAATTGATGTTAAGTCCTTTATTCTTACTTTCCTTTACTATCTTCTGTTGAAGTTTCAGTAGTTTAATTTCTATGTCAATCAACACTGTGTTATTTGCATATTTTATGTTCTTAAGATTGTGACCACCAATATTGAATCCTGGTAGGGCTTCTACTTCTCTCAGGATTGATTACTATTATTTAATCCTACACTATTATTTTCAGTGAGTTAACTGATTTCTACCACAATTCCCCTGTTTTTTGAAAAGATTAAAGGTTTATCTCTTGCTTCCTGTTTAGGGTTGGATTTCTCAGTATCCTCTTGTGTCTTATTAGTGTTGTTGCCTTGCTTGGAGTGAACTGCTTAAAAAAAATATATTGTCAGGTGGTGGGGTATGTTCTAATTCTAACAAATTTGTTTACTTTTGTTTTGTATCTAAATATTTTTTCATTGTAAATAATTATTGTTGATTTTTAATAATTGTTATTATTCTTCTCCACAACAAAGCAAAATTGTACATATATATATATATATATATATATATATATATATATAAAAAGTTGCAAATTAAAAAAATAATAATCTTTTATTATGAAAGTATTTATTTGTTTATATATATTTGATATTTCAGATTGACCTCAATCTTTCTTCAGATTTTCTGAAGAAAGATTGAGGTAAATCTGAAATATCAAATATGTATAAATAAATACTTTCATAAAAAAACATTATTATTTTTTTAATTTGCAACTTTTTCTATATATATATATATATATATATATATATATTAAGAAAGTATATGTGACTTCTCATTATACTATATATATATATATATATATATATATATATATATATTAATAAAGAATAACTTTTTAATTTTCAATATATTGCTTTATTAAAATTAGGCATTTAGATAAAACTAACAACTCCACTATATATATATATATATATATATATATATCTCAATTTTATGAAAAATATACTAAATTGGTGGCAAAGTATCATCATTTTACAGTTGAAATGGCTAGATGAAACTGTAAGTTCTATGCTAACAGTTTCTTCTATTGCACTTCTTGCTTGTGGAACTCTCTTCTGGCTTCTTACTTCCTAGTCAAAAACTTAAATGCAATATCATTCATTATCTTCTGTCTTCTTAATTCTTATTCTTTTATTGTCCTCTCTCCTTAATAGTAGTTTTTCTCATATTCTCTAACACTCAGTAATAGTAGTAGTGGCTTTATTGCTTTGCTTGGGGTGAAATTATATATATGTATATATGTGTGTGTATGGGTATATATATATATATATATATATATATATGTATGTGTGTAGGTATAATTTTGTGTGTTTCTATCTGTAATGAAGAATGTGTGTACACATACATATGTATGTATTTTTTATTTTCTTTCACATATTCTTATATATTTGTACTCGTGTATGTGTACTAATACGTATATAAGTATATATGAGATATTTATATATATTTGTGTGTTTAGGCGTTTTCTTTTTATATATTAGATAGTGTTATTTTTAAGTTACATTTTCTCTGGACATTTGAATTTGTTTTTTTATTATTGGTGTATGCGTATATATATTTATTTTTCTATCCATTTCTATATATTTTAGTGTCCTTTTTCCTTATGTTGTCCACTGACGAATATTTGTTTTTCTATTCTACCCATATTAAATTTTATCTATTTTAACCATTTTTATCTATATATATTTGCCTGTATAAGTTATATTTCAATAGTATGTTAGAATTCATTTACTAACACTTGTAAATTTGAATATTAATATGTCTACGTGTTTATGTATTATAATCTGATTGTGTATGTATTGTCTTTTGCAAGAGTTCACCCTCCCCCTGCCTATATCATCACTTCAAATGTATCCAAGTGGTAATGGAGCTCAGAGCAACATTAGATTTTAACATTTATTCCAACTTAATCAATAAAAACAAAATAAATAACAAAACATAAGTATTTTTTCCTCAGTTTCTTCTTTAAATAATTTTATAATTTTAATACAGATTAAATTTAAAATTGGTAATTTTTGATTTTTAATTTTATAGTAAAATTTAATATTAATTAGTTTGAATAAATTCTATTTTAGTCTAACCCTAAGATTAAAGCATTAATTAATTATCATAACCAAAGTTCATTGTCAAGTTTTTTGAATTCTCATATACTTGTATTTTGATTGATCATTCCAGATTATGTAACGGTGTTTCCCCTAGCAAGGGATGTTTGATTGATTTGAACCTTTTAATACCCTTTATTCTACATTCAACACCATCACTTGATAAGACACCAAAAATTTTGAAACAAAATGGCTATTTTTGAATAAATAATTATATATATATGTGTATGTGTGTGTGTGTATATATATATATATATCTGTGTGTGTATATACATATGTGTGTATATACATATGTGTGTATATGTATGTGTATGCGTGTGTGTGTGTGTGTATATATATATATATCTGTGTGTGTATATATACATATGTGTGTATATGTATGTGTATATGTGTGTGTATATATATATATATATATATACATAAATATATATATAAATTTAATAAAGCAATTTATTGAAAATTAAAAAGTTATTCTTCATTCATTCATATATATATATATATATATATATATAAGCAATGTGGACATGGGTTTCCTATTAGATGGCCTGACAACTGCATTTAAGCATGAAACTGATTTTTGCCATCTAGTGTTAATACCAGTGCCCATGCTGATTATACACACACACACACATATATATATATATATATATATATATATATATATATATATATGAATCTATTTCTTTTCTCCCCAGCTATGTATTAAATAGCTGAAATAGTTTGCTTGGAGATTTCATGGCACATAATTTGCCATCTCTTCGTCATCATTTCTTCTGAAAATTGTGGTTGTGTCTTCACAGGGTTTGTAGGTATTCTGATGGCTCATTTCTAAACATTGAAATTCTAAGCCCTAATTGTTAAAACCATTGGGAGATTCCACTACACACACACACATACACACACAGGTAAGCACGCATGTACACATTAAGATGATGTCAAGAATAAGATGCTCTGAAGAAACTGCATGCAAAATTTACAAATATCTTAATAAAAGCCTGATTGGAAGAGAAAAGGTTTCACTATTAAGAAAATGTATTGAGAGTGCACTCATCTCACAATTCTCAACAATAAACATTAGGCTTATACATAATCATTGATCATCACAAAAGCAATGTTAGCACAATGAGGTATATGTACTAACAGAGAGAATAACAGGGATTTACTTGGAATGGGCTAATTTAAAATCCAACAAAATTTAAAAGCCTTAATAAAAAAACATGGTTTTTTATCTTTCATTCTGACCTGAAAATGCCAGCCTATCGCACAAAGTTGTTATTAAGAAGCTTTTCCACTTTGCATCATTTCTCCACAAACAAATATCTTTAATGAGTAAGCCACTTTAACATTGTCTGCTAACTTTCAGGCAATGTTCTTCTTCTCATATCACATAATCGATCAATATTCAAAGTTTTTTGTCACAATATGATCCTTATTCCAATCATTTTAGCTTGCGATTGGAACCATTTTGTTTTCTCATTTTTTTCTTTATTCCTTCTTCTGCAGAAGAAAGAAAAACACTGCAAATTCTTCTTTGTGTTCTGCTGCATCTTTGATTCTTAAGCAACAGCACCAAAGCAAAACCATTTATACTGCAATGGGGGAAAAGAAAGATATATTAATTTCCTGGCTGTCTCGAAGTTTGATAGCTTTGTGTTTGTAAGACTTCAAGAAACATGTACAGTAAATAAATTCAACATTCAAACAAGATCTACTATTCATTCTTCTTTTACTTCATCCAAACTTTTAGCTTCAAGAACAAACATCTGAGCTCGTCTATTTGTTTGGCATTTACTTGGTGGAGCATTTAACTGTTATCATTGTTTTTACTCTTTCTGTATAACAAAGTTAAAGCTTATTTTTACTGTTGTGCAAGTTTTAAACTGATCACTTCTCTTTCACAAGTCCCATACACTACAACTCTGGGGTATGGTGCCACAGCCTCACTATGCTAGGTGTTGCTCCTACGGTTTCATAGCAAGTAGGTTTTTCATGAGATAGGGATACTAGCTCCCATGTCCAACCATTTTTTAATTCAGTGTTGTTTTTCCTCTTAAACTGGTTGCCAAACAAAGCCAAAAAACTAGTCTCTCCTACTATTTAATGTTTCTCACAGAGTTCATGCCCAACTAGTTTTGACTTTATATTTGTGCTTCTTCTAGACTGGTTGCCAACCAAGGTTAAAAGCGCTGTTTGCCCTTCTATTTAACCCATAGCATAATCTGCATTTCCTACTTTCTCCTCTTACATCTATATCATACACCTCATTCAGCAGTTCTATCTCTTAGCAGGCTCTTGAGCATTGTATTTTTGGGTTATATTATAAATCTTATTGAAGAATAATGCACATATATTCTTCGCTAGTATAGTTCTTTTTTGTTGTTGCCTTTCTCCTAGACTTCATGTTAAGAAAGGCAATCCAGTCTACCTTTCTATTTAACCCATAGTGGGGAGAAAAAGGAATGGATTCATACCTTTCCCAATGGTATTTACAAAAGAGTGAATGTAACCAATTTGATTTCCCGATTTTTAATTCAGAACAACTAACCACACATCCTAAAAAAAAAAAAAAAAAAAATGATCATTTACTTATTTTCTACATCACAGCCCCTTTCTCCACAGATGCAATATTGAAAGTCTTTCACAACACTCTTGCTACTTCTATGGCAAATGTCCTGACAAGCTCTAGTCTTGCATGTTCAAAATTTTACAATCAAGACTTGTCTTGCTACATCCACAGGGTTGAATAACCCCAATTTCCTATATATTCTTTTGGTAAAAAGGCATTCCACTCTAAAAGCTTCTTTCCTGGAGCAACTTTGTGGTACAAACTGCCATATGGATGCTTCCCAGAACACCACAATCTTAATTTTATCATCTAGGGCCAATAGTTATCTGTCTGACATATTCTCATAATCTGCACTTTCTACTTTCTCCTCTTGCATCTATATCATACACATCATTCAGCATATATATATATATATATATATATATATATATATATATATATATATGTGTGTGTGGCTCTTGAGCATTGGATTTTAGACAATGTTATAAATTTTGTTGGAGAATAATTTAATTGCCGGTACAGGTCTGTTTTATTATCATGGGTCACCCACTTAACATTGTTGTTGTCTTTCTTCTAGACTGGGTGCTAACAAAGGATAAAGAGCCCAGCCCAGCCTACTATTTTTTCTATAACTGGAGTATATATATATATATATATATATATATATATATATATATATATATATATATACACACACACACGCACACACACACATATATATATATATATATATATATATACACACACACACACACACATATATATATATATATATATATATATAATCTCAGCAACCTAAAAACGGCTGAATTTAGTCCAATAAATCTTGCTTAGCCATACTGATACTACCCATTCTTGGCAATGACTGTGATAGTCAAAAGTACTTGAATATAACAAGAAAAAGCATGAACTTTGGACAATTTATTCATAACTTCAATTTGGATATATAACACTTCATTTATTCAATAAAAATGCCATTGTCCTCAACCAGCTCCTCTAGACGACTTCAAAATCTCCTGCAACTCTTCTGGGCAGTCTCCTTGTTTAAGTTGGTGAATGCTGCCATAAGCCTTGTCTTCAGTTCATCTTTGATGTTACAAGGAATTTTGTTGGTCTCTTGCTCAACTACACCCCACACACAATAATCAAGAGGGTTGCAGTCTGGGGAGTTAGGTGACCAAACACCTTTGTAATCACCATCAGACTCATCCAACTCTTTCTGAATCCTCTGCACTGTGCTCAGATTGACATCCAAACTGAAGCTTCTGATACAAATGCCAAGCAGTACAACATGCCGTTTCCAAATTTCTGGTGGAGTGAATTGAGTCATGGTGCTCTTTTTCTTACAGACGGTGCCCAACTGACCCTAATATACTCTGCAATCAACAAATCAAAGACAAATAATACATATGGATGGAATTAAAATATAAAATGGCGGTAATTTATCCATTGCACCATATATATATATATATATATATATATATATATATATATATATATATATATATATATATATATATATAAGTTAATGCTGAAGATTTTTGGGACCCAAAGCACTTCATAAAAAAAGAACTAATGACCAAACATCAGATTTGTGTGAAAGAAGAGCCTCTTCATTGGATTGAGACATATATATATATATATATATATATATCCTAAGTTCTTCCAAAATGTTTGAATAGTTTGGCCAATCTGTTCATCTGTCTAGTTACCCAGCAATTCCAATCTTTCACCAGATATTTCGCATATCTCTTGAAATTACATCACAAGAAAATAATGACCCTCATTTTGTAGTGATTTTTATTTCTTACTTTCTTTTTTCTACTCTCTCTCTCTCTCTCTATTTATCTATATATATATATATATACACACACACACATACATGTGTGATTGAATATAGATATACACACTCACACACACTGATTATATTGAAATTACTCATGATAGTCATCAATTTTTTCATTCTGACTTTATCAATAAGAGCTTGTCTGCTTTTTTAAATCTTTCTTATATATTTCTTTCTTTTCGGTCATTTATTAATATTCAAAATTTATACTTATAAAAATATAAATATGTAGCATTCAGCTTAAACTTTTTCTGTTGTGATTTTAATTTTTTTATATCATCACTTTTATTATGATAACATTACCACCACAACTATTATTATTATTATTATTGCATTCAGTAACTTTAAATGGTAAAAGTAACCATTGGCTTTCACTCGATATCAGCTGACAGCAAGTCTCCTCAATAGTTTAGCCCTCTGTACAATATTCTAGATGATGTTAATGTTGTTGCTGTCGGGATATTTTTTATTTTTTCCCAATTTTCAATTATGCCAGTCTATTGGCAACGCTGATCCAATTCAAATAATATAAATGGACACAACTGTCACATTGATTAATATACACTGATTTACTCATTACAGTGTTTCATCCAGGTTACTCTTCAGCCTTCCTCAGATTCCAATTTCCTTTTTTTTTTTCTGTGCTGTCTATTATTGTTGTCCTTTATATTCCCTACATTTTTTAATGCCTGGTTATTATTGCTGGAGATCAATAGCAAAATTTATTAAATTTCCAGTATCTTTCCAAACCCAAATGATACCATAATCTGGACAGTTTTATCTCTTCCTCAAATTTCTCATTCATCAAATTCCACTTGTTTTTTTACAATGATGCTATCCCTGTACAAAGCCCAAGAGCCACTCAAGGTAGAAAAATTACAGAGTAAGAGGCACAGTTTGTGAGAATATGTGGGGACAATAATGGTTAATATCAGACTTGAACAGGTTAAAATTGTAGTGATCGTGGAAGCCTCCTCTTGGCAATTGTTGTTTTTGACCCAATTCCAAGTGTTCCAATTATTATTGGCACAAACTTAACATTTATGTTTTACACATTTTTAACTCCCAACCAAAGTCCTGCTGTTTTTCACTTTCTTTCATTTTTTCAACAGTGATCTGCAGACACAGCCACACCTTCTCATTTCTTTGAGAAATCAGATTCATTCTTCTCACTTGGATTAGGTGATGCTTCTCTGGTTTGTTCTTTAGCATTTATTTACACAAACCCAAATTGTTTGCTCAGTTCCCAGTATGTCAGTTTCTGCCCTATCATACCTGCTTTTGTATTCCTTCTGAATACTTTTAATTCAGTTAATTGCAATATATCATAAACTTTTGGGCAATCATGCATCTTTCAATACATGACTGACGAAGCAGGTTGCCATTTCTTTCCACAGTAGACTGGTTGCCAACCATAGCTAAAGAACCCAGTCTGTCCTGTTATTCAACCCATAGCTAGGGAGAGAAAAGATAGATTCATACCTTTCTCAAGGGTATTTGCACATAAATGAATCTAAGAAACTCGACTCGACGAATTCAAACTCGACTCTCCAAGTTCTCGCTCTGACCTGATATCCATTTCACCACAATGCACATCCACAAACTAGGGTCAACTGTTATCTACATATCCACATAACATCCACTTCATACTCCCTCTTTTTATGTTCTTACAACAACCTTATTCTGTAACCCTCTATCTTGAGTGACTCATGAGCCTAGTATTGGGTGGATGATAATACATAAAAAAAGAAAGTAAAAAAACAGAGCAGCATTTTCTGCTTTTCTTTTTGTCTGTTTTTGTTTGGATGTAGTTTGTTTTGAATTTGTTAATTTTTGTAATGTTAAGAGATTCTGTTTCTCTTTGTAGGTGTCCTCTGTGCAATTATGTATGTAATTGTTTATCTGTGGTTATTTTTATCTAGTTTTAAATTCTCTGAAAAGAGTTTTATTTTCCCATTTTGTGCTCATAACTGTAGTGAAATAGAACCAAGGAATTCTAACCTAACAATGGCTAAGAGGCCACAATGTCTTGCTGCCCAGTTGGAGCTGCCATTTGTAATTTAGTTAAAGCACATGTGTGGTCCTAGTGCTTTTAAAGTTACCACTAATTTGCATGCATGATCAAAACTGAATAAAAGGTGAGCTACACAAAGAGCAATAAGAGACTCTACAAATCTGTGTAATATATTTTGTGTTTTTTTAATATAATTTTGTGTAGTATAATTTTTTCAATTCTTTATGATGGACAAATATATAAGCACGAAAGCAGATAAGGATATTAGTCAAGACATGGTGATAAAACAACTTTTTCAGTTCTGTTCCTCTTCTGTTTTATTGCATTGCATTTTATTCTCTTTCTCTTTTTTTATTTTTGCAGAATAACGTCATTGAAGAAGAACATCTCAATGTTGTTGAAAGGGACAATGGGCTGCGGCAGAAGCAAGCCACATTCTATCTCTTCCTTAGAAGAGGTAGACAAGGACTGCAACTCATCGTTGAGAAAGCATCCCAAGTCACATGCATGTAAGAAAGCAGACAAATCCTCCCGTAGATTAGGTGAGCCCCACATCCAAATTCTTTCTGTGGTTTTTTGTTTTTTCTATTCCTTTGATTTCAACCAGCATGTAAACTTTTTGTTGTGCAAGCCTCTTACGTCTTATAAAAATCTAACTTAACTAAAAGTAACAATGAATATTTGATCACTCTCCTATTTTAATTTTTTGATGGATCCTAATTCTTAAGTTAATAACTAATAGTCTACTTGCAAGTTTTCATGACTATAAAAAAAGTAGAAATTCCCCTATTGCATTGTTAAATCTTTGAGCTTAACTTTAACAAAATATTTCATAAGTATGGATGCAGATCATTATTTAAAGAAGTAAGAGGGTACAAATGAAAAGATTAAAATTTGATAAGTTTTTTTCATTATTGAAACAGATGTTAAAACATGAGACCATGTTGGCTTATTCTATCCTTCCTTTCTTTTTTTCTTTTTTTATTTCTTTCTTTCTTTTTTTCTTTCTTTCTTTTTTCTTTCCTTCTTTTTTTTTCTTTCCTTCTTTTTTCTTTCTTTCTTTCTTTTTTCTTCCTTTCTTTCTTTTTTCTTTCTTTTTTCTTTCTTTCTTTTTTCTTTCTTTCTTTTTTCTTTCTTTCTTTTTTCTTTCTTTCTTTTTTCTTTCTTTCTTTCTTTCTTTTTTCTTTCTTTCTTTCTTTCTTTCTTTTTTCTTTCTTTTTCTTTTTTCTTTCTTTCTTTCTTTCTTTCTTTCTTTTTTTTCTTTCTTTCTTTCTTTTTTTTCTTTCTTACTTTCTTTCTTTCTTTTTTCTTTCTTTCTTTCTTTCTTTCTTTCTTTCTGTTATGTAACATTTCTTTATTCACTAAATGCCAACAATATCTCTATATCTTTTTTCTTCCATCTTTACTTGCAATCAAAATGGAATAGTCCATTATTGATCCAAGGTACAATGCCTTGGCTAACATTAACTTACATTATTAAATTATTAAATTATAATATGATATTTTTTTGTTGATTATTTTAAGGAGCAGTACTGAAGTCTTACATTGCAAGATTGTGTAATTTTCTTTAAGGTTATTCGATTCTAAAATAGAAATTTAACATTTTATAGAATACCTTTTATAAATATATTGCACATAAAAAGAACATGTAAGAACACAAAAAGAAGAAGTAAGAAGTAGATATTATATGGATATGTAGATAACGGTTGGCCTTAGACTTGAAGAGGTTAAGTTTATAGTGATCAGGGAAACATCCTCTTGGGAGTCTGTTCAACAAAGTAACAGTTCTGTGAAAGAAGCTGAGTGGAATATATTGCTCTTAGATGCTGAATACAAAAGGTGTGACCTTAATAATTGGGAGAGGGATTATTCTCTATATGCCTTAAATTGAGAGGCCATAATAAAAATGGTGGTCAGAAAACCATTTAAAGGGTAACATTTTAGAATTTAAGTAAGGAAAACTTACTACTGCAACACTGAGAAGTCCCTAGAACTTTTTGCATTTTCTGATAAGATAATAGCATGCAAAGAAACCCTTGCTTAATTCTTCTTCTGTGATCCTTTAAGACAGTGATGATCATGGCTCTCCACAATTTCTTCTCTTTTGTAGCACTTAATAACTTTTGTCCTTTTGTTATCTCTCCTAAACCTTGTTCTGCCATCCATTTACATAAACTCATTAGGTAGGCTGTGCATTGTCTTCCTGTGTCTCTCTTGCCTTCAGTATGCCCTGTGAGTATCAAATTTTCCATACCCTCTTTTCTCATTATGTGCCTTAGAAATTGAAACTGCCTCTTTCTGATGTCAAACATATGTGTCCTTTTCGTTTCCATTTTCTTTAAAACTTTGTGATTACTCATATGGTCAGTCCATGGCATTCTCAACATCCTTCTGTAGAACCAAAGTTCTGTTACTTCAGGTCACTTCATCTTTGAAGATTGTCCTACATTTATTCTCATATATGAGGACTGATATTATATAACAGTTCAGTACTCTTTTCTTTATTTCTAACAAATTTTTTCTGCTTCTGAATACTTTTGCTATCTCAATGCATCTTCAGATTTCAGTGTCACACTTTCCATTCTCTGTTCTAACACTTTCAAGACATTTTAAAACATAAATATCAACACACATAAATACCATCTCCCATAAAACTCACAAGTATATTCATGCTTGTTATGGGATCTTACCCATAATAATAATAATGGACTATTCCATACTTAATAAATACTGTACCTCAGGAGTAGGCAAGGAGGTCAGTCAGTAGTTCAAGTCGAGTCAAGAGTTGAGTCAGAGGCAGTCCAAAACATAGTCGCATTCAGACAATTACTGCAAGACATTGGAATAGTGATACTGGTCGAGACTACATTGTTCTCTCTACTAAACCTGATTGTTCATACTAACACTTTCTAGTTCTTTGTATATATTCCTGTTTGTAATATATCTGTGTTATTCCATACCTGTGTTCGAGTTCTTCTTTATTGGTTCTACCTTGGACTATCACTGTGGTACAAGGAACCAGACCATAACAATGCTTTTATTAGAAATCCTGAGGGCGGGGTTGCAGTCAAACCTAACAAATAAAACAAGTTATACAACTTATTCAAGTATTTATTTTATGCACAACAATGGATTTATCAAGCAGCCTTTTATCAAACAAGTGCACCTCAAAAAAGGATGTGGAACACAGAATTGGTGCTGCATGCAGGGAATTTGTAAAAGCTCATAAAATACATCTTCAATAATAAAGATCTGAAATTAGCAACAAAAATTATGGTCTATAATGATCTTGTCATTTCATCTTTACTATATGCTTTTGAAACCTACACTGTATATCATCATATCCAAAAATAAGGATGCTTTCACCATCTTCATTCAATCTTGAACATCAAATGGAATTACTATGTGACCAACACAAATGTGACCAACAGTCAAAGGATCAAATTGCTGATCATTAAACACTGTCTTTGATGGTCAGGACATGTAGCAAGAATGGAAGAGTTGAGGTCTCCACATCATCATATTCAGTGAGTTTAGTTCAGGGAAAAGACCATGAGGACGCCCTCTTTGAAGATACAAGGATCAACTCAAAAATCACTGAAAGTGACTGGACTTTGAGCCTAAATCATTTGAAACACATGCACAAGACCATATCAACTGATGTTGTTCCATCACCTTCGGAACCAAAAATTTCAAAGCCACCAGAAAAGAAAAGGAAGAAGTCAAACAACAAAAGAGAAAGGCTTGACAAAATCAACCTTGTCCTCTACCAATATTATTATGATGCAGCCAATACCATCAGTTCTTCCATGCAAGAATTGGTTGACTTAGTCATCAATACCATCAATACCATCACCATAAAGGAAGCAATCAAAAAAGAAATTAAATTCTTAGATACAAGATGAAGCCAACAATGAGATATTTTATAGATTTATTTTTAATACCAATGTTAACTTACTTTCAAACTTATATGTAAAACATTAAGAAAATGATCACTTACACATTATATCCTTATGCATCACTGATATCTATCTCAATTTTTATTTGTCGACACTGCAGAAAAATTAAATTATATTTAACATCAGGAAGAGATAGTTGAAATTTCTGGGGCACATAATGAGGAAAAAGGGCCTGGAAAATTTTACCCTCACAGGACAGATTGAGGGCAAGCAGAAGAGAAGAAAACAGTGCATAACATATTTGATGAGCTTGAGTGGTGGAACAGGGTTTAGGAGAAATAGGGAAAAGACAAAATTTATTAAGAGCTACAAAGAATAGGAAATTGTAGAGAGCCATGATCAGACATGAAGAAACATGTCACATAAAGAAGAAGTTCTTAAACATAAAATTTATATTTTTTTCATAGAGAAAGTTACTTCAAATGACCTATTTTGGATTTTGTTATAGAAAATGAAATGTTTCATAGATTTACAAGAAAAACAGATATTTTTTTTTTCTTTGACGTCAGTACTATGAATAATTATTTATTTGGTTTCTACACCCATTGTTAATATGAAAAGAGCCAGAAAAAAATTTTACAAGATAAACATTGTGTGCTTTGTTTTTGTTTTTTTCAGCAATTTGTAGATGACATAAAAAAAAAATAAGATTCCATTTTGCTAAAAAGAATTGTTCAAAAGACATGTTTTACTTGTGACACCTATACAGAATAAGGCAGAATTTTTTAAAGTGATGCTATTATTACAAACAGTCATAATTCTAATGGATATATTTGCTCATGTATTTTTGTATTGGTCCATTTGATTACCTATAAAAACAACATAAAGTGCTTGTGAATTCTAAGAATAATGACCTAAACAGGAACTATGATCTGGAATTAGAATGAAAGCAACAATGACTCATACGTTGAATCCTACATAAAAATTCAGAAAGTGGAATTAGTAAATACCAAATCATATTGCATGGATAAATTAGAAGAAATTCATTATAGGATATAAGGAAACTGTAAGCTGCTACAAATCCATTAATCTAAAAGACTGTAGTCATGTTCTTAAATCGCCATATCAGATTATGACATTCATATGGATGCCATACATTGCATCAGACTCATTTAAAAAATATCTAAACTATCAACTTTACACAACTATTTTCTCAGATGAATAATTAAAAATGGCTTTGAGTGAATTAACCCTGAAGGTCTTAATGAATGATTTTAATTGAATGAATTATCTGTTTAACAACATATTAACTTCTTACAAGTCATTTAATGCTGAAATTCAATTTTCTTCAAAGTAACAAAAATATGTTATTCTGCTTTCACAATTGAATACATGGTAGATGATGCTCAGCTTTTGTGCATATACATGTTTGTGTGGACATAATTACTAGAGGCAGTGATATATGTGTGTGTGTTTTATGTTGTTTTTTGTTGAAATTACATTTTGGAACACAGTTTGTTGTAAGAAATTGTAGGATATTATATGGAATAATGTCATGAATAGTTCTTTCGTGTTGGTTGTTTGGTAGTATTTTAAATGGATTTGGGTGAAGTCAGTACAATTTGTTAGTATGTGTGTATTGTTGCAGATTTTTTATATAAAAATGTATTGCTGGTATTTTTACTATAAAAATGTATTTTTATACTTTCTTAGTGTTTTATCTTTGTTTGAGGGGTTCACTATTTGCCCCTAGTTGGGACCCTAATAGGTGCTGCCACTCTAGGTTAGGGTGGAGCTGGGAACAATAACAATTAAGAGGTGGTTCCATGCTTCTCAAAATCTCCTCTCTCCGAGTCCAAGACTTTGCTGAATGATGTAGTTTATTGTCATACCCAGGACTAGACATTAGTGAACCTCATGGACTGGCAGTACAAAATCACAAAGAACTGTACCAAATAACAGACCACATCACTTGAGGACTTACAGCAACAACTAAAATGGATAGGACATGTAACTCAAAGAGAAAATAATGACATAAGTTTTTGACAGCCCACAATACTGGAAAAATCGATAACAGTTGATGGACTTGAGAAACCTATTTTCCTGAAAACTAGTTTAAATAGAAAGATTTTATAAATTTAACCAAAAGTAGCAATGGCTGTTCAGTCATGAATGTCAAATGTTTCCTTATAAGGAAATGCTTGATATTGCTTCTTTTTTTTTTTTTTTTTTTTTTTTTTTAAATCATTTCACCCCAAGGATGGTGGGGATGTCACTAATACACAGAGGGCTACAGAAAGTGAAAGTGAGAGAAAAGACTGAGTATAGAGGAAAGCTGAATTTTTGAAGATTGTAATTATTAGGGAAGCATGTAAACAGAAAGGAGTTCCACAGGTTGGCAGTGCAAGAAAAGAAACTGTTGGAGTAGAAGTTGCGGTTACATTTAGCTATTTCAACATTAAAAGGGTGGGATCCAGATGCCAATCTAGTAGCATGTTTAAATTCATGTAGTTGGGGCAACAGGGAAAAAGGGTTTTCAAAGCAGTTGCCATAAAAATATTTGTAGAAAAGACAGAAGGTTACAATCATATTTCAAATGATGCCATAAATCATTCAAAAAATATATTTCAAGTTACTTATTAATTTTTCCTCTTATATAATGATTAGCTCATAAGATTTTATTTTTTATGATACTTATCACATCTATTTCTCTGGAGATTATTCACATCATATAAATATTTATGAACTTAGTAATATATAGTTTCTCATGTATGTACAAAGGTTATGGGTCATTTAATGGCCTACATATTCTAGCTTTTCTTATTAATTTCATTTTACTGTAGGTGTTTTATTAGATTCTTTTAAGTGCTAGATGTATTTTGAGAGAGATGTTTAGGTTAGAATACGTTTTATTTAACTTCAATTCTAAAAGATGTTTATGTTAGAATTCATTTTATTTAACTACAATTTTAAAATATTTTCACTCTTAATTTTAATAGATTATATTTCTTTTTAAAACAAGTAAATGTAATAGAATTACTTACAGTATATAAAATTATTTTTTCATATCAAACATAAGTATGATTATTACCAGGTCGCACTTTTTAATTTTATTTTTAAATATTATTTCAGGAAAATTTTTGAAAATGACAGCAAAAAATAGTTATTTCATGTCTCTGATTCAGTAAATTTTTATTTTTTACAAACTTAGTAATATATAGTTTCTCATGTATGCACAAAGGACATGGGTCATTTAATGACCTACATATTCTAGCTTTTCTTCTATTTTACTGTAGGTGTTTCATTGGATTCTTTTAGGTGCCAGAAGTTCTTCTTCGAGAGATGTTTGATTTCTATATTTATTAATCCTAAATGAACTTTGATGTTGGTTGAACCGTTTTTTGAAATCATGGCTTGTGCAACCTATATAGATTTTTATGTTTTCAGGATTTTCAATAGAAGAGATATTGCATTGGTATACTAATGATTCTGTGCAACATTTATTTTGTAGAGGACAGTTGTGAGGGTTTCTACAGTTACATAATTTTTGTTTATCTTCATCTGTTTTTATTTTTATTGTTCCATTGTCTAAAATTTTTTGGTTTGGTATAAGTGTTTATTTAAGATATTAGTATTATGTTTCTTAATAATTTTTTCTAAGTTTTCAGTACAGCTGTAACTTAATTTTAGTGTATTTTTATTGAAAATAGTACTTAGTTTACTTTCATAAGGAAAATGCTTGGCTGTTAATGTGAGGAATTTTTGTCCTAATTTGTTCTTTACCATTCGGTTGTATGGGGACATATACCAAATTATTTATCTACTTCTGTTTTTTCTATGTTTTCCATTTTCATTTTTTATATAAGTTAGTTTTGGAGTTTTGTAGCCTCTATCTTTTAGAGCTTTATTATAGAAATTAATATGTTCATCAAAAATCTTGTCATTTACTGAATTTTTACTTATTCTTTTTTGGATAGATAAAGGTATATGCTTAATTATAGATTGGGGGGGTGATTTGATTTAGGGTGTATATATAAACAATTTGTATTGGGTTTGTGTTTATGTATTTTTCTTTAAATCTAATTTTATATCAAGGAAGTTAACTTTTTTTAATTTAGTGCTAACCGTAATTTTTAAGTTCATGCTTTTAAATTAAGGCTCTGTAAATTTACATTGAGCACTATTTTGTAAAAATAAAAATACCAATAAGAACACCGTATTATATATTTTACTATTCTTTCTTTATATATATATATATATATATATATATATATATATATATACACATGATGGCTGTTCACTTGGTAAATGAGTATCACATATACACACACACACACACACACACACCACACCACGTATATATATATATATATATATATATATATATAATTTCTAAAGAAAGGGATAGATTTTATTTATTAATCTGAGAGATTTTATTACTTAAATGTTATCTTTAGCTGATACTCATAATTAAGTAGACATTTTGTTTATAATTTTTTTTTTAATTTATTTTTTCCTACCAGGCTGAATATTTGAGAAATCTCTTTAGAGACTCTGTGGCTGAGAGTTCCAAAGCACGTCGGATCTCATGACAATTTTGCATATTTTTCTCTAAAACGATTTCTCGAATTTCCAGGCTGTTAGGTGAAAATAAGTAAGTATACTGTTTGATAAATAAACAAAGCACCTACTCAAATATGAGAATCTACTGAAAATAATGTATCAATAATGAAACACATATATGTATACACATATCTGTATTTATACATACATACATTTAGTTATTATCTAAAGCCTTTTACCTATGTATTTACTTTTAAAAAATGTCATTTATAAAAAGTACATGTACAGGTTTTAAACTATATATGCTGAGAAATTCTTTTAAAATCTTGATGGGATGAATCAGCATATTCCCATCAACCAACCCCTGTCGTATTATGTCTGTTAGAATTCCAGAAATAACAGGTAAATCCTTTACAGGCTGGTTTTTACTTACATTTCATATTATCTCACCTGGAAAAAAAATTCTGAAGCATTCTTTTTCAGGTCTAAACAGTGTGTTTAGTATACAGAATGAACCCTACTAATTGGTGTTTACTGCTCTGTCAGCTTTAGGACAGTGAATTAAATATAATGTTTATTTTGGTATAACAAAAATGTATTAGAATTAGTTTAATAATGAGTATATAACTAAAATATTTAAGCCATGCTGAGCCTGGTCAGTACCTTGATGGGTGACCACTTGAGTATAGCAGCTGCAGTAAGTTTAGATATGCATGTGGTGCAATAGATAATGGTTTAGAATTGTTAATCAGAGATCCCAGTTACAATTCGCACTGGGTTCGTTATATTCACTTACATGCAAATAACCTTGGGAAAGGTATGAATCCACTTCTTCTCCCCGAGCTATGGGTTAATTAGTAAGACTTGTATCACTAAACCATTATTACCTCAAAAGAAAAATTCTTACAATCTAAAAATATTTTCTGGCTTTAAATAACCTGCAAAGGGTTAAGCCATAGAAAATGAATGAATCAATCAATTTAGTTACAATTTTTTAGTTACATATACAATCTGTGAATAGACATACAGACATTTGTTGAGAACATATTCAGTCATTTTTAATGTCTTGAGAATTAGTTGTACAGCTTTTGCAATCAATCAGAGGGGACCTTAGTGCGCATGTATGAATAAACACTAACATGAGCTTACACAGTTGGCTGTGAAACTATGTTTGGGACACCTGCATAGAAGAGGATAGTGTATGATTTTATCTCACTCTTGAGTGTTTTGTATTTTATGACCAGCAATAAAGTCTGTGAAATGAGGTCTTCAAAAGCAGCCACTCACTTGACCAAAAGAGAATGACCTTTACCAGGGGTATGCTGTTCACCGAGAGAAAGTTGCCAGCTGCATGTTGTGATGTAAAAATGGGCAGAGAGTTACTAGGTGAAAGTCAGATTTCTTGCTGATTGAGAGAAGCTAATCTGTTAGTCTGAAATGTCAGAAGTTGTCCCTAAATGTCACCTACCTCCCTATCTACCCACCCAGGCTGTGCAAGTAAATTCCTTAAATAAGCAATGAAATATATTTGAAACAGGTTTTGATTCTTCATTTCTCAATGGCATTTGTTTTCACATTTCATTTCCCTGTGAGAGTACATTGGACATGTCTCATTTTTTTGTGCAAGCTGATGTAAATGTGAATAAAGCTACAATGTGGGAGTTCCTTGTCTACTCAGTGAAAAGGCATCCAGGATAGGCTATTTGTTCATTAATATTAAAGGGTTGGATACTTTCCGGATAAACCTTGTATATAAGAAATATAGCGAATATATCAGCTTTATAATAATGAGAAACAAAATCAACCAATGCCCAAATCTGGAATGTGGCTGTTTGTATTCATTTTGCACCGATGCCCTTGTGAAAGGCATGAATCTATTTTTCCCTGCACATTTATTCCATCCCCAAATATTTTAACAAAAATTGTTTCATTTTTTTTTTTGGCAAAAATTCACTCAACACAAGACTCGAGAGCCACTCAAGAGTTACTGTTAAGATGATTATGATGAATGAAGGATGCAATATGAATAAAAGAGGAGGTGGTAGGGTGTGAAAATTATGAAGATAAAGAGGATAGATAATGAGTGCCTCTGTTGTTCCAAAACAGTTGATTGAAAAAAAGAGTAAGCAAATGAGTACTTGGGTAAAATAACTGCTGCCTAGCCAGTAAAAATTGTAAAATGGTCTCTATATCCATTATTAGTTTTGAAAAGGGCCATCATCATGTATATGAAGTAATAGCAGTAAACACCATCAGTTGGTATGTAGGTAATTTTAGTAATTTTATACCTACACCAAAGAAAAAAAAGTACCTAGTTGATTGATGACTACTTCTTCCCCTTCCAAGACTATCCTAAATGACATCTGGTATCATACATTTCTTCCTTTTCTTTGTGTCTTTCACATGAAAAACAATCCACAGACTTCTTGAGTATGGTGCCAAAAAATATTTCGGCTGTCTCCCCTCAACTGTCAGAATTAATGCTGTAGAAATAATTACCTTGGTGCATATTATTGTTTTATTTCTTATACATTTCTTCATAGTCTCAAGATTTCTTTAAGTTTTTTTTTGGTAGGAGTGGGGATTCCTCCCTGACAATTCATTTTTCATACAATGAAATGCTTTCAAATTTTTAAATACAAAGATGAAACATTTTCACACTAATTATGCTAATACTTGCTTTAGTACATCTTATTATTTGTTGCTTTTTATCACAACATCCTGATTCAATAGATTTTGCAACTGCTAACACTAAAAATGGAAATAAAGGAAAAATAGACTCTTGATGAGTAAGGTTCAGGTTCAAGCCTTAATTGAAGATTTTTGAGATTATGGCTGCATCATATTGAAACACCAGTTCCCATACAATCACTGAAGTTAAGTGACATTGAGCCTGGTCAGTACCTAGATGGGTGACCACTTAGATGCTGTAAGCATAGATGTGTAGTTGTTGTAATGGATAATGGCTTGGAATTGTTAATCAGAAAGGTGAGTTCCAATTCTCATTGGGTTTGTTATATTCCCTTACATACAAATACCCTGGACAAAGGTATACATCCACCTCTTCTTCCCCTAGTTATGGGTTAATTAGTAAGACTTGTATCACTAAATAGTTATCTCAAAAAAAAAATTATGCTGATCTAAAAATATTTTCTGGCTTTAAATAACCTGCAAAGAGTTGAAAAGCTATAGAAATTGAATGAATCAGTCAATCAATGAACATTTGTTTAAATACCAGCAGTGTGCTGACTCTTATAATCCAGACAAGTTCTCAGTGCTGAGTATGATTAATACCAATTATCACTTAAAAGTTTTGGAATTAGTGTATACAAGTCCTACCAGCCACCTCTCTGTAAGCAGAAAGAGTGGTTGGTGAGCTTAAAAGCTCAAAGCTTAAAGCCCTTGATGAGAGAGGACTGTTAAATCAATTTAGCAGTTTTCAATCATTATTATACTTCAGTACTACATTTTTATGGTAATTTATATTTTATTACCACCTCTTTTTTGTACTGAATTGTTTCTTTTTTTTTATGAAGTGTTAAAAGAAATCTTAGAATTTAAAAATATTATTTGGCTTTAAATAACCTGAAAATGGTTGATAAGCCATAGAAAATAAATGAGTCAATCAAAACTAGCCTTTGTAATTCATTAAGGAGACCTCATTATTATTATGATTGGTATTATTAAAAGGAAGATGATCTGAAAATAGTGCTTTCTATATTATTAGATGAACAACACTATCCAAAAGTAACGCCTCTCTCTCTCTCTCTCTCTCTGTCTCTTTATATATATATATATATATATATATATATATATATATATATGTGTGTGTGTGTGTGAAAAGTGTGTGTATATAAATAAATATATATATATATGTATAATTATTTATATAGTATGTATAATTATTTATATAGTATATGCGTGGTACTTATTAGAAAGCGCTCAATATCAGAAATAGAGCTAACATATTTGGTTGGATAGATGTGAGCTTGTGACCCTGGGTTTCACGCTTTAGCAATCATCAGACGATTGCTAAAGCATGAAACCCAGGGTCACAAGCTCACATCTATCCAACCAACCAAATATATATATATATATATATATATATATATATATATATATATACTTGAAAATAGTCTCTTGAATTTTTCTCTATTATGTGATAAAATGTTTTTTAGTGGTTACCAGAGTATCAAAAATATGTGTGGAAATCATACCTTAAAAAATTATGTATCACTTTAGAACAGTAACATTCTTATAAATGCTAAAGCTATGAAATGATTTATGGTACTTGCCTGCAGCGGTATGGTATATTTAAAGTATAAACCTTGGCTTACCCACAGACTCCAGGAATGTATATTTGATAGCGATAGCATCTGGTTGTTAGTAAGTCAAGTAGAAGGTTCAAAGAGAGATGAGGTGGGTGTAGTCTGTAAATAGGTGCTCTGTTTTAAAAACTGAAAATACCAAATACTCATTAGGTGAAGATTGTAATTACTTTTTTTACCAATAAGCACATCACAAAGAACTAAACAAGGTAATCTTGATATACTAGGGAAGGATATTAGAATAATCCAGAACTGATACTGGGAGCAAACTGCCTGCATATGGAGAGAAAATGAATTTACCAAATATACAAAAATAGAAAAAGATATAAGACAAAGATGTCTTCTAACACGACTTATTCAAATTATACAGTGAGGTGATTCTGAGAGTATTAAAAGATCCTACTTATCATTATTGGTAGCCACAATCTTAACATAAGATATGCAGATGACACAGTATTGACTGCAGATATAGAAAGGAAAATGTGAAAACTCTTAAATAAGATAGTAAAGGAAAGCAAGAAGAAAAGACTAAACATCAATTGTTAGAAGATAGAATGTATGATTGTTAGCAAAAGGGACATCCCAACATGCAAATGACAAAATGGAGATGCCAAAATCAAACAAGTACAAAAAATTTAAATATCTAGGAAGTGTCTAATGGAGGATGGATAGTATGACTCCAAAATCCAAATGCTTATTGGGATAGTAAAAAATTGCCTTCCAAAAGCCAAGAAAAGTATTAAGAAAAAGAAAAAAATTCATTAGAAACAATTTTTTTTTCTTTTTTTTAAAATGTGAAGGAGCTTTTTTAAGCATTTGTTCTTGAATGCCTAAATCTTTTTTTCTGTCTCAACTAGGAGTGTCCAAGTCTCACACAAGTAGAGTATGATGGATACAATTAGCAATTTGACAGATATGACTGATATTACATAAAGTACTGTATCAGTCATATCCATCAAATTGCTAATTGTATCCATCATACTCTACTTGTGTGAGACTTGGACACTCCTAGTTGAGACAGGAAAAAAGATCCAGGCATTCAAGAACAAATCCTTGAGAAAGTTCCTTTGCATTTTCTACTGGAAGCACGAAACCAATGACTATGTATAGAACAAGGTCAAAAGACTCAGAGGCCGACAGGAATCTCTTCTCCCACTATTAAGTGTCAGACAATGACATGGTTTGGCCACATCACACAGTATAACAGCCTTTGCATGACCATCATGCAAGAACTAATCTGACAATATGAAAGAGTTGGCAGACATGACAATGCTGGAACTCCTGAGAGCCATCGGCAACAGGTCATCCTATTTCTTCTGTCCTTTGGTTTTCACCAACGATTGACACAGTCAAGGGACTGAAGAATACTGATGAGTCTCCTTCCAACTTTTTTGTTTTTGGTAGTAGGAAAAAGCTTGATTATATCATTTTGACACTTGCAATGCAGAAATCTGCACATAGATTGCTATGGCTACAGAGGCAATGGCTAAAATGGAAAGGATATGGAATATCAACATCAACTTCCAGACATAGTTCAAGCTGTACAAATCACTGGTTGTACACATCATCCTCAATGTGTGTGAGACTTGGACACTCCTAGTTGAGACAGGAAAAAGGATCCAGGCATTCAAGAACAAATCCTTGAGAAAGCTCCTTCACATTTTCTACTGGGAGTACAAAACCAATGACTATGTATGGAGCAAGGTCAAAAGAATGTCTCATCGCCACTATTAAGCATTGGAAGATGAATGGCTTGGCCATGTCACACAGCATAACAGCCTCTGCACAACCATAATACAAGCCACTGCCAAAGGCAGACACAAATGGGGACAGCAACACATGAGCTGGTCAGACAACATCAAAGAATGGACAAGAATGACAATGCTGGAACCCCTGAGAGCCACCACCAACAGATCATATTGGTGAGGGTTTTCTGTTACTTCTGCATTTAGATTAAAATGATTAAGAGACTGATGATGATGATGAATAAATATCAGTCCTCCTCAATGGCAGTGAATACTGGATAATCTCTGCACAGATTAAGAACGAACTTGAGGAAACAGAAATGTGGTTCTACAGAAGGATATTGACAATAGCATGGTTCGAACATGTCAGCAATGATGAAATTTTAGAGAAAATGGAAACAAAATCTGATTGTATTTTTGATGGTACAGTGAAGCTAGCCTGTAAAACTGCTGGATTTATTTGAAGTTTAGTTGTTTCACGTTATGCAGCATCTTGAGCTTAATACTTAAGTGTTTCTTGCATTAGCCATTAGATGTCAGGATCATGACAAACATACAAAAGTTAATCAACCTTCTTCTTTGCAGTAACACCAAAATACTTGAGACCTATTTCTTCGAGTCTAATTTGTTATTTATGTTAAGGGTGGTCACACTTTTTGAATCTAAGTGTCATCTGCAAACAACATCAGTTGTTTGTGAGCTGCAATACATAAAGAAAATCTACACACATTTTTTATTATTGTTATATACACATTTTATTACAAATACTTTGATGCTTTGATGTGTTATAATGATTAGTAAACTTGTCTTGCTAGATCCATTATGACTGAACAATGAGTTTAATGTTCACTGAGAGCCCCATTTTTTCGGACTTGTGCTACATCTAAGTTATATTTAGAAAATTATTCGGGCACTTTGACATGGTGTAATGATTATCAAGCTTGTTTTGCCAGATCAATTACAACTGAGTTGTGCCATCCTGGGTATGACGATAAACTACATCCGGCAGCAAGGCATCTGATCAGGAGGTTTTGAGGAAGATGGAACCACCACTTAATTGCTGGTGTTCTCAGGTCCACCCTGACTTGGAGTGGTAGCAACTGTTAGGGTCCCAACTATGGGCAAATAGTTAACCCCTAAAATGGGGTCAAAACACTATGAAAGCGTAAAAATAGGTTTTAATATCAGCAATACATTTTTGTAAAAGATTATTACCAGCAATAATTTTTTCTTCAAAAAACTATTACCAGCAATAGATTTTTATAAAAAATATTACCAGCAATACATTTTTGAAGAAAAAGAAATTAGCAATACATTTTAGTAAATAAAAAAAATATTACTAGCAAAATTAAAATTGTCAGTATTAAATAACCCATTGAGGTTGATATGCTGTAAAACAAACCAAACTGAGTAGTGAGTTCAATACTTACTGGATGCTCTACACTTTGGGCCTTGTGCCACATCTAATCTATGCTTAGAAAATCATCATTTTATTATATATACTTTATATAAATACTAACAATTGTGGGGAAGTTTTAAGGAAAATTGGAACATAAAGAACACTCATAATTACAATCAAAATGAGATGAAATTTCTTGGATACATTACAAGGAAGTAGGGCTTGGAGAATTAAACACTCATAGGATATATTGAAAGCAAGAGAGAAACAGTGAATAATCTTCTTAACAAACTATAACAGAGCAGGGAGTAAGAGAGATAGAGAAAAATATTGCTTGGTGCTACAAAGGACAGGAAACTGTGGAGAGACATGATTGCCCATGTCCTGGGTGGTATGTCACATAAAAGCAGAGCAACAACAAATGCATTCACATATTTATTCATCTATGTAATTTTTAAATTATTAATTTACATTAGTTCTAGTAATCACAATGTACACAAATGCTTCTAAAATCATAACTGATGATTTTTCTTAACTATATTGTATGTATTTAACTCCGTTCAAATTCCAGCCAAGCCTATAGCATTCACTTTCACACTAATACCCTTGGGAAAGGTATGAATCTATCTCTTCTCCCCCAGTTATGGGTTAAATAAAGTGGACAAAGCTCTGTAGCTTTGGGTGACAACCAGTCTAGGAGAAGGTCTACTCTGAATCGATAATTGTGGAGAAAACTAGAAGAAACCACTTCGCTATCTTTCCCAAGAAATCATGTTAATTTAGATAATAAAAGAATAAGAATTTGTGGAGAATCATGATTGCCTATGCTCTGAAGGGTCATGGCATTCAAGAAAATGATGAATGAACTACAGGAACAACTAAAAATATCTAAATCTGCCTTTTAGTAATATAAAACCCTTTTTCTTTTATGTACAATGTCACTTCCAGACGGTGATTATAGCTCTCTACAATTTCTTGTTCTTTGTAGCTCTTAAAAAATTTTGTATTTTTGTTATTATTGTTAAGCTCAATATATAGGTTATGCATCATTTTCCGCTGTCCCTCTTGCTTTTATTATGTCTTGTGACTATCAAATTTTCCAAGCCCTCTTGCTTCATAATGAACCCTAGAAATTTCAACTGTCTCTTCCTGATTCTAAGTATAAGTGTCTATTTTCTTTCCATTTTCTGTAAAATGTTGTCAATGATTGCATGTTTGATCCATGGTACTCTCAGCATTCTTCTGTAGAACCACATTTCTGTTTTTTCTTCATCAGTGAGGAGATTGCCTGGCATTCACTGCCATATAGGAGGACTGATATTAAATAACAGTTTCGTACTCTTTTCTTTGTTTCTAACAAAATTTTTATTTTTCTTAATACTTTGCTTAGATTTTGGAAACCATCTTTCACTATGCCAATGTGTCTTTGGATTTCAGTGTTGTAATTTCCATCCTCTGTTAAAACACTTCCCAGATATTTAAAATCTTGTACTTGTTTGATTTTTGTATCTTTTGTATGAAGAAAAATCAAAGTAACACTAATAAAAAGTGTAAAGTTATTATTTTTTAACTTAATATAAGAATAATGAAAATGAAAAAATCAACAGTAAATTGCTGATAGCTCTTGAGAAGTGGACTGAACAATTACCAAAATATATTGTTTACAAAACTCTAGAGTCAAGTGGGTGGGGTAATGTGCTGATTATAACATCAATCAGCTAAGGGACAAATTTCATATTTGTCTTAATTCCTTATATATATATATATATGTGTACATGTGTGTGTCTTTGCATATGCAAAAGTAGATATGCAGTAATGAAAAACAAGACACGTGCCTGAAATGTATTGTAATGAATATTATAATACTGGTATAATATTTATTGCATATGTACTTTTGTATACATATATATATATATATATATATATGTATGTATATACATATGTATACATGTGTATATATATATATATATATA
>OZ010591.1:61376128-61419102 GCA_963932145.1 Acanthosepion lycidas
TATAACAATATTTCAGAAGCAGGCATATATAAAATAAATTGCCAAAACTGTTCCTTACAATACATTAGAGAAACATGCAGAAATTTAAAAAAAAAACACATCTATTATACAAAAGGGACCTAATAAATGACAATTTGACAGATGCACTGGTCATACATAGAAATAAATTCAACCACAATTTTGATTTAAAAATATTACAAGAAAAGAAATAAAATTCACTCAGAAGGAAAAACCTTGAGAGTGCAACCATTGAATATTATTTAAATATTAATCTATGCCCTGTTTTTTTCCCAATCTCACCTTTTAACTGAATCACTGCTCTCCCAATCCAATATACACAACAAATATATCAAGAAATCCAAAGAAAATGGTTGAATCCGCCATCATCACAACAATTCAAACAATATTATCATATACAAAAAAATTCTCTTCAAACATAAAAAGTAAATGACATAATTTTTCAGTTGACCCAATCAATATATATGAGCATTTCTGGATTCTTCTTGTAACTAAAACATTTTGTTTTTTGTTTATAGATGCTTTGTTCAAATAAATTTATTTCATTTTTTGCCTTGAAAAAGTCCATACTGGACGAAACGCATTGGCTAAAACTGCATAGAGTTTTCCTATCAAAGATATTTTTTTATCTGTGAGAGTTCTGAAAATAAGATTTTTATATAATAAAAACACAATAGTTAAAACAACATAGAATGTATCAATACAGTTACATAGTTTTTTTTTTAATTCACAATAAAATACTATAATTGCTAGCTGATAAGATGCAAAGTTAATAAGAATATTTACTTTGTTACCATTCATTAAAACCTATCCAACCTCGGTAAGTGTTCATTTCAAGGATCAGTAATAGTTCTCTAGCTTTAGTTATCATGTTAGAAAAGTTCAGTAATTGCTCATTAGTCATGATAGGTAAAAGGTTTAGTAACAATTCTCTATTCATTATACCAGCATTCTAGATGCCGTGTAATATTTGACTAGTGTTTTGTTTCTTTAATTATTTTTTTTTAATTTAAATATCCATTTTATAACAGATATGTATGTAAATCATCATCAAATACCAGATGATGATGAAATGTTTTAACTCATTTTTCCACTTCAAGAAATGTGTGCAGCTTGAATAAATTCCTCAATATGGGGTATTTAGTAGAAATCAGTATAAGTTTTTTATATTTTATACTGGAATCTTATGCTCATCTGAAGCTGATTAAAATACTTTAGGAAATAATCTTTTTCAATAACAAAATATGCATACGGTTTTGAAGCACATTGAAGATGAATAACAGATGAATCTTATTAAATGGAATTACTTCCACTGGAAGTGAAGAAACGCCTAAGTTTCTAAATGTTGAACACCTATAAAGAAATAGCTCACAAAGTACGTATTTAACAGAGTTAAATCCTCTTTATGTATCATTTTCAATTTCTGGTAAAACCACCCAATACATTTTTGACAAGAATGGCTTGGTATATATATGAATACATACATACACATATATATATATATATATATATATATATATGCATACATAGATACATATATATATATATATGCATACATACATACATACATATATATGTATATATATGCATACATACATACATACATACACATATATATATATGCATACATACATATATATGTATATATATATACATAGATACATACATATATATATGCATAGATACATATATATATATATATATATAGATATATATATATATATATATAGATATATATATGCATAAATACATGTATATGTGTGTGTGTGCATACATGCATATATATATATATGCATGCATACATACATATATATATATATATATATATATATATATATATATATATATATATATATATATATATATACATACATACATACATACATTGGAAGCACCAAACTAGATGTGGCAGCAATATTCAATGTATGGACGAATGGCAGACTTATAAATGTGTAAGATAGATTCTGGCACAACATAATGAACTGATTTTCATAAAATCAGATTTAGTAAGTATTCAATATAATCATTTCATTATATGTTGGTGGAAGACATGTGACCAAGAAGGCACAGTGAATTGCTCTCCTGGAGGTTAGCATCAGCCATACTGATGGAAGCCAAAAAAAAGTTCTTTTAAATAATTAATTATCATGTATGAACTTTGTCACCACTGGATTAAAACAGATCCTTTATGTTTAAAGTTAGGATATTTTTTTAAGAATTGAAATCTTTTATTTCACTTCTAGGTTTGAGTCATTTTTTTTCCAGAAGTAAATAATAATAGAAGACAGATGGATTAAAAAAAATTTCAGGTCAGCAAGGAATACAGAGGAATTTTTGTTTTGCTGTTTTCAAACATCAGAATATTATCATAAAATTGTTTTTATATTAAACCTGTTTGGCCACCACCTCCTGGCTTAGATTGTTGCATATCTTCTGATGGTACCAGTGGCCAGTGTTCAGGCCCTAGTAAAAGCCAGGACTTTGAATGCTGATTTTCAAAACTAGCTCTTGAAACAATCTCTCTTTTGTTACTTAACTAAACCTCGAAAATAATTATCTTTCTTATACTACTATGAAATAATATATAGGTTGCCCATCACTAGTACCAAGCATGTGAATTTGATGGATAAGTGATTTTTCTCTGTTTCTTTATGTAAATGAGTCAATAAATAAATGCATAAATATTTCACCAGAAATCTTAGTATACACCTAATCTTTAGGACATGAAATGATTTTAATTACCTGTTTAGCATAATTGTATATAACATTAATTACCTGCTTAGATAATTGTGTACAAGTTGATTAAGAGTAATCCACTTTCACTGGGACCCATAGTGAACTGATTTGTAGGAATTTAACTAATTTTTTTCTGTAGATGAGCCACAGAATCGGAAATCGGAGATCCAAGTTCCAATTCCAGTTGAGTTTGTTATATTCACTTATGTGCAAATACCCTCTGGAAAGCCATGACTCCACCTCTTCTCCCCCCAACTATGGGTTAATTAGTAGGATTTGTATCAGTAAATCATTATTATCTCAAAAAATTCTTACAATCAGAAAATATTTTCTGGCTTTAAATAACCTGCAAAAGGCTGATAAGCCATAAAAAAACAAATCAGTCAATAAATCAATGTCCAAAAGAATACAAAGGGAATGAGGAATGTGTATCTTGCATGGCAGGTTTTGGCTATAAGCTGGTGGAATTAGGAAATGTAGCTCTTCAAGAAACAAGAGAGCAGAAAGAAATTGAAAAGAAAGTCAGATGAGAGGAAAAATAAAAATGTGAGAAGTGGGGAGAAACTGTAATCTCGGAAAAGAGAGGGAAAATGAAAGGATAAAGAAAAATATAAGGCAAAAGAATGAAAACTCTTTAAGAAAAGAACAGAGTTAGAGAGAGTACCTCAAAAGAAAGAATGAATTCCAAACTTAATAAGAAAGAAAAGAGGAAAGAAAGAAAATGAATGAATTCAAAAATTAATAAAAAAGAAAACTAAAAAAAAAGAACAAAAAAAATCAACATTTAATAAGAAAAAAAAAGTAATGAAAAAGAAAAAAGGAAAGAGAAACATTGGCTAAAGTAAAGCAAACAATCATAAAACTTAAAATTCAATTAAAAAATTATGTTATTTTCAGTAAGTTCACAACATTTTCATTTTAAAAACAGACACAAATGCACATTGAGAAAACACTATTTATAGATTTGATGTAAAGAAGACAACATCAAGCTTAAAGGTCATTGCTCATTGGGAACATTCAATAACAAAAAAAATACAAATTGTTCTTGCTGTTTTCTGTTTCAAACAATCACATTGATGTGCTTGTATTTTACCTACAACAATTAACAATGCCTTTGTTTCATAGCTTGGAACATTCACAGTTGATCAGGGTTTGTTTTGTTTTTTATTTCCTATTTAATTTGTATGGCCAGCACACAACAGTGAATATCTTTCAGCATTTAAAGGTTAATCCCTGCTGCATCAACTGGTTGCACAAGAAACTAAGCAAATTTAGAACAAAGAATATTAACAGCTATAAGCTGTCTGAAGTATTCTCTATTTTTATTTTTTGTATGCCATTATTTTCAGAGGAAGGCTATTAATCTTGACCTCACTTATAAAATTACAAACATTTCAATCTCAAATGTTTAATATCAATATCCAGTATCTATGTTAGCATATATAATAAATAAATGAATTCATTCTACAAAAACTTTGTTGCCTGGGATCAAGTACAGCTGATATAATGTTCAAATGTTTATTAGAAATTTAATTATGATATGCCAAGTATAGTTTGGGTCATCTTAACAGTATTGTTAGCCCTGGAGTAAAACAATACACTAGGGTCCCCACCAAAGACTTACAGCCATATCACATTGAAACACCAGTTGTTGTAGGATCATTGGAATTAAACAACTTCAAGTATGGTTAGTACTTAGATAGTTGATTGTGATGAACAATTCCACATTGATGGTTGACAAAAAATTTTATTTACAATAACATACAAATATAAGGTGCAGTAAAGTCCGCCATGTTAGTTGGTTCTGACTTCTCATTTTCTGTGATAGTTTTCTGATCTTACTATATTGGTATTTCGACTATACTACATTAATCACTTAGGAATACCAGATGCTTTAAGCTTGTATGTGTGGGTGGTGTAATAGATAATGGCTTAGAATTGGAAATCAGAAAATTGAGTTTCACTTCCAGTCAGCTTATTATATTCACTTATGTGCAAATACCCTTAGGAAAGATATGACTTGACCTTTTCTTCCCTGAACTATAGGTTAATTAGTAGACCTTGTATCAGCAAATTATTATTATCTCCCAAAAATTATTGCAATCTAAAAACATTTTCTGGTTTTAAAATAATCTGCAAAGGGTTGATAAGTCATAAAAAACAAATCAATCAATCAACCATGCATAAAAACAAAACTTTTAAATGGTTAATATGTGACACAATTGGTTCCCACTTCAGTGGTTAGGACACCCACATAGTCAAGTCGACTGTAAATGATTTTATCTGGACTTGGAGCAATTAGTGTTTTATGACTATTGACTGAGTTGTTAGTAAAATTGTGATGTGAGAGGTTTATAGCAAGCACCTGCTGTCCATAATTAGAAGAAAATAAATAAAATGTTAAATAAATAAATAAAAAAACTTAATAAGTAATATTCAATCAGAAAGTAGGGAATTCCTGTCATTAGCCTATATAGTCATATATATATATATATATATATATATATATATATATATATATATTCTATTAGGTGCCCTAATATATATATATATATATATATATATATATATATATATATATATATGAGACACTGAGGGTGTTGAAACAAAATGGCTATTTTTGTAGTGATTTTATGACATATTTATGTTATAAATTTTTTTTAAATAAATAATTATATATACATATATATATATATATATATATATATATATATTCTATTAGGTATTATATTCTATAAGGTACACAGTAAAAAAAAAAAGCGGTAAATTCAGAAAGATGTGAGATAACTGTTGAAAACTGGTGACAACTGATGTGACTGAAAAGTTTAGCAAGAATTTCTGCATATTTCATCAATCCCCATAAGAAATACGATAACTTGACACTCAAAATCAGTGAGTTGTTTAGTCATAGGAGAAGGGTAGAACGAAAAATGAAAGTTGTCTACAAATAACCTTTAAATGACGATTCACAAGATTGAGCAGCAATTCAGTCAGTTATGTGCCCTATGTGATATACACTTAGGCAATTATCTATCTTTCGATACATGACTGACAAGGCAGATTATTTTTTTCCTCCGCGGTAGGTTGCCATTTCTTTCTGCAGTAGACCAGTTGCCATTCACGGCTATAGAAACCAATCTGACCTGCTATTTACCCATAGCTGGGGGGAGAAGAAGAGGATTCATACCTTTCCCAAGCATGTAAGTGAATGTAGTGGATTCAAATTGTCTTTCCATAGTTACAGTTTCTGGGAGAGAGTTTGTAATCTGGCATGATCAATAGTTTGAACAAGGCCAGTATTCTCAAAGCCTCAGTCACAATGGCTTGGGATTTCCTGCTAGCGCTACCAATAATTTCTAAAACAGTTCTATCTACACAATTTCACTTACAGAGCTTGGGTCAACCCATAGTGTGGTTTTCAGACATTTTCCATGAGTGCCATACACTAGTATTGTCTCTCCAGGCAAATATCATTAAGAAATCATCTCCCCCAACAAACTGACTATAGTGAGATTCGACTTGGTTAGAAATCGAACATTCTGACCATTCAACCATATGCTGATGTGTGTGTGTGTGTGTGTGTGTGTGTACAGTTATCAAGTGAATCCGGCTTTAATCTGAGTCTAAGATGTTGTGAACAGCAAACAAATGACATGTCCATGATGAAAGCTTTCTGCTACTTCAAAAACATGGTAAATTTATCTTTGAGATTCTAAGTTAAGAAGAACAGACAAGAGAGATATGCTGAGCAAACTTTTCTGAGGAAAAGTGTATAATCTGGTGTTATCGGTAGTTTGAACAATACTAGTATGCTCAAACCCTTGGTCATTACAACTTGTGACTAACACAATCATTGGTTCCAGTCTCTTTGGAATGACTGCTAAAAATATTCACTTCCCAAATTTATAAACAACTCATACAGATGCCTGCTGGAATTTTTTCTTAACAAATGAAAATAAACAATTGTCAGTTCCCTCCACCCACATTTTATTTTTGTTCTATGACCACTTGACTGTATCCCTTTTGCATGTGAACAATTCTTACTTTATGAACCTTATTACAGGTGCATTGCTTAAGTTAGTTCCAATACTGTTTAGGAATTACTACAAAAACATCCCTTCTCCATAATATTTAGACAAAACATAAGAGATTCATACTGGGATTTCTTTCCTAGCCAAATAAGATAGGCCACTTCTCAGACTCATCTATCATATTTCTGTTCTTTCTTGTCTTGAAGTCAGAATGCTGTGTTCACTTGTCTGTATCCCTTTTGTGTATTAACACCATTCTTAGTTTGTGAACTTTTTTTTGCCTCCTTACTGTTGCTTTAACTACTTTTGTTTTGCATATATTGTTTGCTTAGTATTATTTTTGCTCTTTTCTTTCTTTTCTTATTGTTGCAAACTTTGTCAATTCTATTTGTTGGGTATTTCTATCAATTACATTTAACCATGACCAATTACTCTACATAGGTTACTTCAAATGGCCTCTTACTGGCTAGTTGAAATAAAACGTGTAATCCAAGAAGGCAAATTTTTGGTAATAAGTATCCTAATTCAGACAGTCAATTATCTGAAATGAAATACCGTCTCTCAACATAGGATAAAAAGAACTTCTGAGAATAATGGCTGACTTATCATGGCCCACAATGCTTCATGCCCACCAATCATACTGAAAGCTGCCAATTTGCATAACTCCACATCACAACAAATCAAACCCATAACAAGCTATATTTTTGCATCACAAAATTAAATGTTTTTTTGAGCATTAATCTCCTGCTTTAATCTCCAAGATCATTTTTAATTATTTTTTCTTTTCAGGGAGTAAGAAAGAAGTGAAAGGTATTTTAAAACAGCAGACCTTACAGCAACACCAACTGAACAGACATCACCAAGTGTCATCTATACAGAGTAATGTGCAGTCACAAGGTACACAGCGTGCCCATCATCGGCCCCTTGAACAAGGCATGCGTGCTTCAAGCCAAGATCAGAGTCATGGAAAAAGTAACCTGCAGCAGAAGCAGTCAAAATCCTGTCCATCAAAAAACACTGCCAACAAGGTGTCAACTAACCAATGTAACAACGATGACAGCCATAGTAGCAAGTCCAATGGAAGCACCATAGTGCAGGTAGATGGTCACTCTGGGAGTCCAGGGGCCACACAGAATGAGTTGGACAGGCGAGGAGGGGGCAGCAGCGATGATAAAGGATCAAGTAATAAAAAGGACCAGCAAAAGGTGAGGTTTTTGTTAATCTATCAGGTCATCCCATAAGTTCTGTCCGAATTTTAACTTTTTGTTAAAATGAACAAAATTTAAAGAGTATTTTATAATGTCTAATGAAGCTGAACATTATTTTTATGTTTAGATGCATTTAAACTGATCAAATTTTATTTCAGAGAACAATAAAGTTAAATTTTGTTTGATTAAAACACTGCTAACATGGAAGTACCCAAGAATCATTATGAGTTCAAGAAAGAAAACTCAGCAGCCGAAGTGGCTAGAAACATTCACTCGGTTTACGGAGAGGAATGTGTGAATGAAAGAACTTGCAGAAGATGGTTTGCAAAATTCAGAAGTGGAGATTTCACCCTTGAAGATGAAGATCGAACCGGACATCCAGTTGAGTTTGATGAAAAGCTTTTTGAAGCAGCCCTTGAAGAAAATCCTGCTTTATCAGTTGAAGAATTGGCAGTGGTTCTCAGTTCAAACCATACAACTGTTCATCATCATCTTCAACAACTTGGAAAAGTTCCTAAACTTGGAAAATGGGTGCCTCATGAATTGTTTGAAAACAACCCCAAATCCCGAGTTGACATCTGCTCTTCTCTTGCCAACTTGTTTCACCTTTTTTGGATAGACTTGTGACTGGCAACGAAAAATGGATCTTTTATCAAAATGTTAAACATCGTAGACAGTGGCTTGGTAAAGGGGAAGGACCCCAGCTACAGCCGAGAAGGGAACTTCATGGGCAAAAGGTTCTTCTTTCAATCTGGTGGGATCGCCAAGGAATAATCCACTTTAAATTCTTACCACCTAATGCAACAATTAATGCTCAAATATACTGTCATCAATTAGAGCGTTTGAACCAAGCTTTGAGGAAAAAAAGACCTGCTCTAGTGAATCAAAATGAGGTGATGTTTCATCAGGACAATGCATGACCCCACACCGCAAGAATCACGTCACAAAAGATCGAAGAACTTGGTTGGGAGAAAATTCCTCATCCACCTTATTCTCCCGATCTTGCTCCTTTAGACTACCATTTGTTTCATAGCTTACAGAATCATTTGGAAGAAACAGCTTTTGTAAAACAGGAAGAGGTTAAAACTGACATTTGTGAGTTCTTCGAATCAAAGCCAAAAGAATTAGTAAGCTTGTTAATAGATGGAAGGAAGTCATAGATAATCAGGGAAAATACATTGTTGATTGAATCTGTAATTAAATGTAACATTTGGTCACTTGTTTTCCTTATTCAAAATTCAGACAGAACTTATGGGATGAACTGATATATTATAAAAGAACAGCTGATTCACTGTCCGTCACACAATGCCCGCATGTGAGTTGGCATTCATGTATGTTAGCTATACGTATATGTCATGTGTGAGTGTGCCATTCAGAGTAGACACAGGCACACACACACATCCACACACAGTTTGACTGAATTTGAAATAAGACATTGGAATAATGTTTTCCCCTTCCACTCAGTCTGGGTAACACCTACCTTGGGATGAGCAATAAAAATCATAGTTGGAAAGAAAAAAATTTTAATTTTTAAACCCTAAAAAAAAAAACATGATTTTTATTGAACTTTTCAAAAATTATTCAGTAATAAATAAAATTGTTTTTAAGTTTATTTTTTAAAATTTTTTAGAAATATTTTTATGTGTGTCATTTAATTAAAATACACATGCACACACACAAACATCCATACATATAAACACACACAAATTTGAATGAAGCCAAAATGGACATCTTTGAAAAAATGCAACCCTTTGATGACAATTTTATGACTCCTGTACTTGAACTGAAAATGTTTACTAATAAATGTAATATTTTAAATGGACAGATAACTTAGATTTAAAATTTGATTGTTTTTGATACCTTTAATCTTTATGTATTTGTTAGTTTAAACTTTATTTAGTTAAACTGTCATTAAGAAATGAGCTATAGAAATGATTTCCATGCAAGTTGTAGTTACTAAAAGCTAAGTTTATATATACAGGATTTCCCTTGTCCTGGGTCTGAAGATAAACTACATCTAGAAGCAAAGTCTTTGATTGGGAGGTTTGAGGAGCATGGTTTCACCTTTTAATTGCTGTTGTTCCCAGGTCCACTCTAACCTGGGGTGGTAGCACCTGTTAGGGTCCCAACTTTGGGAAAATAATTAACCCCCAAACTGGGTTCAAAACACTGTGAAAGTATAAAAATTATCAGCAATACATTTTGGTAAAAGAAATTACTAATGCTCCCAATAAAATTCATTTTCAGCATTAAATAACCCATAAGGAGTTGATATGCTGCTAAACAAACAAAAAATAAACAGGATTTCCCACTAGTATTTATAGATTCAATGTTTGGGTGTTAAGGGTTGCAATGATAATGTGTTTACCTTTTAGTTAGCTTGGAAACAGTCATCATAATGGTCAGTTTTAATATGGGTTTTTTGGTCTGTAACTTAAAACCACATTGTCAAGATGCACTCATGATTTGACGACGCAATAAATGATGTGGTATATAAGGTTAAGTTTAAGCAAGATAGTCTATTACTCAGTTCCTGTGTAGGATTGGGCTTTCAGTTCCTTCTCAAGTCTTTTCCTTCTCTTTCACTTTTAGTAGCCCGTCACATCTTAGTGGCATTATCACCTTACTTAGGGGTGAATAGATTTTTTTAAAAATTTAAATGCCTAGATATATTGCAAGCTCTAAAATTGGTCCTAGAGTCATGATTGATTTCAACTACTGAATTAAATACTTGCATGACTACCAAAGATGATTTAACCATTATAACGAATCCCTTTAAAGATGCAGGCATTCTCTTTCATAAGTTACAGTAAGTGGCCACTGAGATAGGTTCACCTATTACCGGTTCACTCTCTTCCCCAGTCTCTTGAACAGGAGTAGATGTTTATCTCTCGTTTCCTGTTTACGATTGGGTTTCCAATTTTTCCCCCTCAGTAAGAGTAGATAGGTTCACCTGTCATCCAGTTCATACTCCTTCCCAGTCTTTTGAGCAGGAATCGAAGTTTATCACTCAATTTCTGTTTAGGATTAGATTTTCAGCTCCTTCTATGGTCTTTTTCTTCATTTTCACTTTCTTTTAGTGGCATTATTTCCTTGCTTGAGGTGAATTGATTAAAAAAATTAAATACCTAGCTATCTTGCAAACTTTTAAATTGATATATCTATCAGAATAGGCAAAAAATTGGGGTTCCTTTAACAGACTTGACAGAATATGGAAATTGGACCACAACCAAAGGATTAAGTGTGACCTCTTCCATGATGCCGTTGAATCCATTTTTGTTTATGGCTCAATCACTTAGCCTCTGACATCACCAATAGATAACAAAAGTAAATGGTGCTTACAGTAGAATACACCAGACTGCCCTTAATATTTCACAGCATCAACACTCATTAAAGAAGAGCTCTAAGGCAAAATCCTTACCATCTCTGAAACCATATGGAAACATAGATTAAGATTTGTAGGACACTGCTACCAGTGGCATAGCTAGAGTGTGTGGCCTTTTAGTTTGCCGCAACCCCAATCCTGACAAAAAATACATATTCCAGAGTGACTCATTCTTAAAGTTTATATTTTATATATATATATATATATATATATATATATATATATATATAACTATCTATCTATATATATATATATATAACTATCTATCTATCTATCTATATATATATATATATATAACTATCTATCTATATATATATATATATATATATATATATAACTATCTATATATATATATATATATATAACTATCTATATATATATATATATATATATATAACTATCTATATATATATATATATATATATAGTTATATATATAGTTATATATATATATATAACTATCTATATATATATATAGTTATATATATATATATAACTATATATATATATATAACTATATATATATATATATATATATATATATATATATATATATAGTTAGTGTACCATTATAATATTACTGTCACGTACTCAAATGAAGTAGGTTTTAAATATACACCATATATATATATATAGGTAAAAAGTGTAAAAAAAAATGGGACCATCTTTATTTCTGAAAGGAAAATTACAAATTTCTACAAAGTAAGTTTTCTTGCTTTTATGTTGGTAAATTCTTCACTGATATTGTCAAAAATATTTCATCTGTCAGTTGTCACAGTGTGGCAAAATTTCTCAGCTGCCTGGTGCTTTTGATCTTGGGTAATTCTTCATCATTTTAGTTTTGAAAAACTTCTCTTACAGAGAGTAACACTAACAGCAATTGTGAGGAATATCTGCAGCATTATTACTATATCTGGAACTGAGTTCCCAAGGTTATACTTTTGAATAAACTGGAAAAGTTCAAGCGGACCTTCTTTCTCCATCTGTATTCACTCTTTAATAGCAGCAAGAGCAATAAAATACTGAAGTCTTTTTCTCTCAAGGATGAACTCACCTTTCTCAATATCATGATCTATCTGGCACTCACATTTATCATCCAAAAGATTCAACTGCGTAAGAAAGGCATATTTCTCCACAAGTTAATGAAGCTGTTGAAATCTCAACCTTATGTCTTGGATCATTCTTTCCAGTATTCATGCAATGATAAAATGTTCCAACACAAAATATTAGTAAAAGTTTGTTTACTCACTTGAAGAGATTTGCAGTTTGTATTGTTCAAATTAACAGGAGAGGTATTTGACGTAAATGGGTTTTTGCTGCTTCGTGAGAGGAAGGAGTGTTTAAGTCTCACTGAGTGATTAATGAACCTATAACATAGAGGCCAATATATATGACATATTTTAACTTACTCAAAATCAAAATTGTCCTTCAACTGTGAGTACTGCTCCAACATTAAAAACATCATTATTTCAATACAACCTATACAGGCTTATCATTTACAGCAGACACAAAATTACCACCCTCATAAAAGTGCCACCCAGGGTGGATCACACACCCACTCCACTTTTAGCTATGCTAATGCTTGCTAGTAAAGAAGATACATTATGAAGAACTTGTGGCAACAAACTCATGACAAAAGCATTAACAGTCAAAAACTACGAGATACAAAGTGCTAAACTGAAGACTTGTAGATCATCATTACCAATAGGAAAGAGTGAAGAGCCTGTGTCTTAGAATGCCGAGCAAGCTTAATATAGTAGTACTTGTAGTAGTATTGTATAGATACACTGATTGTAAATAATTAATAATCTGTAAAAGAAGATATGTTACTCATAAAATCTGTAGATATTTTCTTTTTAATCATTTCATCCTGAGCAAGGCAACAAAGTCACTGAGACACAAGGGGTTACTGAGAGTGAAAGAAACTGAGGAAACATTAGTGAGGAGAGAGGACAATAAAAGAACAGGATTTAAGGAGAGAGAACGTAATGATTGACATTTCATTTAAATTTTTGTTGACAGAACAGCAAGAAGTCATACATAAGAGAGTTCCACAGGTGAGAAATGTGATCAAAGAAACTATTAGCATAGAACTTATGGTTACAACTAGCAATATCAACAGTAAAATTATGGGACCTAGTTGCCAATCTAGTACTGCACTTAAATTTGTGAAGTTGAGGTACCAAAGAGGAAAGCTCATCAAAATAATTACCATGGAAATATTTATAGAAAAGTTACAGGGAAGTTGTATTATAGCAATGGGAAAATAAACTGAGATGCCAGATCATGATCAATAACATTGCAGATTTTTCTTTAGACTTTGTCAAGAATTTCTGGATTCATACCAGAAGCCCTAGATCACTTATAAAGGTATAAGATAAATTCTGGTAAGAAAAATTGTCTAACATGACAGAGTGAACCAACTTTGGAATTTTATATATTTTCAGAAATCTTTAAATTTTGAAGCATCTCATCTTATGGGAACTAATATGTAAATACATCAAGAAGTAACTCAATTCTGTTTGATTAATCCATGTTAAAAAAGATGGATTAATCAAACAGAATTGAGGTTCATTCAGTTGAGAAAAAACTTCTTGCAAAATGATAGACATTTCTCATAAACTTATAAACTATTTTTGCTTTCTTTCTTTTTAGAATGACCAACCTTCCAAAACAGCTTTTAAAGACAAACCTTCGGGGAAATTCTACAATACAAAGTAAGTATAAAAATATTGAATGCATAAAATTTATAACATAAGTATAACATAAGTATAAAAAGAAAAATTTCCATCTGTCCTACTTTGGGTTTATTTATTACTAGCTTAAAAGCTGGATTCCATACGGACTTTTAAGCTAGCTGCTGCGGAGGGTTAATTTTGACTCTGGCCCAAACTAAAGGAACCTCTGGTCCAGCTTAGAAAACAGTAATGATAATTAGAAGAAATATGCCACAACTGAGTACTACAATTCACTCCATAGAACTTCAAAATCATACTTTAAGTTTAATTTGGGCTACAAATCCAATTCCAAAATTACACTTGATCATTAAAAACAAGTAAAAGTGAATAGAGTTTAACAGCAAATATTGGAAAAAGATGTGTTGCTCTGGTTGTCAGCTACTTTTGGAAGTCACTATGTCTTCACTCAAGACAGAGCTCCTGCACACAAGGCCAATTTGATGCAGAACTGGTGTAAGAGATATTTCCATGGATTTTTGACAAACCAAATTCACCTCCATCAGGCCCAGACATTAATTTTACAGACTTTGTGATATGTGACCCACAGCTTCTGTGCAATACTAGTCAGCCTATCAGCCTATCAGCCAAATATTGAAGCACTGAGCATTACCCTGGACATACTTTATAACAAATAAATAGTCTTCATCCTTTTTTGTACAAAGCTACCTCAAAATAGCGTGAAAAAACACTTACTGTAAAGCAGTGGTTTCCAAATTTTTTTTCTCTGGGCTGCATTTTTGGAATGGAAATTCGCTCATGCCTCACCAAATTTTATGTGATAAAAGGTACATTTAAAAATAAAAAAACAAAGAGAGGTTTTAAAGAGAGATAACCGAATTTGAAGTCAGAACATTATCATTGATAACTCTCTCCTCCAATTTGCAGACCCTACTTACTATATTCTTAATACTTGATATAATGCAAAAATATCACAATGATGAAATCAATCAATAATTATTTATAACTATTTATACTGGGACTCATGCATGCAATTACAAACAATCAATAATAATATTTTAAATTTTGAGATCATATTTATTTTTGACATATGAATTTTTTAAAACTATTTGTAAACCTTTGATTGCCTTTCAATCATTCTGCCTCACCTGTTATCCTCTTCCACTGCACCTATGTGGCAAATCACACCATTTGGAACAACTGCTGTAAAGTATCTGATACAAAGATTTAGATACTATTCAACAGAAAGAAAAAACAAAGAGTTTACCCATACTGTTAGAGTTAACCAAAAGTACAATGAGAATGTAGGCTTACCAACTAGATTACAGTTACTGAAAATGCATGAATTTTAACCCCTCCAGAAAAAATTTGCCTGCATATAATACAACCAGTCACCGAAAATGCATGATTTTTAACATCTTCAATAAAATTACCTGTGTTTAATGCAACCCCCTATTTTCATGAAAATTTACACTCTACTGGAATATATACGGCACTTGCAAATTTAATGTAAAACTCAAGCAATCAGGAAATATTAGTATTTTGGCAAATAGTGTCGAATATTTTTGTTTTAAATTCTCAAGAACCATAAAAAATGTATAGATTCACTTTCATCATTTATTTAGGTTTTATTCCAATTCTAATCATCACTTTTTAAAACAATAAATATTGCCAAAGAGTGAAGGTAGTTAAAAAAGTGGTATCATTTGAAAAAACCATTCTTTTGACACTACATCTTATTGCTTGCATGTTCCTCCATGTTTGCCAGTATTTCTTTAACATTACTTGATGAAAACTTAATAATGGATATTAATTTAATTAAAAATGTATAATTATTTTTATATTTTTGTTTTTCAGAATTACTAGGAGCCAGCTTGAATTCTTCAGAATGTTAGATGAAAAAATTGCTCAGGTAAGACAAATATTTCTTAAGAATATTATTTTACAAAGCAAAAATAAATGATAAATCTATTTTTTTGCATAGAACATAATTCAAACCAAACATCTTACACAACAGGCCACATCTTATTAACACATGGGTAGTTTGTTTTTAATTTTGCTATCTTCTCAAAAACGGGTTATTCTTAATAAATCACAATAAATGAACAAGTAAAGTATTTAGACTTTATTCAATTTTATTTAAAATTGGAAAAAATAATCCAAGGGAGATAATTATAATAGAACGTTTGTTAACTCATAGATTTGGTTTCTTTAAAAATCCATGTTCTTAAAGCATTATTTTTATTACTAATGTTCACCCAATACAAGGGCCACTCAAGGTATAGGTTTACTGTGTGGAGTTGTATTTAGGAGGCATGGTGGCGCAATGGATAGCAGCTTGGATTGAGGAATCAGAGAGCCAAGTTCAAATTCCAGTCCAATCCATTACATTCACTTACATGCTAATATACCCTTGGGAAAGGTATGAATCCTCTTTTCCCCAGCTCCCAACTATAGGTAAATAGCAGGACGGATCAGTTTCTATAGCCTTGGATGGCAACTGGTCTACTGCAGAAATAAAATGCAACCTACTGTGCAAAAAATCTGCCTCATCAGTCATGTATCGAAAGATACATGATCGCCTAAGCATATATTATGCATAGCACATAACTGACTGAATACAACTCTGCATAAAGGGCACAATAACAGGAAAGATAGCTAATTCTTAACTTGAAAAAGGTCAAGTTTTTTTTTTTTAATCATTTCACCCCAAACATGACTGGATTATCATTAGTACACAGCAATTAAAAGTGAGAGAAAAGACTGAATATAGGGAAAATTGAGGAAAGAATAAAATATGAATGGGATTCAAGATAGAAGATGTTAATTGATGTTGAATTAATGAATAAAATTTCATAGTTTAAGCAGAGACGATAGGAGTATAGAGTTGAAATAGACTTTAGAAGGAACCGGAAACCCAATCCTAAACAGGAAACAATGGATGAACCTCTACTCCTATTTAAAAGACCAACGAGAAGTGTGAACTGGATGATAGGCAAACCTATCTTCTCATATAGGGAAAGAAAAATAATATTTCCTGTATTAAGACTGTTTAATTTACTCTGTGGATTTAAATATATATATATCCAAATACAAGGTTGGTATAGACTAAATAAACATCTAGTAACCAAAAACACTATTTTTAAAAAGTGCTCAATACAGAGTAGAGCGAATAATTATTATTTAAATGTTATAACATAAGTATGTTATAACATCACTACAAAAATAACCATTTTGTTTCAACACGTCTGGTGCCTTGCCAAGTGATGGTGTTGCAAGTAAAATAGTTTTTATTTTACAAGCAACACTATCACTTGACACCAGAAGTGTTGAAACGAAATGGCTATTTTTGTAGTGATGTTATACTTACGTTATAATTTTTAAATAATTATTTTATATATATATATATATATATATATATATATAATTGTTTAATTCTATTATCTAATACATATGGGGATATTTTGAATAAAGATGTTTACATTAAAGATATACTGGACAAGTGTATGAGGCCTAAAAGGACATTTATACTTACAATCAGAAAGAGAGTTGAAATTTCTGTGGAAAGATAATGTGGAGAATTTAATACACACAGGACATATTGACAGCAATAAGGGCAAAGAGAAACACCAAGTAGTCCACCTAACAAGTTTCTGTTAATAGATAGGACATAGAGTGAGAGGTACAGTAAGTAGAGAAACATTATTTAGAGCTACAAGGGACAAGAAGCTGTGGAGAGCCATGGTTAACCATGTCCAGTAGCATATGGCAACTAAAAGGACATTTATACTTAGAATCAAAAAGAGACAGCTGGAATTTCTGGGACATATAATGTGAAAAGAAGGTTTGGAGAATTTAACGCTCACAGGACATATTGAAGGCAAGAGTTGGAAGAGAGAAATGGTGAGTAACCCACCAAACAAGTCTGTGAAAATAGACAGAAGTACATAGACTGTGAGGGAGGATGATTGGAGAAACATTGATTAGAGCTACAAGGGACAGGAAGTTGTGGAGAGCCATGATCACCAACGTCCTGAAAGGACTCAAAAGAGTTTCAGTGATGAATTGTGTTTCGTATATGTTACAATCCATTGTTAGTCAGTTTAGTTTTCAGTGGATGATCTATGAATATGTTATTATGTTAGAGGTTTTTGTTTTGTTTTTTTTGCTGCATCAAATGTCTATTCATAATTGGAAAAATGTATTGGAATTCCTTGCTTTGGTCTGTGTAATAACTGGCAATAGAGACAGCTTCTATTATTTTTTTGTCCTGTAACCTCTGCAGGTAATAACAGAGATATTGAAATGTCTGTGTTTTGGTTTATCTTTAGTATTTATTATCTATGAGCTTCAGGATGTAAGTGATCATGGCTCTCCATTACTTCCTATCCTTTGTAACTCTTAGCGGTGTTTGTCTTTTTAATATCCCTCCCACCCACTGTTTTGCCATCTATTTACACAAGCTCTTTAGCTAGGTTACTCAATGTTTTCTTCTGTCCCTCTTGCCTTTATTATGTCTTGAGAGTATCAAATTCTCCAAGCCCTCTTTTCTCATTATGTATCCTAGAAATTTCAACTGTCTCTTTCTGATTTGAAATATAAGTGACCTTCTAATTTCCATTTTCATTAAAACTTATTGTTTATACATTCTGTCAACAGTATTCTAGTCATCCTTCTGTAGAACCACACCTTTGTTGTCTCAAGACTCTTCATTTGTAAGGAAATTGTCTAGCCTTCACTGCCATCAGTGATGTGCAGAGGTTTGGTGATACTGGAGGCCCACTCCTTGATTATATGCCCCTAAAACTCAATTAGGGCAACCTATAGAGCCTAGTACTGAGAAATGTGAGAAAGGAAGACATTTTAAATATGTAAAAACAGATGAAACATGAAATAAACACTTTATACAAATTAAATATAAACTAAATTTTTATTTTACTATTCAGATGTCAGAGGTTATTGTACTGCCTTCCCTCCAACCTTCTGTACACCACTGACTGCCATATAGGAGGAGTGATATTACATAGCATTTCACCAGTCTTTTCTTTGTTTCTAATAGCATTTTCCAATTTCTCAATACTTTGTTTAGCTTTGGAAAGGCATCTTTTTCTATTTCAGTGTGTCTTCGAATTTCAGTCTCACATTTTCCATCCTCTGTTAAAACACTCTCAGATATTTGAACTTCTTTACGGGTTTGATCTTGGAGGACTGGATTTATGCCCTTGCATATGGTATATAACTAAAGCAATATCAATGACTAGAACCCAAATTTAAACTTACTGTTATGTCCATTTTCTAAGTTGTCTTTAACTAGAGAAATTTATCATTCTATGTCACTCTTTTTACTTAATAGATAAAAAAATTTTTTAAAAGACTTATCTCTCTATTTTCAACTTTCAAAGTTATAAAAATAATTTTAAATTTTAAAAAGTTATACTGCTCATCAGGTTTAAACAAATTTAATGAATTCAACCATTATTTTCATCACTGTCTTGAATAATTATTCAGTTCACTGCTAGAGTAAGAAGACTTGGAATTATCAAAAGCATCACAGAATTCTTCAAAGTACTCTCCTTTTGTATCTTTGCACTTAGGATGATGGCATCATTGCTGAAAATACTCCTGAAACTATTTTTCTAGAATACTTTTCAGTAGTGTCAGTAAATATCATTAAATCTTTGTCTTTTCAGGACATTGATTGGATTGCACCAAAATTTGCATTCTGTTTACATTTGTATATATTCTTTGCATTTTTACCTCTCCACCTCTTGTGTCATCTAGTCCTGGGTACAACAATAAACTTCATCCAGCAGCAAGACCTCTGATTGGAGGGTTTGAGGGGTGTGGAACCACCTCTTAACTGCTGTTGTTCCAGGGGTGGTACCACCTGTTAGGGTCCCAGCTATGGGCAAATAGTGAACCTCTAAACAAAAACAAAACACTATAAAAGTATAAAAATACCAGCAATACATTTTTATTTGAAAATTTAGCATACATATTTCTAGCAACATTACCAAATTAAATTTCACTATTAAAGGACCCATAAGGAGTTAATATGCTCTTAAACAAAAAAACAAATCAATCAATCAATCTTGTATCATCATACACAACTTCTCACCTTTCCTTGAATCTCCATCCTACTTAAAAACATTTGATTTCTTTGATAGCATATTTAACATAAGCCATTTTAAATTGGTCTAATGTTTCATTTGCACTTTTACTAATCTTCACACAAAATGGTTGGTTCTCTGTGCTGTACCAGTAAGTACCTGACTCCTCCTCCTACACTCTAGCTTTACAAGAGTCAGATCAAGCCGAAAATGGAATACTGCAGCTTGTTCTTCACTTTCCAGGCTAAAAGCACCTACACGGCCTTGCGGGAGATGAAATGCTTTCCACCTTAGAACACCTTTCCCACAGATGAAATATTGCAAGCCTCTCATTACTCTACTGCTATTTCCATGGGAAATGTTCAAATAAGCTACATTCCTTAGTTTCTTCAACTCTGACCCACCCAGCTAATACCCATCCTGTGATGTGTATTGAGGTGAACCACCCTCAATCCCTTTGTATTACTTTAGTAAGAAGTGAATTGCACTCAGATAGCTTCTTCCCAAGAAGTTACTCTGTGGAACAGAATCCCAAGAGGGTACTTTCCCAGTCACTGCAATCTTAACCTTTTTAAGTCTGGAGTTAACCATTATCTTTCCCACATATCCACATAAACTGCGTTTATTATTATTTACTTTTACCACTCTCACAACAACCACTTTTACTAAACCTCTACTTTGAGTTTCTCTTGGGCCTTGTATTGGTAAAAAAATAAAATTTGATGATAGTCCTCTCTTCCAGATTTCTTACATTCATCTTTTGCTAATGGAGTAAAATTAAGCCACATATAACTTCCTTGGCAATGAATGACTTATGTAGTCTGCATCTCAAGAAAGTGGATGTTGGAATATGTCAGGATGTGTTGGCCTGACTCATTACCCCAGTGAGGCACAAGTAGTCATTCTAGGAATGAAATTGCTACATGTCAAACATGCATGATTTTTTTTTCTCAGACGTTGCTTGTTTTAAATGCAACAATGTTATTTAGTAATTGTTGTCTCAATCCCAATTATTATAAATATCAATAATTTACCAATATGCCAAACTAAATTTACTATAAAGCAAGAAAATTAAATTGCTCTGTTTACAGTGAAACATAAGAATGCTCCATGTGTGATGACTTCTCTTTGAGATCTCTCATCAGCTGTTCTGCAACATAGAAATTTCTTAGAAGATATTTTCTGGTTTCAAGTTGTTAAAAAATCTCTTTCTTTCAAGATAATTCTAAGACTTTCTCTTCATACTTTCCATAGATATTTAAACATCAATTTATACAGTCTTTAGTAAAGTATAAAATTTGTAGAAGTCAAGTGACTTACCTGCCAACATGGCTGCCTCCTTCACATGGATATGTGCTGGTTTACCAGACATGGCTGGGAATTGCCCATCAGTATTAAATGCTGAATCAGCAAATTGTTTCAGTAACCATTTTTTGAGGTTCTCCACATTTTCTTCGTTTGCTGGAAAGGGGGTTTCTTCAGGGCGATCTGGTAGCTGAAATCTTCTGAGTTGCTTTTGCTTGACAGCTGCTGTGTGATCATTGGTCGTCCAATCTAATTTGCTGTGGGCTGTCATAGTCATAGGCGTGGGGAAGTGAGGAGACAGTATGCCAACATCAATACAGGCAGCCTTGCTAAAATATATCTTATCGATGTTATTGCAGATGTACAATGCTTGCTTTGTCGACACTTCTCCAACACTAAATTGAATAGGCAACCATCCCTGGCTTATAAGGGTTGAGCCAACCACAGCACGAATAACTTTCTTTGATGGGATAAAGTTACTTTCCTTGAGACCCATGCTATGTAGGTGCTTGGGTCCTCCAAGGCAGATGGTGGCCCCACTGTCTGGGAAGATTTTCAAACGAGTGCTTTGATTACCTGGAATATCTTCCGGATTTCTGGGGTCTGGCCTTGGAGAGAATGGGAGCAGTGTTGCTTCTATCTCATCAACACTATTTTTGTTAGAGGACACATATGAGCCTGTCTCCTGGTCAAACTCTACATGTGCAATCAAACTGTCCATGTTAGCTTCATCGTCTTGGAAGCCTCTCACTTCACTAGAGCGATTTCTTGATCGGCAAACTTTTGAAAAATGACCTTGGTAAACCAGCACATATCCACCTGAAAGAGGCAGCCATGTTGTCAGGTAAGTCACTTGACTTCTACAAAATTCAGTCAGTGCATGATGTCATATTAGTGTGATACCTTGTCAACCAATATAGGATTAAGACGTTTCTTACACAATATCTCATCATCTGGTTCCAAGTTGTTAAAAGTCTCTTTCTTTCAAAATAATTCAAAGTAAAACTCTTCCTTCTCTACTTTCCAGAAGTGGTAAGTAACAGAAGTGTTAGGTTTCACCTATCATCTGGTCCACACTTCTCTCCAGTTTTTGAACAGGAGTAAAGGTTTATCCCTTATTTCCTGTTTAGGATTGAGTTTCCAGTTCCTTCTAAATTCCACTTCAACTCTAACATTTAAACTCTAAAATTTATACTATTATTGAGTTTCCTGTTCCTTCTAAAGTCTTTTCCTTCTCTTTCACGTTTAGTAACCCCTTGCGTCTTAGTGGCATTATTGCCTTGCTTGGGCGTGAATAGATAAAAAAAAAGTACTGATTTTTGATTAAATGTATTTGTATATTTGAGAAAGATTTTTTCCTTTTATATATTTCAGGGAAAGGATTATTGCTCTGAGGATGAAACGTAGCAGAAGATTTCAACTAAATTGATTAGCATAAGCTTTCTATGGACTCTCGGCTGAGCAGATCACCAACAAAAAAAAAAGAATAAAAATCTACTTGTAACTGAACCGCCACAAATTTCACTCAAAATGCAGTGAAATGTGTTTCTTTTGTCCACTCATTGCAATCGCAGCACAAACAGCTTAAGAAAATTACAGCTTGTTCGGCTAAAAATTTAACCATATGAAAGAAGAAAAAAAGATTAATAAATATGATCAAAAAACAAAAGAAAAATTATGATATAATAGCCAATCACATGAGAGATTACTGAGAAATATCAAGGGAGATAACTGGCAAGAATTTTTTTTTTAAGAAAAATGGTTGATTTAAAACAAGTCTAAAGTAGATTCCCTTTACGACTAATTTCCTTATTCAGAAGCCAAAAAGGACATGAATTAGAGTGAGAAGAAAGTATATATGTATGTGCAAGAATGTGCATGCGTATACATGAATAATGCACGTATCTCTCAATAGCGTTTGATATACGCAAGCATTTATCTGTAAGTAAATGGGTGTACACCTATCTACAAATATGTATGGGCATATGCACGCACATACACATATATACATATATACATGCAAATCTACCAGCTTACATGAATAGAAACATACATATATTTAATATGTTTGTTGCCACAAAACTGATAAATCTATGAACACGTAATACCCACCCACATGTATAGAAATGCATTCAGTTATATACAACAGTATCTGTATGAGTGTGTGTATATATATATATATATATATATATATGTGTGTGTGTGTGTGTGCATCCACTTACTAGTACTTGTATGAATATTGTGTGTATGTATCTAGATGTGTGTGTGTTTGCTTACACCTTAAAAGATATATACACAATCACATATATGTGTTGGTATGTGTATATGCATGAATGCAAATGGTGTATCAAGCTAAATGAATTTCCAAAAAAAGAATGCAATTTTTTCTTTTGCTAAATATATTTGGAATATCTTAGGGCTGTGTGCATGTGGGGGATTTAAATGGATACATATGGATAAGCATATCTATGCTTATGTGTGCATATATATATATATATATATGTGTGTGTGTGTGTGTGTACAAAAGCAAGTTTTATTAAATTCCTCCAACAAGGTCTGTTTATTCATCTTTTTATTATATCTTTCCAATTACTGAATGAGGTGTTGTACAATAACATAACATAGACAGACCCTGTCAGTGAATTTTAATAAAACTTGTTTGGATGAATTCTTACTGCCTAAATAATCGCACACACACACACAAATATATATATACATATATATATATATATATGTTCAAGCATATTTGGTTGAATAATCTAGACATATTATGTCTGTTTTAATTTTAATCCTTTCAAATTAATGGATCAATTTCTTAGTGCTGTTATTAAACTGATTAAGAAAGACTCCGTATTTTTGGTTATTTCTTTTATTTTCCTAAGCATGTTCAGTCTTATATTGACAATACAAATATACTCCACCACGAAAATAAAAAACAAAAACTTCAAATTCTTGAAGTGCTCTATATAAAAAATATGCAACCAACACTGAATAAAATTAATTATGAGTATTTTCTATTTTTTAACTTGCAGGTTGAGTATTTTAAAACAGTAATAATAAAAAATTATAAATTGAGTTACCTCCCTTACATACTCTTAACAGTTAATTTTAAATTGACTATAACAGAGCACATTTCATGTGCCTTTACAAAAAATTCACAACTATCAATTACATTAACTTTTGTCTTAGCAATTCACCACTGGAAATGATCTTGGATGAGATTGAAAGTACTTGAGTATTTGAGAGGATTAAAATAAATATAATATGTCCAGATTATTCAACAAAACATGCTTGAATAAAGATATGCCGTCTACATATATATGTGTGTGTGTCTGTAAGGAAACAAACATTTATATATATAATATACATTGATATATAAATATTATATATCTGTGTGTATTTATAATGAGTACAAAGTTAAATTATGGTGTTTGCTTATAAGTATTACATATGAAATATGCATCTTGGTACAGAAGTGTTTAAGTATGTATATAGGTAATATATGTATGTAATGTATAGCATTGTTTTGTTAACACTGGAAACAATCAGCAAATTCTTCACAATCTGAAGATGAGACATTTTTAACTTCTTACAACATACATAAGAAGATACAGAAGGATTTCTTGAAATATAATGCATGCATTTATGTATGTATGTATGTGTGTGTGTGTGTGTGTGTAATGCATTTAAGAATACTTTTTTCCAAATGCCTCTCCAGTATCAACCCCAATTACTAAACAAACAGATATCATTGTGATTATTCCAATGGCCAGCATTTTGTTCATAGTTTTATATTATTACTATTTTATTATTTAACTTCCCGCCATAAAAAAAGTATTACCAGTTTTAATTTTGTTTTAAATGACATTATTGTATTTTGTTGTAGTTTTATAACTTTCTCTTTCAATCTTTATTTGATTCTCACACAAATTCCCATTCTAATATCTTTTTGCTGTTAAGTCAAATAGATAATATTTTGTCTTCATATCATATTCATTTGATATAATCAAATTATTATCATTATTCTATCTTCTTAATTAATATTTCTTATAACATATTTGTTATTATTTTTTTAATATCAAACTTTTTACAATTATAATTTAGTATCTGTTATTCATTTTAATATTGCATTATTCATAATATCACAGGAAACTAATTTCTGAATCTAACTTTAAAAATACTAAATCTTTATTTTCTTTCTTTTATTCTCATTATTGTTATTAAAATTATCTCTGTTATCATTATTATTATTATCATTATTATTATTACCACCTTAGAATCATCCTATAACATTATTGTTTTATTATATTAAGATTAAATTTACTTTCACTACAGTATTAGTTGCAATAATATCTGATAATTAAATTATTATAATTTATAGTTTCAATAATATAAGTTTTTAATGTTTAGTTGTTTTTATTTTTTCATAGTTACTTATAGAATAAATGGTTACCAAAATAAGTTATATTGATAATTTTTAGATTCTTTTTCTTCTTTTTCAAGCAACAAAAGTAAATAGTGAGTTAACGTACACAAAATAAAATGAATAGGTAGATCTATATACAAATGAAAACATTTGCTTCCTTTTACACATTACACAGATATAGAGTAATTATATTATTATTATAGTTGGGCAATTGAATGACAAAGTGGAAAAATTCTGCATAAACTGTTTCTTTCACTAGAAGGACTTTATCAGATAAAATTAATGTTTTTATTGGTGGAATTACATATGTGTCAGAGTGGGAGGGGGAGATACAAATACAAAGCATCATTTATAATTGTGTACCAAGGTGAAATACTGAAATATGGAAAAATTGAATTTTTTTAAATTTTTGCATTTTAAATTTTTATGAAGCGTGTCTGGACACACAGTCTAGCCGATCTCAGTCAGTTTCCTTATAATTTTGTTTTTAAGTACTCCACATTGTGATAACGAAAGATCTGCCAAGAACTTGAATGCAAATTTACCATAGATGATTCAGCAATCAATGCACTTTCTATACATTTTTGCCTTAGTAAATTGCTTTCTGTGTTCATTAAAGTAACATGTTTTAAATCAAAATTATGGTCAGACTCATTACAGTCAGTGGCTAATGCATTGAGTGTGTTGTCTTGTGAAAGATCTCTTTTGTGGTTATAATCTTTTATTTAAATTCTATTACTTTTGTCTGATGAAGTCCTTCTAGAGGACGAAACATGTTACACTGAATGTTCCACTTTGTCATATTTCTTTGTATGCATATGTATGAATGTAAATGTGTATCAAGTAAAAATGAATTCCCCCAAAAAGAATTAAAATTTTTTCTTTTCTTTTTCTTGGAATATGTGTGTGAGTGAATGGCTACATATGAATAAGCATACCTAAGCTTATATAATTTCGAACATTATTTTTAGTGAATACCTGTATTTTAAATAGACACCCCGTTTATTATTCTATGTATAGGTATTCCCTAAAAATACCATTTCAAGGAATAAAATTTCAGATTAATAATAAATTGATTAATTCTTTAGAAATTGCACACACACACACATACATACACACACACATATATACATATATATATAAACACAAATAGGTGTATGTGTGGGCGTATATATATATATATAATACACACACTCACATGTAAATATATACAAATAGGTATATATATATATATATAAGAGCACAAATAGGTATATATATATATATATATATATATATATATATATATATATGGAGAGAGAAAGAGAGAGTGATATTATATATGTGTTTGTGTGTGTGTGCACATACATATTGATTGCATGTATATATGTGAATGAATGAATCTATTGCATATATATGCAAGTACCCATATAAACACACACACACACACACAAACATTGATAGGTGTGCATTTATGTATGCATCAACCTGCTTATGCCTGCCTGTTTGTGAATGCGTATGTGGCAAGTATAGAGATGGAAGTGGACAGCCTCTTCATTTTGCTCCTCCTTCTCAGAGGGCAATGTGATAAACTAAAATGTTTTTATCCCTATTGACATGATGCTCTCACTCACATTTAAAAAAAATCAAAACATTAGCATAAAGAGTAAAACAATTTATGTTGGAATAGAAAGAAAAATAAGAATGTAAAAGATGGGAAAAAGTGGCTAATAGATTTTCTCACAATGAAACTCTAGATCTCAATATGCCATTAATGTTCTGAAGGCAAGCAAATAATCTTATTTATTTTTCTGTTTGCTAATCTGAAAAAGAATGGTGATAATAGAAGGCTGAAAAGAACGGACAGGTGAAGAATTAAACTGATGAATGAATGAATGAATAAAGAAATGAGGAATTAATAAGAAGGAAAGAAGGAAAGAGAAAGGTAAATATGTATAAATGAAGAATGACAAAGAAAAATGAAATATGTATGAAGTCAAAAAGAGAAAAATAAAGAATGAAAGTTTGAAGAAAGTAGAAATGAAAAATAGACAGAATGAAGAAAAAAATAATGTTTGAAAGAGAGAAAGAAAAGTAAAAAAGCATTGTAGGAAGAAGCAAATAATGAAGAAAAAATGAATGACTTATGATTTGAGAATGGAAAAAAGAAAGAATGCATTTGTATGAAAAACAAAATAGGATAAAAGAAATCAAATGAAAAAGAATGAAGAAACGAATGAAAATAGAAATAAAAGTTTTAAGAGAAGATGAAATTTGAATGAGTTTAAAAGTATGTAAATGATATAACAAAAAAGTGGGGGACATTAAATGAAAATGTATAAATAATTGCAATGGTAAAAGGAAACAGAAATATAAAGACAAATGCATGAAAATCAAAGAAAAGTTAATGAATAAAAGAAGTGTCAAGAAATGAAGCAATGAAAATGACAATTTTTACTGGAAAGAAAAAGACATTTTTTGGTTGTTACCAAGAAGCCATAAACATTTATGTCAAGTCAAAAGATGACAAAATGGAAGGGAGAAATCGCAGGAATAGTAAATGAAAGATGGCCCTGGAATTTATCTTTATCTATACTTTTTTTTTTTTTAAACATTCTTATTTTCATGGACTTGTTAGATTAAAACAGTTCTGAGGGAAAAAATCTGAACTTTGGAAACCATTTAAAAAAAAAAAAAGTTTATCCATTTTTTTCTACCAAAAAAAGCAAAAAAAGAAGAAAAAGAAATGAGAAATATCTCTCTGGGGTAAAAGTACATCAAATGTTGCAAGTTGAATTTAATGAACAAGGAAAATCAAGAAACAAATTCAACGTTTTTTGTGATATGATTTGTTTTCTTTTTTTTTTTAAAAAAAAAAACATGACAGAGGAGATAACTGGAAATTTTCATTATGTTATAAAAATTTTAAGCACGTATTTCGAAATACTTTCACTTACTTATATAGGATATGTACCGTCGCATTAATATAGCATATAAGCTGAAAAACCTCAATGTTATCAATAATGTCACCTTTATTGATTTGTAAATTAAATAATCTATTCCCCACCCCACACACAAATAATTATAAGCTAAGATTAGAATGAAATAAGTTGCTACGACTACTACTGAAAAAACAGTAGCAGTGCCTTCATCAGATGAAGACTTTAGGACCAGGCATGGTTTGGGAGCTGAAGCATCATGACCATTAACCTAGGGTTGTCCAGCAGTATGGCTGTGTAATATAAAATGATAAATACTACTGTTTAACAAGATAGATAGATAGAAGTTAAGCAACTAATCAATCTATCATAAAAAACATAGTTTAAAAAGGTATGCAATATTTATGGATAAAAATGCTCAATATCAGGAATAGAGCATGTGTAAATATAAAAGTGGAGAATGATTTCAACACCGAGAGGCAATAATGTATTATGCTTGAATGCAATCTTCAGACTATGAAGAGTCTGCTCAAGCATGAAACAGACTGTTGCCATTCAGTGTCCACTTATATATGAATAAAGACAAAAGGAAAACTTAGCTAATGCATTTTGTCCTCTGAGGGATTTTATCAAGGTAAAATGCATTGGCTAATATAAGTTTTCCTTTTGTCTTTATTCATATTCTCCTTTTAAAGATATACTCTATCTGAAATTTTTACACATACACACATACACACACACACATATATATATATATATATATATATATATATATAGTGATATTATAAGGCATGGATTCCAGATAGAAAATATTTAAGAAAAAATATTGATACTAAAACTTACTCTTTTTATCGTCACATCTACTATTTCAGACACACAAACAGATAGATAAATAGATAGATAGTGCATTAGTAGTATATAGAATCCATACAAAATTTGAGAAATCAAAGTGGAAAACCTTTTTATTGACAGCACATTTCATCTTCATTAGGTTGGCTTCTTCAGGTCAGAATGTTCTTTCATTCTGACCAGAAGACACTAACTTAGCAAACAGACATTAAAGGTTTAATATAAAAATACACAGATTTATTTTTCATTCTGACCTGAAGATGTCTACCTAAAAAAAATGAAACATGTTGCCAATGAAAAGGTTTTCTCCATATAGATATGATTTATATCCAACTATAAGCAATTGTCAAACCATTTCTATGTTGACATAGTTTATATGATAGAAACAGTGTGTATAGAAACGGTCTGATTATCACTTACAGTTTGAAACTGTTAATCACCATGCAGTGTTAATTTTTGTGTCTACACCAATTATATCTAAATGAACTCTGAATTCGATAATGAACACCCTTCCTCTAAAATATTTGAAATTTTAAACAATATTCTAATCAGCTTGACATAATTCCTTTTCTGCAATTTAATGTATATCAATAGGTATTATTATTTTACATTATATGTAAAAGGAGAATATTAATAAAGACAAAAGGAATACTTTTCTTTACTGAAGCATTTTGTCCTCTGATGGACTTTAGCAAGGCAAATGTAAGGATTTTATATTTTCAAAAATTATTTATAAACAGAAGTAAAAAAAATAGTTGCAAATAGTTACAATATCTCATGTCAGAAATGTAGACAGATGTAGAAGTAAAAATATTGTTAAGTTTTCAAAATTATTTAATTTAAGAATGCTCATAAAAATTCTTCAGGGTAAATTTTAGTTTAACTTAACATTGACAGCTAGCCTAAAAAATATTCAGTGGCATTTTTAAATTAAAAATTTTCCAAAAACCTAGCGATATTTTTTCCTTCTATTTATAAATATATAATGCAAAATAAAATATTTATATTTGCTTTGATAAAGTCCATAAGAGTATAAAACATGTTGGTAAAGAAAAATTTTGCTTTTGTTTTTATTCATATATAATATATATATATAAATAAACAAATATTTGACGCCACTGAACATATATATACATAGATTTAAGAATACAGAAAAGCATTCTTCTTTTATAAAGGATCCTTTTCAACCAACACATTGTCAGAAGACTACGTTGGTAAATATTAATTGACCAAGAAAACACAACAATTTATGCAATTTATACTGCAATATATGAGGGAGAAAAAAAATATATATATATGATAATATAAAATGGGATAACAGGGTCAAGAATAGTGCAATACTGAAGAAATGTAACATCACAGGCATGAAAACCATTCTAGCAAAGATACAACTTAGGTGGGCTGGCCATGTTGTGAGAATGGATGAGCATAGGCTTCCAAAAAAGGTGCTGTATGGACAACTACCAAACTCCAAGCGTCCAGCTGGATGTCCACTCTTACGCTACAAAGACAAATTGAAAGACAACTTGAAATGTCTCAACTTTGATCTAAAAACCTGGGAAGCCCAAACATCAAACCAAAAGGAGAGGTATAAGACATGTTTCATTAATTTAAAGGGTTTTGAAAACAGTAGACTGAAGCACCGTGATCAGCTTTGTCAAACTCTGAAGCAGAAACACCATCAAAATCCTGCTTTAACAAATTTCATCTGTCAGTGTGGCTTTGTCGCCTACAGCAAGGCTGGGCTAGTATCACACTTAAGAAAGCACAAATGAAATATATCTTTCCCTTACCTGATTTTCTCCACAATAGCCCCTGATAGCATGCATAAGTGTAAAACGAAAGGCACCATCCAATGCTGACCCTCATTTATCATTTATCATTCATGATAGGAGAGTCCACCATATATATATATATATATATATATATATATATTGTGATTTAAATAATTAATGTATTTTTTTTAATCTAGCATTATTTCTTATTACTATAAATACTTTATATATTAGTATAATTGTTTTCATTAAGAAATATTGTCAGATTGTTTTTAAAAATCTATTACTTTCTTAAATTATTTTGTTTACATTTCAGGCACAAAATATAAGTTATCACATATAGATGCTGAAAAGTCCCATGTACATTTCTTAAAAAGTATAACTGAGCCATGCCTTCATGGCAGAATGGTAAAGGCATGCCTGGATAAAAAATGTTTTCCCAGATACAAGGAATACAGGTTTGAACACTGCTACGAGGTACATTTTCTTTATTAAGACCTTTATTAAGACCTTTGATGGTCTATGCTAGTAAATATTAACTTCACTTAAAAAAAAAACAGGGATGTTGACTCAATCACATGTACCCACTAAAATAACGTGTTATATCTTTACATATTCACTTGAATCCATCTGTATAATTTTAGAAATATAATTTTAAGTAACATTTGACATATAAAAATTAGTTGTTGCAGATTATTCTTTTAAACGATAATTAAAAAGTATTGCATATTTTATGATTACTTTGAATACAAAGTAAGGGATAGTATTAGGTTGGTGCAAAAATAATGACGTAATAATGTCGTTTTTTGTCGTCAAAAAACAATATTATTACGTCATTATTTTTGCACCAACCAAATACTTTGCAGCTATTTTTATATACTAAGTTCTAACTGGGGTTTTTAAATATCTCTTTAAATACTTTTCCTGTTAAATCTCTGTTATTGATAGTTTGACAGCCGTTCATGAGACATATCCTTTACATTGTAGGGAATTTTAATAATACTTTTTTAAGTGCTTTCTTGTTTCAAAAAAATTTTTTTTTTCGTTATTATTGCTATGAAAGTAGACATATACAATAAAATCAGAGGAAATAATCAAGAAAGACAGAAAGGGTATAATCAACACACTGTTTTTTTTTTTCTCTTTTTCTTCCCTTTCCTTTTTTGTTTTTTCTCTCTCTCTCTCTCTCTCTCTCTCTCTTTTCGTCTTTTCGTCTTTTTTGTTTTCTTTTTTTCTCTCTCTTTCCTTTCCTTTTTCATATTTTTAAGTTGCTATCTGTGGTGACTATACCCTTTCTTTATTTCTTTCTTTCTTTCTTTTCATGTTTTCTTCTCATTTCATTGAATGTGTCTGTTTTTATGGTAATAATTAAATTTTTGTAACCCCCCCCCCCCCGCCCCCAAAAAAAAGCAAACTTATTTTTAGTTATACTTTTTTTTCAATTTAACATAAAGTATGACATTGTCATACTATGTATTACTATGTAATGCATATCTTCAGTTCTCTAATTAGTAATTCTTAACAGTGAGTTCAGATAACAAATAGAGTTGAACTAGTGGCTCATTTAGCAACAAAGGCAACAATGATTATACAATACTGATTATATCATTAAAGAATAAGTCATATGCTCTCATAATAAAGCAACCTCTTCAGATGTCCTAATATTTTATTCTGATTGTTATTTTAAAAGAAACCAAGAACTTGGATCAATTCAATATAATATTATCATGTATTCTATTATTACAAGATGAAGCATTATTCATTTTTTAATAGCATTTTTTCATATTAATTTCAGTTACTGTTCATCACAGCTACTCACATTGTCATTTTATGATCTTTATAATATAACACAATACAGAAATATTTAATGGAACCTGTTTATACAATGCTTCGTTAGGTCTGCTTTGTCCAAGATATGAATGAATAACAATCAAGACATGTAGAGGGAGCTGGTCAGGTGCTCAGCTGTGCAGTGACCTTACAACCCCACTTGGTCAGGGGACTGATGATGATGATGATTGTTTATGGGACTGATGGTGATGATTGTTTATACAATAAAAGAACTTCTTGGAAATTCTCACCACATGTCCTTATAAGGCTTTTTTGGAAGTTAGATGTTTCAATAAGTTCCTTGCTACTTCCTGGTACTATGTTGTCACTTTTGAATTCTGTGTACCATTATTTTTTTAAATCTTTTGCAGAGATGTTGAAATGTCAAAGAACTTCCTGAAAGTTTCTACTGTCCTTGTTCTTTGAGAGTTTCTGAAAAGTATTCAAAAGACTGGCTTCTTATAAGAAATTATATCATCAGTATTTTGGCAATGACTGCATCTTCTGATTCTTTGATTATTAGTTGATAAATGAATGACAAAATGAAAAAAACATTGTATGTTACATGTTTCATCCTTCAAAAAAGGATTCTACAGATTAATAATGTTTTAACAATAGAATCATATGTAAGGGGAGTGAATTAAATATAAAAAAACAACAGTTAAAATTCTATATTGTGACTTGACTTTAAATTTAAATTTTAGACATCTGGTCAGTTGCATAGCATGGACTAGGCCAGAGAGGTGATTGCCTCAGGTGCAAAAAACTTAATTAGGTTGAGAAAATATTTATGAAACTAGAATTTATAATAGCTCACGACCAAGGAGGAGGCGGAATATTTTAAATTACCCCACGCACTCAAAACCCACCCAATGCTACTGCATCTGATATATTTAGATACATTATCGAGTCAACTTCATTAAGCTTTCTACTGTTTTTGTTTTATAATCAAAGATATTTTTTGTTTATAATAAAAAGATATTTTTGCTTATAATCAAAGATGTTTTTTGTTGTTTTATAATTAAAAGATATTTAAAATCAACAGGGATTTTATTGCTGTTGTTTTCAAATATTTTAAATAGTTAAATTTATTTCAACTACTCTTGATGTATATATGGGAGCTTCAGAACAAGCTCATTGCTGTCATTTTTTTAAAAATTTTTATATAATACTAAAAATTGGCCAGGCTCTTCTTGAAATTCATAGCGCAACTAAAGTTATCTTAAAAGCATATAGCTGTAATATGTTGATATGCAGTTGCATTTAAAATCTCTAAAGAGACATAAATTGTTTAAAGTCTGGAATATTGATTCATTTGTTCAAAATTGATAAAATGATGCACATGCAATAAAAGGCAAATATCTCAAAAACATAAGAATTACAACTACTGGATACCAGTATCAAAATTAAATTTTAATTTTTAATTTTTTTATGTCTGATCAGTGGTATAGCATGGACAGATTACAATAAGATTTCTAATGAGACATGATTAACTATAAGTAATGACCAGGTTCAAATTACAATACGATTTCTAATGAGGCATTATAAGCTATCTATGATTAGGTTCAAATTATAATAATCTTTTTAATGAAGCAGTCTAAGCTCTATATCATGACCAGGTTCAAATGATAATAACATTTCTAATGAGGCATTATAAGCTATCTATGATCAGGCTTAAATTATAATAATCTTTTTAATGAAGCAGTCTAAGCTCTATATCATGACCAGGTTCAAATGATAATAACATTTCTAATGAGGCATTATAAGCTATCTATGATCAGGCTCAAATTATAATAATCTTTTTAATGAAGCAGTCTAAGCTCTATATCATGACCAGGTTCAAATGATAATAACATTTCTAATGAGGCAATATAAGCTATCTATGATTAGGTTCAAATTATAATAATCTTCCTAATAAGGCATTACAAGTTATCTATGATAAGATTCAAATTCAAATTATAATAATCTATTTAATGGGGCATTCTAAGCTATATATCATGACCAGGTTCAGTTTATAATTAGATTTCTAATGAGGCATTATACACTATCTATGACCAGGTTCAGTTTATAATTAGATTTCTAATGAGGCATTATACACTATCTATGATCAGGTTCAAATTCTAATTAAATTTCTAATGAGGCATTATACACTATCTATGATCAGGTTCAAATTCTAATAAGATTTCTAATGAGGCCTTATAAACTATGATCAGGTTTAAATTATAATACTCTTCCTAATGAGGCATTATACACTATATACCATGTCCAGGTTCAAATTACAATAAGATTTCTAATGAGGCATTATAAACTAGTGATTTTCCAAGCATAGCTTAGATACGCCACAAGGCCGAAAGTATGGGGCACCCAGTGAGGATCGAACTCATTACTCAGTCATAATTGTTCTAGCCAGACAAGCTTGCTAACCATTACACCACCTTGAGTGAATGAGGCATTACAAACTATAAGTAATGATCTGGTTCAGATTATCACCCCCAATCATTTTGTATCATTTTGTATATATGTTTCTTTGGCTGTTGATCATTATTTATGCTGTTTCAAAATAGGGTCATATCATATTTTGACTATATTCGGGCATTCATGGATTTGAAATGCACCAAAATTTGTAAACATTTTGTGGTAATTTTGTGATTAAAGGTTTTAAAATTATTAAAGCACAGTTTACATCTTAATCCTAACCCACAGAATATTTTAAGAGAAAGCAAGTACCTGAGACAGTTCTTTTCACAGTGTTTTTTTTTTTTGTGGGGGGTTGTGACATTACTTGTTTTACCTCTTTTGTTGGTAGAGAAACCTACAGAATGATCCTTACAAAGCTGATTTGAATTATAGACTGTTGTATTTTTTGATTTTATAGTCACCAATATAAATCTTCTAAAGTGTCGTGCTTCTTCCAGTTTTCATATCTTTGCACAAGATCCTTCTTTATGATATCAATGCTTTAACAATTATGTCACATTTCTGTATATAGGCTTATAACTATATCACATTGAAACATAGGTTCTCATATGATCACCAAACTTAAGCAAAATTGAGCCTGGTCAGTAACTAGATGGGTAACCACATGGGAATACCAGGTGGTGTAAGCTTGGATGTGCAGGTAGTGTAGTGAATAATGGCTCAGAATAACCAAGTTATTATTCCAGTTGGGTTTGTTATATTCACTTATGTGCAGATACCCTTGGGAAAGGTATAAATTCATCTCTTCTCCCCTCAGCTATGGATTAATTAGTCAGACTTGTATCAGTAAAACATCATTATCTCCAAAAAATTCTCACAAAGTAAAAATTTTCTGGCTTTAAATAACCTGCAAAAGGCTGATAAGCTGTAAAAATAAATCAATCTATATACATAACAATAATCTTTTTGTTTGATTATATTTCATATGCATATGATAGCCATCAACTCGTTAAATGAGTATGACCATCACTGAAAAGTTTGATCAATGATTTTAGTTCTTAAAGACTGCATGTAATTTGCAATGTTTATTGCAGTTTGAAGAAACAGGTAATTTTGTACAGAGCCTGGCCTGTTTTGTAATGTCTGTTCTACTTGCTTGTGGATGAGACTGGAGCAGTTTTTGTAGCTTTTCTGAAACACCCTGCATGTTACGTTATTTCTAACATGCAATGTCAATAACAATCTTCTATCTTCATGAACCCTGTTCTTTTATTGTCCTTTCTCCTTACTAAAGGCTTGGTGGTGAAATGATTTTAAAAAATATGTACTAATCATAATTTGTGAAAAGTCTACCACCAATATGACTCTTCTTGTGGCTAACTAGGCTTGCATTGGAGACTCATACTCTGCTATATTTATCACATTTCATTTCATATGCATACACATGAATATACAGACATAAGCATTCATGTACACATGGGCATATATGGGTGCATGGTCAGGTGGTTAGAATGTTTGCTTTCTTGACCATGAGACCCCGGTTCAAATCTCACCATGGTTGATTTGTCAGGAAGTAGACTTCCTGATGTTATCGGTTTGGAGGGGGCAATTCCAGTCTGCAGCACATTTAGAAAGTGCCTGAAAACCATACCATGGGTTGACCCAAGCCTTATGAGTGAAATTCGGTAGACAGAACACTTGGTGGGGGGGGGGGGGGCATTGATAGCTGTGCTAGCATGAAGTCACAAGTCATCGTGACCAAGGGTTTGAGTGTGCTGACCTTGTTCAGATTGTTGATCATGCTAGATAACACACTCTCTCCCAGAAACTGTAACTAATGTCTGCTCAGCATAGTTGCAGTATAAACCAGAGGTTGTCCCTGTGGGTGTTGAACAAGCACAAATGTGCCTGAGCAAACCCCTGCAATAGGGATTGGCTAGCTGTCCTAATAGCAGGGTATCTTCAAATATGAGTGGCTAGCTATTATATATATATATAAATAATGAGGAAAAGACAATTATTCATCATATAATCGGTTATAAATTTATTTCAACAGTTATATATATATATATATATATATATATATATATATATACCCGCCTCATCAGATCAACTACATTTTATTAACTGATATAAATTCAACCAGAAAATTTGATAATAAAACAGAAAAAAAAATAAGTAAAAAAAAAACAAAAAAAAACTAAACAATAAAAATCGAACAAAAAAAATGAAGTAGCAATTTTAACTTGACCTTAAAAAAAATTGGGTGGGGTTTGCACTATATATACAGTACAAAGACAAATGACATTGGAATTAAATGATTTTCTTTAGGGCTTTGAATGATTACCTGAAATAATAATGAATTATTCCTAATTAAATGTCTTCTCACATATTCTTATGGTCACTAAAACAAGAGGCTGTTTGAACAAAGGGTTGATTTGAGGAACAGTGAAAGAAGAGTTTATAAAGAACTTTTAATTATTCAACAGAAACAAAAATAGGTTCTTCTGCCTAGTCAGTCATGATTCAAAAGAGACATGATTACCTAAGTATGTATCACATACAACATTTGACTTGAATCTCAGTGTATGTTGTTAAGTCGTTACTATGAATCATTAAATTTATAAATAAATGGCTAGTGTAAGTACATCCCTAGTGCCAAAATTAGACATTAGTCAAAACAAAACACAAAAAAAAAACATTTAGCATAGTAAAGTTACATTATTATATGTTTACATAATAGGGTGGATATGACAGATGACAGCAAATCCCCTCAGATAGCCAGCACCTTTCTTAGTATTCTTGCCAATCCCAGCACAGATACTCATAAACGTTTCTTAAACCTTCAATTCCCCTCCAGTCTTATCTTTATCCATGTTGGAATGGTTCACTTGTCAGGCATTTTTATGGATATGATTCTGACCTTCATATTGGCCAATTTCTTCAGTTCCATTATTATTATTATTATTTCACTCATTGACTACTCACACAAGTAATAACTGGTGCCTTGCAGTGGAGATTAAGTGACAGCAAGTCTCCCTAATACTCCTGGCTGTTTTCAGCAGCACTGTCATTTGGATGGTCACACCTCTTCCCCAGATTTCCTATTCTTGCAGCCTTTTCCCTTGGCTCTTCAGGATCATACCTATTACTCCATTAACAACATGCACAACTATCATTTTTATATTATTGATAAGCTTGAAAACAGTAGTTATCATATTGTCATTTTTTTAAGACAATTGAATCTCTTCCTTGTGTTATTAATGTTATTGGTAACCACATGACATTTCAACCATTCCACATTCTATTCTAATGTCTTCTTCAGGAGTATGGAATAGAGGGTCACTCATTTTGGTATTGTGTGAGTGTGAATAATGTCAATAACACTTAGATGAGATTCAATTATCCATAAAAAAATGATAGTATCCTGGATTCATGTTCCCTTTTTCCTTCTGATTTATTCACTGCAGCCTAATGGAACAGTAAAGTTTTCTACTTAGCATATACTTTTCTTCTTCAAGAAAAATCAGATAGCAATCAGTAAGAACCAATTAACAATAAATCTGTTCATTATTATTATTATTATTATTATTATTATTATTATTTAGTGAGTGGGCAGCACACCAATGCTAGAGCATGAATATATGAAGACTTGTATACTCACCATTATATTCAGGACTCTCTATAAGTGATACTGGTACTACATAGCCTACTACTGCCTGCCACATGGCCAGGTTATCAGCAACTAAACCATTTTGCCCACCAAGCTTTTTTCTAATGAAGAAAGTGGCTAGACACCTAGCAAGATCAAAAACAAGATCTGTCAAATGGGATCAACGGTTATGTAGTACACGTGCGGAGAAGTAGAAATACCTGGGTTGTCATCCAGGTCTGCAGTAATCCGACTGAGAGTGTTGGGTCTCTGAGCCTTTGTTAATGTATCCAACCAGGAGAAGGAAAACTGATGTAACACTTGTGGCCTGACAGCCTCCAATGATGTTGACTGGCTCTTCTTTTTGGGTACATGCTGTTCTTGCTTAGAGAGTGCAATTGACCTAGTGCACCCTCCACCTTAAAACTTTTATACCCAGGTATTGCTTCATAGCATATTGATATCTTTTGATGGTCATACTCAGTTGGCAGCCATCAAACCCTTCATGACACCCAGTCTGATAAGAGTATACAAGGCAGATGCATCACAGCCAAATGTATGTCATATGGTAACAGGTTTTGATAAAAGTAATTCATAACCTTGTAAGTGGAGTAATATCTTTAGGTAGAGTAACCCAGTTCACTCAGACAGTCTCTGATTGTCTTTTCAAGTATCCAGATGTGACTAAGTCACCTTGGCTGCCTTACCTTTCAAACTTAAAAAATCTTTCCTGACACCTAGCACTCATGAACAGAGATTCCCAGTGCATCAGCAACTTGTGAACATGTCCAACTAGTTATGGCCTATAAGCAAATATAAGGTCTTGAATAGTATATTTTCTGTCACGTTCATGATCATGTGTTCTGTAATTCATTAGAGTCATAGGGGCATCACATGTACTGCAACTGCAGTAGAAGTGGACTTGGGCAAGATAACCTGACAGTTTCCCAGGCTGGTTTGAATTTAGAGTTTTCCTTCTCCTAAACCGGTTGCCAAACTAAAGCTATATAGAACCCAGTATGTCCTGCTATTTACCCATATGTAGGAAAAGAGATGGATTCATACCTTTCCAAAGAGTATTAGCATATAAGTGAATGTAATGAACTTAACTGGAATTTGAACTCAGCTCTCCGATTCCTCAATCTGCGCCACTCTCCATTACTCCACTATGCCTCCTATTTAGTGTAGCGCACCTTAATTCACAAGACAAAACATGTATGTGTTAATGCCTCCAATTAAGATCGGAAAACATAAGAGCTATACATAGTGTAGCATCAAGGTATTTATTATTGATATCATTGTGAACCATCTGTTTTGACCCTTGATATATTAGAAGTCTTTGCCTTGTGAACTTAGTTATTTTTTTGTTGAAGACCAAACAGAGAATTGCAGTCATATGACATAAACTAACCAGAAAGAAAAGTCAATTAAAGGTTTCCAACAAAGGAATGAAATCTAGAGATTACAATTAATTGTTATGGCACTTGATACTCTGAAATACTTTCAATATTTCAAGGGGGATACTAATGTTAAACAGCTGTGTAATGAATAGGAGAACTGTAGCAATATGACTAACAGTGTCACCAACAAGGCAATCTCAATCATAAATAAAATATTTTTACTAATTTTTATGCAAATAACATAGGGAATGGCTCTTGTGCCCTTGTGCATAATCATGAAAAAAAAAAAAAAATTCTGTACAATTGATACATTTATGCACCTGTAAATTCCACTCTTGCATTTTAAATATAAATTGTTATGGATGGTATTGAAGAGTGAGTGCAAATTCGTTACATTTCTAAGAATGATTATTCTTCATTTTGTCTATCAGTTTGTGATCTGTGATGGTGCAAATTTTATGGTTTGGAAATGTTTCAATTTGAACAAAAAGTTTTTGAGACCATATCACACAATCATATAAAACAACTAGAAGAATGTTTATTTGGTATTTTTTTGTTTACATGTGTATTGGTACTCTGTTGATTTTAGCATAGCCTTATGTATTCCAAAATCAGCTTGGCCAAGGTTTATTTGTTTTTTGGTTTTTCTTTTACTCCAGCTTTTTGATTGTTCTTGCAAGATAACTTGTGACCAAGATATGCAAAATCAATCAAGAGATCAATTTTATTTCCGTTTATTAAGTTGTGGTTGTGTTTTATTGTCACTGAAACAGTTTTCTTGAGGTTTAATTCAAATTTCTTTTGCTTTTAGATATATATATATAAAATTGTCAGTCATTAGTTAATTACCACTAGTTGACTAACTTTGAGATTATAAAAAAAAAATGACAAACATTAAAAGTAAGCTATTACAATTAGGTCATTTTGACTTAATTTACTTTTTCTGAAATTACTGTATACCAAAGAGTATACAGCTCAAACCAAGTGGGACAAACTAAACAAAACTTGGTATTCTCCACATACTAAATAAATCAAATTAACATACACCTCATAATATTTAATCACATTGATGTTTACTATCAACTTTATTTGTATTTAATCCTCAGTTGATATATTTCCAGAAAGATTAATTTATTTGGATCAAAAATATGGTAAGCTTTATTCCCGAATAAAGGGAATCAATTAAATCAGGTGAATGTACTCAAGGGAAATAACTCTAAGTGAATAGCTTTCAAGGTAGATAACTTTACTATTTTTTGTACATGTTACTTTGTTGCTATTTGGGCTGGCTAACTACTCGATATGTATACTGAACTAGCCTGATAAACGTGATCCAGTATCCCTGCATGGTAGCTAGCTCTTAGAAGATGCTAGTTGGTGAATAAGGCTAGGTGAATTCTGCAAGGTAGATAACTCTAGCCGGATGTATTCCTCAGAGTAGATAACTCATTATGTTATCGACATTTGTCTAAATGTGAAGCAGTTAACCCATTTATCTGATTCCATCTCCCTGTCATCTGTGTTACCTGTACAAAATTAATAAATAATGAATAAGTCTTGATACCGTCAACCCTTTCGTAATAAATTTAAAAAAAAAAAGATAAAAGGGCTCCATTTTTTTGGGTCCCTTTTTAGGGGATCAAGTAAATACATGCCATTTTATTGTTATATTGCCATGCATTAATGCTCAGTATTTTTAGTTAAAAAAATGTTTTTTCTTCAATTTTCTTTGCTTTTCTTTTTCAGTCTATTTTTATTTTTTTATTTCTGAATTTTTTTTTTTTTTTTACTGAAAAATGGAAAAGCTAATTATAAATTGTTGGATTTCTTTAATATTTTTTACAATTTTTAACCTATTTCTTTTTTTTAATGCAAAAACAAGACAAAAGAGAAGATAAATAAAATTAAAGAGCTTATTTGTGTACCAATTTATCTACAGTGATTAATCATAGAATTTGGACCAATCCTTTATTTGAAAAAAAAAAAAATCTTTTTTTTTTCCTTCTGATCCTAGAAAATAAAAGTCAAACTAGTAAAATTATATTGTTTTGTTGTTGTATAGATTTGACCATACTTGGTTGAAAAGGAAATTACAAAGAAGGTAGGTATTATTATTGTAATAATATAATCTTTTATGTATAATGTTATTATGCACAAACCAATAAGAATACAATATTAAATCTTCCATATGTAAAATTATTGTTTATTCAACTTCAAA
>OZ010591.1:61419302-61444302 GCA_963932145.1 Acanthosepion lycidas
TTGAAACCAAGGTAGCGGAATCTTTAACGGACTGTGGGTTTACGTGTTGTTAAATTAGGAACACGTGGGTTTATTCCTGTTAGAAGGTCCACTACAAGAACATAAAGAAGTGTAAAGAAAACCAACAAGACCGATATATATATATATATATATATATATATATATATATATAACAAGCAGTGTGTTTAAGATATTGAGTTTTAAGAGATTTCTGATTCTATGTCTATGTTTGAAGATTAATTGTAGTGGTATTGATATGTAAATATTTGCCTAATTAGCATATTAAGTTGCAAAGCAGGGTTGGAGGGAACAAAATATGATATACAAGATTTACAACTACCACCAGACTGTGAAAATACCAAGGAAATCATATGTCATAACCCTCCTCTTTTTGTTTCACTGAAAGGTAAATATTTTTAAAAATATCACTATTAATTTTAAATTTAAATTTATCTATTTTAATTGTTTAAATTTATTTAAATTTTTTACCTTGACTTTTTTTAACATTAATTTTTTTTTTTACTTGACATTTAAGTTTATTCTTCTTGATTCATTTTAAACTTTTTAATTTGAATCTTTTCATTTTTTTTATTCTTTTTTAAAACAGTTTTATTTGAACCTACATTTTTCTTCTATTTCTGTCTTTCTGCTTTGGACTAGGAGAAAACAAGCAGTAATATCATTTAAAAAAACAAGTATGAAATTGAAATTACTTTGCTTTTAATTAATTCTGCAAAATGCAGTCAAGTTATAAAAATTAATCCACCAATCTTTGAATGCTAGATATATATATTTATAATTTGAGGCTTGTAATGTATAATGTAGATCTCAAAAGAACATTTTTGATTGTAAACTTTCCTTGAAAGTGTTTGGATCTCCCCTTCATATTTATTTTTGTTCTTCGCAATTACCAAACAACTATTTCTCTGACCCCCAAAAGGCAAAAGCACTGGCCAAACCAACCATACTATAATTAGTAGGGTTGGTGAAAAGTCCCTTCTATTATCCTGCAATTACAGAATTTATACAAACAAAAATATCTAGTGGTCAATCAGGAGTGACAAACATTATTGGAATGAAAATGAATTACAATTAAAAGGAAGTAACCTCATGAAGAACACGAGTTATGCCCCTTATTTTGAGGTTGTAGTACCCAGTAAATAAAAAAGCCGGTTCCTTAACCATAATTAAACCCCATATACTGTTCCTTAACATATATTAAACCCATGTTGGCTTATACAAGGCACAAGGCACAAATGAATGACCCCTTTTGTTTTGCATCAACTTTGGTATGGGCAAGAAGGGACACTTAAAGGCAATAGTTACTGCAAGACATTACCAGACTCAAAGTTCTGCTCATGGATTGTTAAAAGGCCTCTTGTAGAATAAGTCTGACAGAGCACCAAAATTTGTAAACTTTTTTATTTCTTATATCTCCATTGTTTTATTAAAGGCTTATAAAACATATAAGGTTGTTGTATTCTTCTGCTTCCACTAACATATGTTTCATGGGGCCTAATGAATACTGCATTAAGTCCCCACAGCATACATTATTTGATATTAATATAACTAATCTTCACCCCCCCCTGCTTTTTTTTGTTTCTACTTAATTGGCTTCATTAAAGTAAAATTCTTTACACTATGACCCAAATCAAATGTTCTATCATCTTAGATAAGCAATCAAATTTATAGAAATAATTAAAGTTAATAAACTGTTCTAATCTATCTTAAAACCTGAAAATTCTCATCTGGATTCGCTTCCTAAAAGCTGACAAAATGACCGAACAACAAAATTCTGTTAATACTCTTCAGCACACGATCGGAGAAAAAATAAAAATGTTTGAGTTACCTCCCTTACATTGAAAATTCGGGACGAGGTTTCTGCCAATTATAGAATTCAAGTATTTTTAGATTGACAAATGTTATTCTTTATTTGAATCACATTTTCTTCTTTTTCTGCACATTTTTTTTTGGAATAATATATTTTTCTTTTCTTTTTTAAGAAAGGACGATATCCTTGAACTCGTCTCTAAAAACAGACATTTTTAATGACTTCCTTTTTTGAGCTTTTCAATAACCATCAAAATTCCTAGTTATATAACCCATGGCCACTTAGATGTCATGATTAGCAAGATTGTCTCGCTAGATCAATTACGACTGAGTAGTGACTTCTGCCCTCACTTGGTGCTCCATAATTGCGGCCTTATGCCACATCTAAACTCCACTTCACTATAATCTAATCTTCAATAGTTTTCATATTACATTTTTCATTTGTTTAATTTTTTTTAATTTATTTTTTAATATTGGCGCTGCTTAAGCAGACTGGTTCATTCACCAAAAATAGGAAATATTTTGTGAGGAAATAATTTTTGCTGATTAACTTTTTTAGACCTTCCTTAAGCCGTAACACTTTTTCTTTCTTTTTTTTTTCTTTCTTTTTTTAATCGTCCCCCACCCAGCAAGGCGATAATGCCACGAGAATTCAGAGGATTACAAGGAGTGAAAGACAATGACAAGACTCTAGTGGAGAGGATTAGGGAAAGGACAATAAAGGAACAGGATTCAAGAAGACAAAAGATGGCGATTGACGTTGCATTTACATTTCGGAAGATTGTAGTTATCATGGAAGCAAAAAATCGGAAGGGAGTTCCACAGACGAGAAATACAAGAAAAGAAAGTGTAAGTGACGGTTGCATCATTTAGTTCAACAGTAAAAGCGCGAGACGAAGTTGTCAATGTAGTAGCACGCTTAAATTTATGTAGTCGAGGAAAAAATAGAAAAAGAGCATCAGAATAGTTGCCATGAAAATATCTGTAGAAATGACAGAGGGAAGTCACGTCACGTTGGTGAGAAAATGACTGAGTCAGGATCGATTACATTACAGATCTATTGAATTTTGTCAAGAGATATACAGCTGAAACACCAAACCAGATATACCAACAATATTCAATGCACGGATGAATGTTAGATTTATAGATGTGCAAGACGGATTTTGACGAGAAAAATGTTATGGCACGGCACATTGAACCAACATTTCACGCAGTAGACTTAGCAATTGGTTCCCCCCACTTCATGTCAGTGGAAAACGTGAGCCCAAGAAGACATAGTGTTGCTCTCCTGGAGTTTAGCATCAGCCATGCTGATGGCAGGCGGAAAAGGTTCTCTGTGGTGATTAAATAAAAGCAGTTTTGTTTGGGGGTTTTACAAGCCATTTCTTGCCCCAGTTAACCACTGATTAGAGGTCTATTTCTAGAGCAGTTATTTTGTCGGGCCTGTCGGACTTGCTACTAAGACAGAAGTAAATGGTTGTGTTCATCTGCATAAATACCCAGCTGGGAACAGGTATCGGGGAGATCATTGATGAAGATCAAAAGCAGCTGAGGTGGCAGCATGAAAGAACTGGAAACATGCTCATACGACAAGACCTTCAGTACATGATTTGTTAGAAACGATTGGATTAGACCAAGTATTCATTCCGTGGCCTTTGAGCATACGAAAAAGCCAAAATCCAAAAGCCAAATCCCATTGAACACCTTTGAGCCAGAATGTCGCCATTTTTATTTAAAGTTTGATAGACAAATTCAGTGATGGCCGTTTTCATGTCGCGGTAGATCTGACGAAACGGAAGCCATATTGTTTGTCTGAAAGAAGATCACGCGAACTAAGAGGCTTAACAATTTCGTTATTGATTAGAGCCTTGTGTATTTTTCCAAAAAGAGATAATTTGAGGGATCACAGGGTTCTCAAGAGTTCTTAAAAATAGAAACTTTCAACAATCAGTAGCGAGAAAGTTTTTGTAAAGTTTGAATAGAACATGAACCCATTTCTTTAGGACGACTGGAGAGATCTCGTCACATCCGCTATGGGGACCAAAATCAGAAATAATATCAGAAACCAATAACGGAGTTATGTGCATATGACTCGGTAGAACCTCCGTTCTAAGGGGGAAATCTGGCAAAGGTATTTCAGATGAGTCGAGAGTGGAGTTGGAAGAGAACTTCCGAGCAAAGCATTCTGCTTTATCTACATTAGATGACATTTCAAATTGATTGAAGAGGGACTGAGGATTTGCTTTTGTTCAGCAAACTCTTGCACAACTGCCAGTAATCATTAGAACCAAACTTCTGAAAGGTTATACTGTCCTATCATCAAGCAGTGACATTGTTATTGCTCGTAATTAGTGCAAGTGTGTCCTCAAAGAAGCAAACAAGCATCTGTTACAATTAGAATCACAATCATGTCGCTCTGGTATAGTAAAAGTGATTCCTGTGTTATGTGCTATGCGTGATACACGCTTAGGCGATAATGTATCTTTCGATACATAACTGAAGCAGCATATTTTTCTGTAGATTTTTTTCAGTAGGTTGTGACTGGTAGAACAGTTGCCATCCAAGGATATAGAACCTGGTCTGTCCTACTATTTATCCATAGCTGGGGAGGATTCATATCTTTCCCAAGGGTTTTAGCACGTAAGTGAATGTAATGGATTCGATTCCTCATCCGAGCCGCTTATTATCCATTATTCCACTGTGCCTCCTGTGGGCGACTTCGTAGCGACTTCGGGAGCGGGTGTTTCACTTGGTTTTTCCGTTCAGTGGCACATTTTTTGAACAGGATGATTAAAAATATCATCCCAAGGGGCATCGCGAAGGACATCGCGAAACGAATCTCAATAAGTGTGTTAATAACAGAAACTTATTCTGTTAATAGGACGTTCGTGACTGATGGGAGAGCGGAAAGAGATATCTATATAGACTATTGCATGGCCAGAGTTGCCAAGAACACAGAGCTGCAGCGCACGATATGAGTCCAGGTGGAAGTAAGGCAGAGATCAAGTAGAGAAGCGGTGTCCGTCAATATTACTGGGGAAACGTGTCGGAGGAAGTCTACTATTTGAGTGTGAGATTAAGTAGTAGAAAAGTTCAACGTCTGGATGACATAGACGTCAGTGACATGGAAGTCATTGAAGTTACCGAACAAAAAGATATTTGCAGACGTGGGTAGAGAGAGGGGCTTATCTATACTAACAGAAATTCTATCTAGCACGCAAGTCATGAGAGGAAGGGAGCTTGTCAGAATCTTAAAAATATTGATTCGTTATCGATCTAGACGGAGGATCCTGTTTATAATATCGATACAGTATTAAATCGATCCCTTACTTTTACAGGGTTATTGGCCTTTGTGGCTTTGCGTCTGAAAACAGACTTAGCAGGCAGGTAAGATTTCTTTTAAATAACGGTTAGACTGATATATTAATTTTTAATTAACAGAATTTTGCATAAAGTAATTAACCAGTGCATCTGCTTATTCTTCATTGAAGATAAATAATTATGAGCCTCAAGTGTTTGTGTTTGCATTTCAGAAAAAATATCATACAGTAATTCTTCTATATGCCGTGTCCATTCAGGACGTGGGTGATCATGACAATAAATAATTTCCTATCCTTCTAGTTCTAAGTAATGTTTGTCTTTTTACTATCTCTCTGTCATATCAATCATGTTTGGTTGGTGCCAAAATAATGACGTAATAATGTCATTTTTTGACGTTAAAAAATACGTCAAAAAACGACATTGTTACGGCATTATTTTTGCACCAACCTAATAGTAATAAGTTGTTTTTTTTTTAATTTATTAAAAATTTTAAAAAATGCAATAAAAATCTGAAAATTAAAAAAAATATGCAGATATCAATGATTTTAGAACAACTTGACATTTGTAAATAACATCTGGTGCCAATAAGTCAAGTCTCGATTTGACGCTGTACAGATATAGATTAAAAAAAGAGGCGATTATCTCCCTTTGATGGAGATGAAATCATGTGGCGCATGTGATATCACTCCATAGTGACGAAAGTGTCAATCAGTCAGTCCTACAGTCAGCTTCCAAGAGTCAGAGCGATTGCTTTTTTTTTTCTTTAATCCGGGCTGAGACTAAATCTGCCTCCACGACCCGCTGCCACGCTTGCACAAACATGGTACCGTTTTCCTATGGAAATATATCTTCACCAGATATAAAAAAAATATATTTCCGGTTCGTAGTCTTCATGTTGGGAAAAAAAATCCAAGACTCGCCGTGTCCCGTTTGCAGAATATATAATCCCGATAACGACATAGAAGATTAATCCGGTCCGCTTGAATCTGGAATTCTAAATATGGCTTCTCCAGAAACACAGAAGAATTTCCAGAAATAGAGAAGTATGTTCATATTATATGCAAGACGCTATCTTTTCACACTGATGGTTGTGTAGACATATCTTGTAGGACCCGTGTAAATATATATATATATATATATATATATATATATATATATATATATATATATATATATATAATTTTGTGTACGACTTAGCGGCATAAAACCCTCTTGCAGAGGAAAGGGATGTTTGTTATTCCTTTTCTTTTCAACCATTCCGTCCCGTCAGTGAACTAAGATGTTATTATGTCATGGATATAATAATGCGGATAATGGGGGAAATGAAAATGGGAGAATAAACCTTTCTTTCATAGCTCTCTCCCATTATATGGGTCAAACCGACGTGACATGATATTATGTACCTCCATTAATTTGGGATTTTCCCGAAAATATATTATTAATCCTCTTTAATATTAAAAACTGGACCCAAATTCTAAATGGATAATGAATCAATATATTTTGAATCTGGCAAGTGTCGCAGCCTAAAGAACGTCTAAAAATATCATTCTGTATAATTTCCCTTAGTTTTTATAAGTGGACCAATCTATTTAAGTAGTGCCAGAATATTTTATTTTAACTTTGCAACGTACATTTTTTATTCTACTTTTTAATGAATAATTATAATACACACATTATTAAATTGGTTAGAGTGTTGGAGTTCCGACCATGAGACCAATGGTTGAGTATCACCATGTGACTTCGAAGTAATATTGTCTTCGAGCTAATCCCAATATTTGGTACCATACCACGAGTTGACCCGAGTCTTGTGAGTGAAATTAAGCAAGCAGAAACTACCCAAAAGCCGTCAATTGGGCTGTTAGCACGTTAATAGAGGAATCAGATAATGCTTAATTGTACAGATATTTATTTTAACACTCGAGACACGGTTATCAAAAGATATCAAATACTTGAAAACCAGGCTGATTATTATAATTTGCAGATTGCTTATAATCTAACATGAAAAATTCACTAACCTTCAACATTGCGTATCTTGGATTTTATAAGTAAAATAAAATAGGAAACAAAAACAAGCGGTTGACGAAAGTTGTTGATAGCTCGTACGAAAACGTAATATATAAATTACATTAGCAATTCGAGCGCATCAATATAAAGACAACACCTGTCCTGAACCCACTGACCTCTACAAGACCGGCCGTTGGTCCTGTCCTGGTCCAGTATTACAGGTTCAATCAAAGTCTCCAGCTCACAATGTCGATTCGATTCCACGTTGTGATTTTTTTTTAATCCTGGGGAGCAATTAACAAATCGTAGATCCCGGAAGATTCAGCTGGTTTATATGCAAGTTCGTTGGGCCGAGAATCGGACCAAGCAGAAAAATCAAATATGAACAAATCGATTCGAGTCCAAAGAAAAATTTATGTAGATGTATATAAGGAAGAAATTGGTACAAAAAGAATGATGCTACTTTTATAAGAAAGTAGTGTATATGAAATAAAGTCCAGAAAAAAACAAATATTGCAAATAATTCTGAAAGGAGAAAATTAGTTTTCGGATTCACCCTTTTTCTTCTTAGTAGTTAGCATAATTATTTCACTTTCAGGATATAAGGGCGTTCACTGGCATTATTTCGCCAATATTGCACATAACTTGAGTTCATTTCCTCCCTTATTACAGCAGCAAGCGGACGCTTTCACTCTCACTGCCCCTCTTCCTCTCTCTCTCTCTCTCTCTCTGGTCGACTGCTTGTCAACTCACTTCGCCCAGCTCCAATTCTAACTTCAACTCGACTTCGACTGTTTGTTTTCGCACAAACACCCGCTTAAATAAACGCAATGGTATCGACAAAAACCTGGGGTGTTAGTAAACTTAGAATACAAGCTCTTACTGAGCTGTCCTTTTTCATAATTAAATGAACAGTCTCTTCTCAATTGGTATTCCATAGTTCATATAAACGCTATTGTTTTGACATTTTATATTAATAATTCTGACGAAGCACAGATTCTCTGGACACAAACTTCACCACAGATTATAAACAAAATCCTATATTACTATAATTATTAATATTTCAAGGGTGATCATTGCTCTCTGCTACACAACAATCTTAACAACTCTAACGTGAAGAAAAAGATTAATTTTAGTTGCTTGTACGATCCACACCACTGAGACTCAGAATATTTGATCACGTCTAAAATCACACCTTCTGCGTCTATGTGCTTTCTCTTTTCAGAATGTTGTCGATCATAGCTCTCCACAATTTCCTGTCTTTTGTAGGTCGTAATAAATTTTGTCTTTCTGTTATCTTTCCTAAAACTTGCTTCGCCATCCATTACACGACTTTAACTGTGACTGTAATATGTGTGTGTGTGTGTGTGTGTGTGTGCGCGCGCGCGCGTATGTTTAGATTTAATAGGCTGGTTAATGAAAAATTGAGGAATAAAAACAACAAGATTATAAAAATATTGGCAATAAAATTGGTGATATTTATTATATATTAGCCTTTTGACTAAAATGAAGCACGAAGAGAAAGATTTTAAAGTCGGAATTTTCGGGCACGCCTGTATCCTTTTTCAACGAAAGGAGGAATAAACACAAAAGTGGGACTCATTCTTCTTAGAACTGCTGTTGTTGTTGGTTACAGGGCTCCCCGTGGAAATTAAATTCTCTGAGTAAACCTAAATCCCAGTTTAATCCTTCAAAGGATGATTTTATTTCGAAAATGTATTTCAACTCCGATCTGTATCTTTCTTGTCGGCTGTTGAATGAAGACGCTAAAACACGCATCTGATGTCCTCAATGCTATAGAACAGTTGTGCAGCGACAGGGAAATTGTCGTTGTTTTTAATATTTGTTATGGTTATTGGACCGAAGATAGAATTCCATACCCGTTTCTCCAAAACAATTCCTTTTTTTTTTTTTTTTTTTTTTTTTTTTTTTTTTTTTTGCGTTTGTGGCAAAAAAGTAAAAAATATATAGATTTAAACTGTCAGATGTCAGAACTGGTGGTTTGAATATTGTGTAAGTGCCGGGTGGAGGTGTAAAATTGTTATCAATGATGATATGTTATAGATTTGGCATAGGTGTTTATTGTAGGTGATATTCCCTTGGTATGGTGGTGAATTATGTATGCCGGATGATGTTAGGAGTGTATGTAGGTTGGGAGGGGTGTCTGACTCTTAGCGTTAAATGGGTCCTCGCTGAATATCTATCTAATTGTTTGGTCGAGTTTTAAATACTGGCAATCTTTTGTTAAGATATGAGGAAGCTTGTGAATATTGTAAAAGCCTTGGGAATTCTAGAATTATTCTTTTTTGTTTCACACATTAGAAGAGTATTTCTGTTTTGTTTCGAAGCCTTAGTGATTGATTTTTTGATAGTTTTAAGTAGATAACTCTTTTGTGTGTATATATATACATACATATATATACATACATATATATATATATATATATATATATATATATATATATATATATATATATCCCTCACCGGTAGCAATACAAGGATTTAATGCAAAAAGCAATCTTTGTGCTACTGGGGAGGAAAAAATATATTTATTAATATATAATTTATAGGTCTATTATATTGCATCGACCACTATTTTATTAACACGAGCAGTCAATGTGGGATATATATATATATATATATATATATATATATATATATATATATATATATATATATATATATACTGAAAAGGATAGACCAGGAAACAGTAGTATTAAAAATGCTCAATACATGGGTGAAAAATGAAAATTTAACATGTAGTTATAAATTAAAAAAAAAATAGGTGATCAATCGATTTGTCGGAGTTAATTCCTCCTTAATTGACCAAATTGTTCACTAGGGGGCGTTCTACCTACACTATAAATACCGGTCGATTTCTTGCCTCATTCTCTTTTTCATTCGTATTTTCAGCGAACGCATCTACAATGTAAGCTCTCGCAGAAGATTGCGTCTTCACATTTGTGGGAGACGCCATGAAACACACATACATGTACGCACGAACATTCACTAAAATACAAACTCTTTACGTTCACATACAAACACAAATGTTAATGCCTATGTCCATTGTAAATTTTGTTGTTCAATACATATATTTGTTGATATATATCGGTCTTGTTGGTTTTCTTTACACTTCTTTATGTTCTTGTAGTGGACCTTCTAGCAGGAATAAACCGACGTGTTCCTAATTTAACAACACGTAAACCCACGGTCCGCTAAAGACTCCGCTACCTTGGTTTCAACCTTTTTGTCAAGGTAGCAGAATCGATTGATCTAATTTTTTTTTAAATTTATATATATATATATATATATATATATATATATATATATACATTATTTTTAGTGGGTACACGTGTTTTATTTGATATCCAACTAAAATAAAGTATTTTTTATTAATGATCTCTTTATACGAAACTCAAGTCCCATTCAAAGTAAAGGGTTACTGAAGGAGGTTTTTGTATGACCCCTAAGAGGCGAGGTTTATGGGAATAAATAAGAAAGAACAGTTAACCTAAGACGTGAAGAGATTGGAAAGGCATCTTGGAAAAGCCGGTTCTGCAAAGTAGCGCTTCGAAGCGGTTTAAGAAATAATGTTGCATTAAAAAAATCCATTTAATATATATGATATGCTATTCAAATATTCTGAGAATTTAAAAACTTGAAATGTTTTCTTCATAGAAAAGTACTAATAGAAAATGAAATGTGGTTCTTTTTAAATGGGGTCATTTATTTCTAATACGTGAAATATTCATTCCGATCACCATTTTCTATTGTTCCTTTGCTGCTATGGCTGCCGTCTTATTGTTTTATGTGTGGTTAATAAAAAGCAGGTGTATACAGTAAAATGAAGGAATCTTTTAAAGGGTTTATTTACCAGTATGTACACGCAGTTGTACACAACCCTTAACTCCCATCGTTTCACTTGAAACTCCTTCTTGTCCTGAAGAGTGTTCATGTACCGCCACCCTTCCGGTAAGTAGCAGAGTTCTCCCTCTTAGACCACTAAATTGAAGGTATTGTAGAGGACCGTGTGGGTTTGAGTGTTGTTGAATTAAGAACACGTGCTGTTTATTCCTGCCAGACGGTCCAACTACAAGAAAATGGCAGACTCAAGTTGAGTCCAACCGAAGATGAAAAGAAAACAAAAAAGACCGATATATATATATATATATCAACAAATATATGTATTAAACAACAAAATTTACAAGTGACAAAGACATTAACGTTTGTGTTTGTGTGTGAACGTAAAGAGTTTGTATTTTGGTGAATGTTCGTACATATGTGTATAATCTTCATGGCGTTTCCCACAAATGGGAAGACGCTATCTTCTGCGAGAGCTTACATTGTAGACGTGTTCGCTGAAATGAAGAAATGAAAAAGAGAACGAGGCAAGAAGTCACCCAGTAATTATAGTGTAGAGAGAGCCAACCCTAGCGAACAATTAGAGAATTAAGGAGGAGCTAACTCCGACAATATCACTAAAGTGACTAAACTGATGGGAACCAATCCAAATGTTTAAAGAAAGCAGAAAATTGTGAGTTTTTAAACATACTTATGAAAACTAGAATTGCTTATCTATTTTTCATGACTACTCCCTTTCTTTAAAATCTATCTATTCCCTACTTACACTATTTACAATCGGATTATTGTTCTTAAACTTGTTGTTATGACAATGTTTATTTCGTTGTGCCTTCCGGCCTTCATCAGGCGTATGTCGATCTGGGTAACCTACAGGGAAATTGCTAAGAATACAACGAACTGAACAACGTGAGCAACGAAGAAGATTTAAGGAAAATAGTAACGAAAAAGACATTTTGCTTTGAATCAGGAAAGAAGAGTTGAAATTTCTGAGACAAGCCCGATAATAAAATAAATTAAGTTAATTTGCTGTTGCGATATGAAAGAAGAAATGAAAGTGAAAAAAAAAAGAAATGAAAGAAAGTAAAAAGAAAGGAAGTAAAAAGAAAGACGGAAGAAGAAATTAAAGTAAGTAAAAAGAAGGAAAGAAAAAAGAAATGAAAGAAAGTAAAAAGAAAGATGGAAGAAAAATAAACGTAAGTAAAGAGAAGGAAAGAAAGAAGAAATGAAAGAAACTAAAAAGAAATATAAGAAAGTAAAAAGAAAGGAAGTAGAAATGGAAGAAAAAAAGAAGAAGAAATATGAAAAATAAGTTGAAGAGAAATGTCTCGCATAAATTCATGATTTCCCCTCATGCACCGCCATTGCAATGACAACAGACACCATAGAATCTTCCATCCTCGGTTACATTTCCTTTTCTTCTGGATTCAAGTTTTCCGTTTAGGTTCATGTTCGTATGTGGTTGAATATTTCGCGTGTATTTCGAAAGATTATATTCTGTTCAAATTACAAAAGTGAAACAATATGGCCGACACGAAATTTTGAATTTTGAAAATTAGCTTTTTATTGGCATTCTAAGATGTGTGCAAGCAAGAAAGAAAATAAAGGAAACAATGGAAACGAGAAAAAAGATGAGAAGAAAGAAAGAAAGAAAGAAAGAAAGAAAGAAAGAAAGAAAAAGTGAAGATGTAACCCAAGAATAATAAGAATGAAAATATTGAAATCGATATGACAGAAAAGATTTTGTTTAGTGGAATCGTCTTATGCTGTTTATTTTAACCCTATAATGACATTCGCTCGCCATACATAAAGATCTCCAAGAAAACAAAATAAAATTACTTCAAATAATGCTATACTGTTAGATCGAGTACTAATAAAATTCTTCTTACACAGCATTGTTCTCTGACTTTCATGTCGATTGAAGGGATGGAGATTTAGTGATTAAGGTTGAAAGCCAAACACACAGTAAAATTCTCTATTAAATTTAGCAAAGTAAAACCGCTTGTACGTATGACTGAGAAACGTAATAAGTTTCTAAACAAAGCAACATAATGTTCTCATTGATAAACAGTCGAATACAAAGGTCCTTCATGCTTGAATGACCTTCTGGTCTAACTCAGTCATTGATTATATTTTCATTGCTTTATTTTAAAATGCATAAAAACAGTTATTTTATCAAGACCTGAAACAAGCAGTAATAGGAAGTGCTTCAAGAAATTTCATTTTCAGTCAGCTATTCATTTTCTACCATTATAGAACATGACGTAGAACATTGCAGGAGAAAATCTATGGAATGGTTCTTTTTTTTCATTTATGAAACAATTTCGAGACATCAAACAATTTACAGAAGTTATATTGATTTTATTGATTTATTGATTTTGTTTTCAATATGCATACCAATTTTTGCGAAGTTTTATTGCCAGAAATCAAATGCATATGATGGTAGCGGATAGTCAGTAACGAATGAATCAGCACTACAATGATTGTTATCTCTTTATCTATCGTATTTATTTTAGTCTATACATATCTATCTCTCTCTCTCTCTCTCTCTCTCTCTCTATATATATATATATATATATATATATATATATATATATATATATTAATTTATTTGAGTAGATGCACTGTTGTAATTTTTTTTATTAAATAGTATTATTTATTTATTTACATCTACCGGCTTGTTAGAATTCGAACATGCGTACCCTAAAGAAAACTGTCATTAGATCTGACATGCTTTGACCTCTCGGCTATGTAGGGCCTTCTGATCAAACAAAGTCAGAATAGTTCTTTTGAACACATATTTTTGCGATGTTCGATATATATATATATATATATATATATATATATATATATATATATATATATATATATATATATATCGCACATACATATAGTGATGGTGTTAATGAAACAGTACTCGATGTAATATAACAGAACTATATATATATTAATAAATAGGTATATTATCCATCACGGGTAGCGCGGCCCGGAATTTCATGAACAACAAATCTTCAGGTGCTGAATATAAACAAAAACAAACAGTAATCTCCCTTTATGCTTAATATATATTAATATTCATAGCTTTTAATAAAAATTATTTTTTTATATATATCAAATATAAATGGCATTTATTTTAAATGCAAAACACGTTAAGAAAGATTTCATCTTTTAAGTGGCGTCCACTTTCAGTTTCCCCCGAACGTGCCCTTTCTGAAGTATCTTCTACCACAGCCGTCAGGCTCTAGTATTTTGATATCTCCCTGAATATTGTCCTTCTGTTGCTGGAATGTCTGAAGCTTGTTGACATAAAACTTTTCTTTGTGATAGCCTCATAGGAAGAATTTACGGTTTACCTCACCAGGGGTATATAGTGGCCAGTTTATTCCGCATTTGTGAGAAATTATTCTCTCCCGCAAAATTTGCCTGAGAATCTGAATTGTGATCTTTATCGTATAGGTGTTGCCCCATCTTGTTGCACGCAAACAGGTTGATGCATTTCAAAATTCGTCCGAGAGATCCATACATGTCGAGGCCTCCTCCGTGTTGATGCGTTCGGATCTTCTTCGATACTCTCTATGACTATAGCTCAAATAAGCCTTCGTTCCTAACCAAAGGTGATATGTCACTTCGTAGAAGGTCACTGACTAAACTTTTACTCACAAAAGTCTCTCACACAATAATGTTGAATTTAAATTATTGATCCTTGGATTTGGTAGAAAGACTTCACTACTTGTGTTCGTTTTTCAGTCGTGTAGTTTTACATGATTAATTATCCGAACCTTCCTTTATAAAATGCATATAAAAAGTTAATAACCAACAGTACTGTTTCGCTGTATCACAGCTCCTCAGACATCCAAATGCCTCAAGCCCGGATCGAAACCCAACCGATTTGGTGTCAGTCAGAGTTTCTACCACTGAGTTTTCATTCGACAGAGAGAAACAGCTAAATCTAGCGTATTGTTTTTACGAATGTAAACAAATGTCAATCGGCCGGAGTGCTCCAATTCATTTTACTGAAGAGCTTTGCATTAATGCAGGTGACTGTTGTTTTATAGAATCAGCCTGTCACTTAATAGTGTTTAATTGAAATATATTTTCAAGAGCTAAATTATATATATATATATATATATATATATATATATAAAGAAATATAGATTTAAGGTATGCTATATTATGGGATAAAGTACTCGATATCAGAGATAGAGCTTATGTAAATATAAACTTGAACATTGAAATCTACACTCAGAGGCGACAGACTGTTTCATTCTAAACGCAATCATTGACACTACAATAGGAAGCTTTGACGGTGCAGGGACCTGCGAACTCATAGGTATATATTTACTACACGATCTAAGTAAAACAATAGATAGAAATGATACAGGACTCTACAGGGACGACGGTCTCATAATCTTAAGAAATTATAAGAAACAAAACACAGACAAAACTAGAAAAGCAATAAAGATTTTCAAAAATACAGGATTCAACATAGACATAAAAACTAACCTAAACGAAGTAGATTTTCTAGATGGCACCTTCAACTTAAAAATATATATATATATATAAACAATGCAGAAAACCCAATGATAAACCACCAATCATCCGCAAACTATTATCAAGCAGATACCAAAATCAATTAGCCGCAAGCTTTCCAACAATTCTTTCAATGAAACCATATTCAACAAAGCTAAGAAAAACTATGAAATAGCCCGAAAAGATAGTGGGTTTCCGGCAACAATCACATACACACCACGGAGAACAAAAAAGGCCAACAGGAAGAGAAACACCATATGGTTCAACCCACCGTACAACAAAAACGTAAAAAACAAACGTATACAAAATATTCATCAAACTCTTACAAACACTTCCCCGAATCAAGCACCCTCCACAAAATATTCAACAAAACACAGTAAAAATCAGCTACAATTGCACCAAGAACATGACACAAATAATAAAAAAGCACAACAGGCAAACTATGAACAAACCACTCGAACAAATTAAACCTATCTGTTACTGCAGAATAAAGAATGACTGTTTCTGAAACGGCAGTTGCTTACAAAATAATGTAATATGCCAAGCCACGTTAAAATCATCAGATAACGAAAAAAATACATAGGAATAACTGGAGGACCCTGGAAACAATGAAACTTCGCACACAAATTATCTTTCAAAAATAGTAAATACGCGGACAGCACAATGCTTTCAAAGTATATCTGCGAAATTAAAATTAAAAAGCAAATCACACCAAAAATATGGAAAATAAGGAAAAGAACAATCCCAAGACGACAAATAACGAAAAAAAATACATAGGAGTAACTGGTTATTTATGGTCAGTATCATTATGCTGGGCAACCAACGCATTTGACGTATTGTTTTGTAATATATATATATATATATATATATATATATATATATATATATATATATATGTCTGAAAATTTTCGACTCGGCAAACTTCATAAAATCTGACCAAATACCCACATGTTAGATTTTTTAAAACATCGAACTGAGAAAATTTCAGCAATCTATGTATCTGTCACACACACACACACACACACACCAACATATATATATATATATATATATATATATATGATTAATACAAATAAGATTTGTCCCTTAGCTGCTTGAATATACACTAACATGCAAAAGTAAGAGTCTCGGTAGGCAATCCAAAATTAATATCCAAACAAGTGAGGACTGAAAGCAGTTTCAACAGTAAGATTTCAGCTAATACAGTGGTCAAAATAGAGTTACATTCTTACGCAAGAGAATATGTAAGAAGACCATTGGGAGAAAGAAACAATGTAAGATACAACTAGAAAGAGGGTAAAATTTTGTGGTGGACAGGCAATGGCGTCGATTTGTAATAAAAGGGATGGATGCCTAAACAACAAAATCTATATTATTTTACTACTGTCTAATATTCTGCTAGACTATGAAGATGGAGACATTTTTCAGCATGACTTTTCTCCTTGCCACACATCATATAAAGCGAAAAGGTTTCTTATGGATTAACTTTTGGAAGAATGTCCAGCACAATGTTCTGATTTCAATATAATTGAACCATTCTGCTTGGCACTGAAGAAGCAAGTTCACCAACGAGAACAGCCCTAAGAGATTTGGGATGACTGCCAAGGAGAATGGGAAAACAATTTCTCAGTGAGAAAATCTGGACCTTGTTCCATTCAATGCCACATCGAATTGAGAGAATTATTCAAGCCAAAGACAGCAACATTAACTATTAGGTTGGTGCAAAAATAATATCGGTTTTGACGTTAAAAAATACGTCAAAAACCGACATTATTTCTACACCAACCTAATAAATTCATATTTTAACATTTTGTACAGTCCGTAATAATAAAGATAATTTTTGCAAATAAAGATTATTCCATCCTGACTTAAGAAAAGAGCAGAAATGTGAAACATTAGCTAATGACCCAGTATTTTCGCAAGGCCCATTGCAGCATCATTATACTTAAGATGCAACATTTAAAACCCCCAGAACCCCTTGTTCATGCGCATGTGTAGTTGTACCAACATGACAAATTTAGTCCAATGAAGTCATGAAGGAAGGAATGCGTCGCAAGTAAACGTTTTCCACTTTGTGATATATATATGTGTGTGTGTGTGTGTGTGTGTGTGTGTGTGCGTGTAGCGTTAGTATAATTTATGACGTGCTTAACAAATCAAATGTACATGAAGCCTACTTAACCAATGAAAATCAAACAATGCAAAAATAAAAATTCCAGAATTTCTTTCTTTTTTTCTTCATATCTCATTCTCTGATGATTCTCTTTTTAATAAAAATGGAACATGTTAGATTGATAAACGTTTCTTTTTTTATGTTATCATTCTGTCGGATTTCTATCCATATTTGCCTTCTGTTTTGATCCTAATATATATATATATATATATATATATATATATATATATATATATATATATGTTGCGATGGACAAATTGTCGTCTAACTTACGCTAAAATGAAAATAACGCTGATATCTCATTTTAACAAATATATTTACCAAAATTACACAGAAATATCTTGAAATAGCAAAGAATAAATTTATTCAGTAAAATTGCCATTGGCTTCAACCACAGCCTCCAGACGATTTCGCGATCTCTTGAACGGTCTCCTTGTTAGTGAATGCTGCCATAATTCATGCCTTCAGTTTATGTTTGGTGTAAAAATGAGTTTTGTTGGTCTCACGCTCATCAGTGCCCCACACAAAATAATCAAGGGGATCGCAGTTTGGAGAGTTAGGTGGCCAGATGAAAGGCGGTTGATGTGGTCGCAGAAATTATCTGACAGCCCTGATTTGGTTCTCCTGCTTGTGTGGCATGGTGCAGAGTCCTGTTGCTAGATATAGGGTCTTCTAGCAGCCACACTCTTGACACAGGGCAGTACTACCTCCTCATTTGATATAGTCTTCTGTGTTGAGTTTGAGGCCCCCCACCAACAAATTCGGGAGTTCTTATAAGAACGATCAGAGTGAGTTTTCCGAGCTGCCGTACAATTCGTAATCACCATTAGATTCATCCAACTCTTTCCAGATCCTCTGCACTGTCCTCAGATTGACACCCAAACACTGAAATTTTTGTACTGGAGATTTCGATGCGAATGCCAAGCAGTACAGCATGCCGTTTCCAAATTTCTGGCGAAGTGGAGTGCGACATGATGCTCTTTTTGTCACAGATGGTGGCCAACTGATCCTACTATCCTGTACAGCAGACAAAATAAAAAGCAAACAACGCACATTCACAAAATTGAAAATATAAAATAGTGACAATCTACCCATCACACCCTGTGTATATATATATATATATATATATATATATATATATATATATATATATATATATATATATGTTGTTATTCTTAAATAAAACTGATGATGTACCTTTGTTAAGTTTTTTGTTTTATTTTTCTTGTGTGCGAACAAGTGTTTTCTTTTCTAGAGTTACTAGCTGAAAAAATTTCCTAAATGTTTGTTGACTCCGAGTGTTTTCGGCTAATCTATTAGTCATTTTCAAGAATTTTATTTAGATAGTGTAAAAGCTATTGAAAAGTAGAGGTATTCCTTAATTCTTGAATACGGCCAGTACATTGTGACCGTGTTTATAGTTGATGTTATTAAGCTTGTTTTTTTTGTTTTTGTTTTTTTATAATAAACGGTTCCATAATTTTTAAATCCTTTTTTTTCTTTTTCTTTTTTTTTTTTTTTTTTTGCAGCTTAAGTACTCTCGATAGTAATTATATGCAAAACTCACTCCAGATCACGAAATTTAAAAAAAAAAAGTTATTTTTCAAATTTTAAGAAATCAAATGATATGACCTCCTGTGTGGATGTCTAGACTTTCAAACAACAGGAAACTTAGCCTCTGATACCTTTGTTCTGTTGCATGGCTGCTCAGCATTTATACTTATCTCAAAACTGTAAAGAAAACTGAATGGCGCCTACACTCACATGCTAAGTGTGGCTTTTGTATGTCACTTTGCGGGATTGTCTGATCAATGAGCGATTGCATGGGAAACTTCAGCCATTATCAGTCATCATTACAAAGCATAGCGTCAAATACGCAGGTGGGGGGCATTGCTGAAGAGCTAATAACGAAATTGTTAGTGGAATTCTTTTGTAAACAGACAGGTTGACAGCCAAGACCTATATAAAGCAGATTCTGGCATCCCTCTGATCTACCGATTATGATGAATAATAAAACTGAACGGCGACAGAGAGTCACGGGAATCCGTGTAAGCAGTATGACTGGATGATGTGACATGAGCGTAGTTTATTTTGGCTTCCGTAGGGAGGAGTTCAGTTTGCAATGAATTCACATAGCAAATTGGACTCCCTTACTAACTTTTATAAAATTTAATAATGAACAGTTTTGATATTGGCCATTTGGAATACTTAATCTCCAGTAATATCAAAAATATTTCTGATCGCAGTGCATATTATATAATTCCAACTAAACTTGAACTATTGTACAATATTAATGAAAGTAGATTTGGCGGGAATTGCTGAACAAAGTATTTGCCTCTCCCGATGAAAAACGGAGATCAGGACATAAAGTGCTGAAGGATTGCGTTATGTTTTTTATCGTTCATGCATGCCATTATTCTTCTTTATAACGTTGGCGATCATGACTCTCCACAATTTCCTGTCCTTTGTAGCTCTTAGTAAATTTTATCTGTTCTGCCATCCAATTACACAACCTCGCTAGTATAGGTTATGCGATGTTTTCCTCTGTGCCTCTTGCCTTCTCTATGTCCTATGAGTGTCAAATTTTCCAAGCTTTCTTTCCTCATTATGTGCCTTAGAAATTTCAACTGTCTCTTTTTGATGTTAAGTCTAAGTGTCCTTTTTTGTTTTCATTTTCTCTCAAACTTTGTTGTTGCTCACATTACGATATTCTCAGTATCGTTCTATCGAGCCACATTTATTTGTACTGGAGAAACTGTCGTCATATTCGTTTCGTTTAGATCGCTATGACCGCAGAAAGCGTTACAGCCCCACAGGGTTCAGTTACTCTTTTAAAGAATTCACATCCTCTATTCCCATATCTACTCGAAAGTCAATATCTGCTGACTTTATTTTTGCATCCGAAACGTAAACAGTAATTTCTAAGGAATTAATGGATTTTATTTTTAAGGCATTACTTCCTATTTCTCTAATCGTTATTTTTAATAGATACACGTATTTGAATAAACGGTCTGTTTCTTAAACAGTGTGAATTACGTCTACCGTCGAGGCATTCGAGAGACTTAATAAAGTAGATGTAATTTCTAGCATTTTCTTTATTATGTCTATAACAGAATGTTATTTATTTATTTATAGTAAACTTAGTTTATTTTATTAAAATTTTATTTGTATTGAGACATAGTTGTTGACCATGTTCTACGAATATAGAATACAGCGCAGTACGTAATCTGTTCAATGAAACAACGTTAAAGATTAACACTCACGAGTCAGACACTCTACTGAATCTGACTATATTGCCAATACCACCACCAGCAGCAGCTGTTCCGTAATTCTTCAGTCTTCGATATCAAAGGCTGGCAGTGAATATTCGGAAAAAACATGGCCGCCTTTATACACGTCGCATTGAATATTTTGAGCCTTCTGATTAGTTAACCCTTCTATTGGTGAATTATAAAATGAGTCAGCTCATTTTGGCTGACTCACTAGTACACCAGGGTACCTAAAAATTCCAACAATAGTCACGGCATCATATGTGATTAAGCATGTAGCACGAACTAGTGTTTGGTGACTCCATTTGTTGTTCCGTAGTGGGCTATATAGGTCGTGACATTGCATTAGGCTCGACGGTTGTCTTCAAACAAAAGCCAAATCAAATGTCCTTTTACCATGAGAATTTATATTATGTATCATTAAATAGCACAATCAATATAGTCTGTATAGGTTACTTTTATTTTCCCCAGTAGGGAAAATTTGCCGACTAACTGTCGGTGACGGAGAGGGTGAAATTCAATCCTTGCAGACCCTCGTTCTTCCAAAGCGGAAATTTTTCCTGGAGAATTTTGGCAGCAAAAACTCATTTTTACCCGGAAATCTCGTATTCTCGCTAACTGCCGATTCGTCAATTCACGAGCCAATGAAAAGGCATCGTCACATCTTTCTTTTTCCGGCATTTATGTCCGTCAACTGAAATCAAGTCTTTCAGAAATACGATATATTAAAACAACCTGTGTGACTATGTTTTTTTAGTTAAGAGATCATTTTTATTTCCTAATCCTTAATTTTATCATATTCTCTTCTATTTTATAACACCTCCGCCGTCATGATGACAAGCGTATTGCTGCAGTTAATTAATGAATCATCTGAAACTGAGTTTAATATACAAGAAAAAGGAAAGTTTTGTTATTTTTATAAGTATATTGTAATTGCAAAAATTACTTAAATACCGGAAGTCATTTTTTGACGCCATACTTAAACGACTATATACGTACATATATTTAAATGTATCTTTAAATGAATTTTTAATCCGACATTATATCTTAAATGTCGAATTAAAAAAAATCCTTCTAAAAATTAAAACTCTGAATTTAAATCCGTGCAGAATGTAAAGAAAATCCTCGCCACGAGTTATAGCCATTCACTGTTAATAAAGAAAAAAAGAATCTGTGGAGAGCCATGATCACTCGCTGAAGTGTTATGCCATTTTAAAAAATATGTAATTATTTGTAAACAAATTTTAAAGTCAGGAGAATAAAAAGGCATTTTTATACAAATCCGATTAAATCCGCTTCTATTGTTGGAACACGGTCTTGAAGGTGAAGAAATTCTGATATTCCAGATTTAATTTAATTTTTTTTCTTTTACGTGTATGTATAAGTGTGTGTGTGTGTGTGTGTGTTTACGGATTGAGTGACGTATTCTCGAATATAGGGAAATGCGTAAATTAAATTCGTCTTGGTTGTAATCTACCTGAAGATTCTAGAATATAATCTGCACACACTGGAGCATTGTTTGTGTGTGTCGGTGTCAGTCTGAAAGGTGGGGGTAGGTTTTGATGTTTGACCTTGAAAACGTATGTCTAGTATTGCCAGATGGAAAGGAGTCAACGTATGGCATTATGACATTAACATATTACTGGCATCACCACCCTAGAATTACAGATATAAGAGCCATTGATTGCAGCGAACAGTCTTTTGTTCTGTTAATTTCTGTTCTATTCTTGACCATACTTTCATGTATTTTTTCTGTCTCTCCACCACAACAATTCTTTATTTTATTCTATTCTTTTTGTACGCGTTTACTTTCATTGCTTTCTTTCTTTCTTCTTTCTTTCGTCCTTTCTTAATGTATTTCTTCCTTTCTTTCTATTTTTTTGTATTTCTTTACTCTTTTCTTTCTTCTGTTTCTTCTTTTTTTTTTTTTTGCTTTATTTTTTCTTTCTTTCTTTCATCATTTCTTTCTTTCTTCCTACATTTCTTTCCTCTTTTCTTTCTTCGGTTTCTATATTTTCTGCCATCTTTCTTTCTTCCTTTATTTATTTCTTCATTTTTCTCATCATTTCTTTCTTTCTTTCTGCATTTCTTTCTTTCTGCATTTCTTTCTTTCTAAGCGTATATATCCTTTCTTTCTTTTTTCTGTTTCTTTTTTGTTTTTTTTTTATTTCTTATTTTTGTCTGCTTTTCTTTCTATATTTCTTTCTTTTTTCTTTCTTCTGTTTCTATATTTTTCTACCCTCTTTCTTTCTTTCTTTCTTCCATTTTTCTTTCTTTCAGCCTTTCTTTCTTTTTCTGTATTTCTTTCTTCAATTTTTCTTTCGTTCTTTCTTTCTTTCTTTCTTTCTTTCTTTCTTTCAGAATTTCCTTTTACTTTCTTTCTCATTCATTTTTTCATCCTTTCTTTGTTTCTTTGTTTCTTATTTATTTCAGCATTTCTTTCTTTCTTCTTTCTTGTCAGTATTTCTTGCTCTTTTTCTTTCTTTTTATTATTCTGCTATTCTTTGTATCGATATTAAGTAAACTTCGCTTCGTACAACATAAGGCCAAACAGTAACATGAAAAGTGTTGTACACACATTTTTATAAATGCGGAAGGTCTGCCTAGCTATGAAAATAGGCGTTCAAAATACTTATTTTTACCTTGTCACCAATGGTAAACTTCGTAACTGTTTCAGCCACCAAGTATCTATGACGTTCTTTCGATATTTTCTTTCTTTCTTTCTTTCTTTTCGGTTATCTACTTTCTTTCATCACTTTCTGTTTTATTTGTCATCTTTTTTTTACCTTCTTTCTTTGTTATTTTCACTAATCTTTGTCTACACACACATTTTTAATATTTGATACCATCATACATTGCCGGAAGCCATTTTATTTTATATCTCACTATTGTCTTATTCCGTCTTCCTTCCTTCCTTCTATACTTTTGTTTCTTTCTCTTTATTGTATCCTCTCTTGCCCATACTTTCGTCTTTTCTTTATTTACCTTTATTATTCTCTTTAAAACAGGTAATTATATTCAATTAAACTTATTTGTATTTATCTTTCCTCCTCCTCTCTCTATCGTCTCTCTTCTTCTTTTTCTAGAAGTCTGCTATTTCTCACTTTACCTTTTCAATCACCTCCGTTCTTTTTCTTCCCTCTTTATCTGTTCCTGACTTCTCTCCTTTATTTTCCCTTCTTTAAATTCACCTTTCTCTCTTTCTACTATTTTTCTTTTTATCTTTTTCTTTGCTCCTCCTTCTCTGCTTATCTTGTTTTATCTCTCTCTTTTGTGTTCGTTAAATCCACCTTCTTTCCCCGCTCAAAATTTAAATATTATCTCTTCCAGGTTACTAAATTTAGCTAAATACAAGTCCAAATCATGGAGGAAAATACGTAGGAAGAATGTCCTGTACCAATATTACAAGCTGGCAGAGGGATTCTATCTTGAAAATCATAATTCCAAACTTCCGCTTTTATCCAAATTCTAAAACAGACTTCCGGTGCTGGCAAGGAGTACGCAAATATTTCACAAAAGGGCCTTTTCTCCTATCTTGCGTATATATCTATATCAGTTTCTCTCTCTCTCTTTTTATTTGTGCTACTCTTTCTCTTTATTTATTATTCTCTCTCCTTTTTCTTTTTTTCTCTCTATATTTCCTTCACTTCTTTTTCTTTTCTTTTTTTTTTGTTGTTTCTTTCCTCTTTCTCTCAAATTGCAATACCTGCCAATACCATAATTTTTTCTGTATAAAAATAAAAGAATTTTTCTCTTCATTATTCTTTTTCTAAAATTATCTTCACTTGAATTCCCACTAACTTTTTTTGTTTTTTTTTAGTTACTAAATATATTTAGTACGTTTTTCCTAAATTTAATTAATTTCTATTCATGTCGGGTTGTTTGTGTGTGTGTGTGTGTATATATATATATATATATATATATATATATATATATATATATGTTCTGTCAGTGATACCGGAAATGGCATTGTTACATTATCTTTGACAACCAGAGCTGAAAGAGAGAAAAAAAG